>VZRN01005006.1:110771-132782 GCA_013397935.1 Dasyornis broadbenti | reverse complement strand
GTGCTCCTGGCCATCCCCAATGGGGCAAGGGGTCTCCTGGTCATCCCCAGCAGGGCAAGGGGTGCTCCTGGTCATCCCCAGCAGGGCAAGGGGTGCTCCTGGTCATCCCTGTCTGTGGCAGAATGGGGGCAACACTCGGCCATCTCCAGCCATGGCAGGTTGAGCATTGCTCTTGGGTGGCCACAGCAGGATGGGGGACCACCCCTGGCCATGGCATATGGTGGGTGCTCTCAGCCATCCCCAGTGGGATGGGGACTGCTTCTGACCATTTTTGGCTACAGCAGGCTGAGGCGTGCTCCTGGCCTTTCCCAGCCGTGGCAGGGCAAGTGGTGCCCTTGGCCATCTCTGGCCGTGGTGGGGTGAGGAGCACTCTTGGGTGGCCATGGGGTGCCTGAGCCCACCTCCACATGTGTCCCCAGAAACTGCTGGAGGAGTGTGAGCAGCACAAGGAGAAGGTGGAGGAGTGCCAGCGCTATGCCAAGCAGTACATCGATGCCATCAAGGTGTGCCCACTACCTGGGGGGCCGGGGAGGCAGCATGGTGCCCTGCAGGGGAGCAGGGTCACAGCACCGTGGCCAGGGGGCTCACAGGGCATGGCAGAGCTTTGATCACTCTCTCCTCATCAGGACTACGAGCTGCAGCTGGTGAGCTTCAAGGCACAGGTGGAGCCGATGGCATCACCGGCCAAGAAGCCCAAAGTGCAGTCTGCATCTGACAGCATCATCCAGGAGGTGAGGGCGGGTCTCACTGCCACTGGCCTGGAACGTCCCGTGGCTCCTGGGGCACGGCTGCTCACTGAAGTGGTGGGCTTGGGGGTGTGTGCGTGGTCTTGCCTCCATCCAGCCCCATCATTGCTGGGGTACTGGCGGGCTACGGGCATGTTCCTCCCTCTCCTGCTGACCCACTGTCTCCACAGTACGTGGACCTGCGGACGCAGTACAGCGAGCTGACCACACTGACCACCCAGTACATCAAGTTCATCACTGAGACGCTGCGGCGGCTGGAGGAGGAGGAGGTAGGGAGTGGTGCAGGGCAGCACGGCTGGCTTATAACCAAAAGGAACGCGTTCCACGGGTTCTCCGGCCCCACCACTAACGCCAGCCCATGGCCGTGACTCCAGCCCCATCACTAATGCCAGCCCATGGCCGTGACTCCAGCCCCACCACTAATGACAGCCCGTGGTCGTGCCTCCGGCTGTATCACTGATGGTGGCTCATGGCCGTGACTCTGGCCCCATCGCTAACACTGCCCCGTGGCTGTGACTCCAGCCGCGGCCCCATCACTAACAGTGACCCATGGCCGTGGCTCCAGCCCCATCACTAACAGTGACCCATGGCCGTGGCTCCAGCCCCATCACTAACACTGGCCCATGGCCGTGACTCTGGCCCTGTCACTAATACTGGCCCACAGCCCTCCTGCTCCCTGCTGGGCTCCTGGGAGCAAGGCTGCTGGCTCCGGGTGCAGTGGGTGTCTGAGCTGAGCTGGCTCTGGTGTGACCGGTGGTAGGAGGCACTTCCCAGATACACGTGGTGCAGTCAGCACCTGCCTGCGCATGCTGCTGTGCTGGGCGCTGGCCCACGGGGTCTGGCGTGGGGTAACCTCTCTAACTCTTGGTTTCTGCCCTTGGAGCCGCTTTGCCAGTGCTTTTTCTTGGGGAATATTTGTGTTGGTGGGGATCTAATGGAGGGTTAAAAACCAGGATGACTCTGGCAGCCCTGCACCAGGTACTCACTCGGCGCATGCCCTCTCCCCGCGGCACCCTCCACCTCCCCCATGGCTCACCCTCTCCTCCTTGCCCTCCTCTACCTCTGTTCTGCTCCAGGACCAGGGGTCCGTTGTGGGGTCTGGCTCCCCTGCATGCGCTGCCTGTGCCCGGGCCCTGTGGAGCGTTCAGCTGCCTCGCTCGTGGTGCATGCGGTGCGCGCTGCGGCACGGCCCCAAGCCAGGTGCCAGCCGTGTCGGCCCTTTGGCAGACCTTGCTCCCAGTTGCCTGGAGAGGACTGGGAGGGGTTTGAATCAGCTGAACTGCTCTCTCCTGTTGAGGCTTTCCCGGCAGGGAAGGCTCTGCTGGCACCGCCCTCGCACCACTCCTCTCTGTTCTGCTCCTGGTGCTCCGGCCGTCTCTCTCCTTTCCCCACGGCAGGGGCTGTCTGTGCCGGCCCCCTCGCATGGAGAGCCATGGTGATGGTGTGCACGCTGCTCGCATCGTCTTCATCCCTTGGGCTCCGCTCGCTCTCTGTCCCTTCTCTCTGGAACGTGGCTTCCTGCGCTGCTGTCTGGCTCCTGTTGCCTGTCTGCCTGTGCTGTCGTGTGTCCCCTGTCCTGCCACACGTCTTCTGGAAGCTGGCGTCACCGCCACTGGCTCGCGCGGTGGCCCAGGGGCCGAAGCCATTCCATGCGCATCCGCCACCCCTCCGCTGTCTCGGCAGCGCGTGGCTGGGCCAGCATCGATGTCACGGCGCGATCGCATCCCTTGTGATTTGTCTCTCTCTCCCCTCTTTGTCCCCTGCACCCTCTTTCCCCTCCAGAAAGCCGCCGAGAAGTTGAAGGAGGAGGAGAGGAAGCGGCTGGCGGAGGTGGAGGCGCAGCTGGAGAAGCAGCGGCAGCTGGCCGAGGCCCACGCCAAAGCCAAGGCACAGGCAGAGGCAGAGGCGCGGGAGCTGCAGCTCCGCATGCAGGAGGAGGTCACCCGGCGGGAGGTGGTGGCTGTGGACGCCGAGCAGCAGAAGCAGAACATCCAGCAGGAGCTGATGCAGCTGCGGCAAAACTCGGACCACCAGATCAAGTCTAAGGTGAAGCTGATCGAGGAGGCTGAGTACAACCGCAAGAAGGTGGAGGAGGAGATCCGCCTCATCCGCCTGCAGCTGGAGAGCACTGAGAAGCAGCGGGAGGGCGCAGAGACAGAGCTGCAGGAGCTGCGGGCACGTGCTGAGGAGGCCGAGCGGCAGAAGCGGCAGGCACAGGAGGAGGCTGAGCGCCTGCGCCGGCAGGTGAAGGAGGAGAGCCAGAAGAAGCGGGAGGCAGAGGAGGAGCTGAAGCGCAAGGTGCAGGCTGAGCGTGAAGCGGCACGGGAGAAGCAGAAGGCAGTGGCAGACCTGGAGCAGCTGCGGCTGCAGGCGGAGGAGGCTGAGCGACGCATGCGGCAGGCAGAGGCTGAGAAGGAGCGGCAGATCCAGGTGGCCCAGGAAGTGGCCCAACGCAGTGCTGAGGCCGAGCTGCAGAGCAAACGGCTCTCTTTCGCTGAGAAGACGGCGCAGCTGGAGCTGTCACTGCAGCAGGAGCACGACGTGGTGGCCCAGCTGCAGGAGGAGGCTGAGCGGCTGAAGAAGCAGCAGCTGGAGGCCGAGCACTTGCGGGAGGAGGCTGAGAAGGAGTTGGAGCGCTGGCGGCAGAAGGCCAACGAGGCGCTGCGCCTGCGGCTGCAGGCTGAAGAAGTGGCCCACAAGAAGTCACTGGCGCAGGAGGAGGCCGAGAAGCAGAAGGAGGATGCAGAGCGCGAGGCCCGCAAGCGTGCCAAGGCAGAGGAGGCAGCCCTGCGGCAGAAGGAGCTGGCGGAGGAAGAGCTGGAAAAGCAGCGGGAGCTGGCAGAGGGCACGGCCCAGCAGAAGCTGGCAGCAGAGCAGGAGCTGATCCGGCTGAAGGCGGAGATGGAGAATGGGGAGCAGCAGCGCCTGCTCCTGGAGGAAGAGCTCTCGCGGTTGAAGAGGGAGGTAAATGAGGCCATCCAGAGGAGGAAAGAGCTGGAAGAAGAGCTGGCCAAGCTGCGGGCAGAGATGGAGGTCCTGCTGGAGAGCAAGGCCAAGACGGAGGAGGAGTCACGCTCCAGCAGTGAGAAGTCCAAGCAGCGGCTGGAGGCAGAGGCCAACAAGCTGCGGGAGCTGGCTGAGGAGGCTGCCCGCCTGCGCGCCCTCTCTGAGGAGGCCAAGCGGCAGCGGCAGCTGGCAGAGGACGAGGCCAGCCGGCAACGGGCTGAGGCCGAGCGCATCCTGAAGGAGAAGTTGGCAGCCATCAACGAGGCCTCACGGCTGAAGGCGGAGGCAGAGATCGCGCTGAAGGAGAAGGAGGCAGAGAACGAGCGGCTGCGGCGGCTGGCAGAGGACGAGGCCTACCAGCGCAAGCTGCTGGAGGAGCAGGCAGCCCAGCACAAGCAGGACATCGAGGAGAAGATCGCCCTCCTGAAGCGCTCTTCAGAGAGCGAGCTGGAGCGGCAGAAGGGGCTTGTGGAGGATACACTGCGGCAGCGGCGACAGGTGGAGGAGGAGATCCGTGCCCTCAAGGCCAGCTTTGAGAAGGCCTCGGCCGGCAAGAGTGAGCTGGAGCGGGAGCTGAACCGCATCCGCGGGGAGGCAGAGGAGGTGCAGCGCAGCCGAGAGCAGGCAGAGCGGGAGGCTGAGCGGCAGCGGGCGCTGGCACTGGAGGAGGAGGGCCGGCGGCGTGAGGCCGAAGAGAAGGTGCAGGCCATCCTGGCTGCTGAGGAGGAGGCCGGGCGGCAGCGGCGGCTGGCTCTGGAGGAGGTGGAGCGGCTGCGGGCCATGGTGGAGGAGGCGCGGCGGCAGAAGGAGCTGGCGGAGAAGGAGTCAGAGCGGCAGATCCAGCTGGCACGGGAGGCAGCGCAGAAGCGGATCGCGGCGGAGGAGAAGGCGCACCTGGCTGCTGTGCAGCAGAAGGAGCAGGAGCTGCTGCAGACGCGCCAGCAGGAGCAGAGCCTCCTGGACCGGCTGCGAGAGGAGGCCGAGCGGGCCCGGCGGGCGGCTGAGGAGGCCGAGTTTGCCCGTGGCAAGGCCGAGCAGGATGCCAGCCTGTCCCGGCAGCGTGTGGAGGAGGCCGAGAGGCTGAAGCAGCAGGCAGAGGAGGAGGCGCAGGCCAAGGCTCAGGCACAGGCGGATGCGGAGAAGCTGCGGAAGGAGGCTGAGCTGGAGGCAGCAAAGCGGGCGCAGGCGGAGCAGGCAGCCCTGCGGCAGAAGCAGCTGGCCGATGCCGAGATGGAGAAGCACAAGAAGTTTGCCGAGCAGACACTGCGTCAGAAGGCGCAGGTGGAGCAGGAGCTGACCAAGGTGAAGTTGCAGCTGGATGAGACAGACCACCAGAAGGGCATCCTGGATGAGGAGCTGCAGCGGCTGAAGGAGGAGGTGACAGATGCTGTTCGGCAGAAGGCCCAGGTGGAGGAGGAACTATTCAAGGTCCGGGTGCAGATGGAGGAGCTGGCCAAGCTGAAGAGCCGCATCGAGGAGGAGAACAAGGCGCTGATCCTCAAGGACAAGGACAACACGCAGAAGTTCCTGGCCGAGGAGGCAGAGAAGATGAAGCAGGTGGCAGAGGAGGTGGCCCGGCTGAGCGTGGAGGCGCAGGAGGCCGCCCGCATGCGGCAGCTGGCTGAGGATGACCTGGCACAGCAGCGGGCGCTGGCAGAGAAGATGCTGAAGGAGAAGATGCAGGCGGTGCAGGAGGCCACGCGGCTGCGGGCCGAGGCTGAGATGCTGCAGAAGCAGAAGGATCTGGCACAGGAACACGCCAAGAAGCTGCAGGAGGACAAGGAGCAGATGCAGCAGCGCCTGGCTGAGGAGACCGAGGGCTTCCAGAAGACGCTGGAGGCCGAGCGCCGGCGGCAACTGGACATCACAGCGGAGGCTGAGCGCCTCAAGCTGCAAGTGGCGGAGATGAGCATGGCCCAGGCCAAGGCTGAGGAGGAAGCCAAGCGGTTCAAGAAACAGGCTGAGGAGATCAGTGAGAGGCTGCACAAGACTGAGCTGGCCACACAGGAGAAGATGACCATGGTGCACACGCTGGAGATCCAGCGGCACCAGAGCGATGAGGATGCAGAAAAACTGCGAAAGGCCATCGCTGACCTGGAGAAGGAGAAGGAGAAGCTGAAGCAGGAGGCGGCACTGCTGCAGCAGAAGGCAGAGGAGGTACTGGGCTGCGGGTCCCCATTAGCGTTGGCAGTACAGGGAGGCCGTCCCTCTCCCCAGCCAGCCCACGCTATCCCTGGCCAGGTCCCCAAGGACCATCACTGGGGATGGTGGGGCAGGACCCCCTGTGCAGGTCAGGGGTGTGCGTAGAGTAGGGGGCAGTGAAGCAAACCCCTCAGGCAGCGTTGGAGTGGGACCCCAAAACCCTCTCCTCCTGCCGTGGAAGGGGGATCCCCACCACCTGGGCCGGCTCTTCCGCCCCGTGGCGCATCCTGCCGTGTTCCTGTCTGTGCCCAGCTCCCGGCCTTCCTGCCAGGGGTTCCCTCGTGTCCTCCCCCTGCTCATCCTGCCCTGTGTTGTGTGTGGCTCCCTAACCCCGGCTCTGCTCCATAACTCTTACCTGATGTAGGGAGTGTGTGGGTGACTCTGCCTCCATGCCACCCCTGCCACCCGTGCCCCTGCCTCAACCCACCCCCAGTCCCCCACTGCCCTCCTGGGTGTCTGACTGCACTGTCCTCTCTCCCACCCCAGATGCAGGTGGCCCAGCAGGCTCAGCTCCGTCAGGAGACGCAGCTCCTCCAGCAGAGCTTCCTGACGGAGAAGGATGCCCTGCTGCAGAAGGAGAAGTTCATTGAGGAGGAGAAATTGAAGCTGGAGAAGCTCTTTAAGGATGAGGTGAACAAAGCCCAGAACCTGAAGGCAGAGCAGGAGCGGCAACAGCAGGAGATGGAGCAGGAGAAGCAGCAGTTGAAAGCTATGTTAGATGAAGCCAAGAAGCATCAGAAAGAAGCCGAGGAAAATGTCCGACACAAACAGGAGGAGCTGCAACAGCTGGAGAGGCAGCGACAGCAGCAGGAGAAACTTCTGGAAGAAGAGAACAAGAAGCTGAGGGAGAGGCTCGAGCAGATGCAGGAGGAGTACAAGGCTGCCCTGGCCCAGAGACGGGAGATCATGATCCAGACAGACGACCTGCCTGGGGAGGCCATGGTTACAACAACACAGCTGCTGGACATCAAGGCTGTGCCCAATGGCCGGGATGCAGTGGACGGCTTAGCCCAGAATGGGGAGCCGGAGTTCGCCTTTGACGGCATCCGACAGAAGGTGTCAGCAGAGAAGCTCGCTGATGCCGGCATTCTGAGCAGGGAGAGCTTAGACAAGTTGGCAAAGGGCGTTGTGAGCGTGGGTGAGCTCTCTCAGAGGGAGGACGTCAAGAAGTACCTGCAGGGCAAGAGCAGCATTGCCGGACTGCTGATCAAACCCTCCAACCAGAAGATGAGCATCTATGAAGCCATGAAGAAGAAGCTGCTCAGCCCAGGCACAGCACTCGTGCTCCTGGAGGCACAGGCTGCCTCCGGTTTCATCATTGACCCCGTGCGGAATGCAAGGCTCTCGGTGAACGAGGCGGTGCGAGAGGGAGTGATCGGGCCAGAGCTGCACAACAAGATGCTGTCGGCCGAGCGGGCTGTCACTGGCTACAAGGATCCATACACAGGTGACAAAATCTCCCTGTTCCAGGCCATGCAGAAGGATCTTATTGTCAGGGATCACGGCATCCGCCTGCTCGAGGCCCAGATCGCCACCGGCGGCATCATCGATCCTGTCAACAGCCACCGCCTGCCTGTGGAAGCCGCCTACAAGCGCGGCTACTTTGATGAGGAGATGAATCAGGTCCTGTCTGACCCCACTGATGACACCAAGGGCTTCTTTGACCCCAACACTCAGGAGAACCTGACCTACCTGCAGCTCATGGAGCGGTGTGTGACTGACCCGGACACAGGGCTGTGCCTCCTGCCACTCACTGACCAAGCAGCAAAAGCTAGAGAGCTGGTCTACACTGACAAGGAAGCCAAGGATGTCTTCAAGAAGGCCACAGTGACGGCACCGTTTGGCAAGTTCCAAGGGAAGACGATGACCATCTGGGAGCTCATCAACTCTGAATACTTCACTGAGGACCAAAGGCGGGATCTGATCCAGCAGTACAGGACTGGCAAGATCACGGTGGAGAAGATCATCAAGATCGTCATCACGGTTGTGGAGGAAAGCGAGAAAAAGAGGCAGATGTGCTTTGAGGGTCTGCGGGGCCCCGTGCCTGCTGCCGAGCTGCTGGAGAGCAAGATCATCAACAAGGACCTCTACAACCAGCTGCACCAGGGCAAGAAGTCGGTGAAGGATGTGGCAGAGATGGAGTCCGTACGGCAGTACCTGAAGGGCACGGATGCCATTGCTGGTGTCCTAGTGGAGTCAACGGGCCAGAAGCTCACCTTCTACGAGGCCCTGAAGAGAAGCTTGCTGAAGCCAGAGGTTGCCCTGTCCCTGCTGGAGGCGCAAGCTGCCACTGGCTACATCATCGACCCTGTGGGGAACAAGCTCTTCTCTGTGGATGAGGCAGTGAAGGCTGAGGTGGTGGGGCCGGAGTTCCACGAGAAGCTGCTGTCGGCGGAGAAGGCAGTGACCGGCTACAATGATCCCTACACTGGTCAGACGGTTTCCCTCTACCAAGCACTCCAGAAGGGCCTCATCCCCAGCGACACTGGGCTCCGGCTGCTGGACGTCCAGCTTGCCACTGGCGGCATCATCGACCCCGTCAACAGCCACCGTCTCCCACTCGAGGTCGCCTACAAGCGTGGCTACTTCGACCCGGAGATAAACAAGGCTCTGACTGAGCTCCAAGATGATGCCAAGGCTTTCTACTGTCCCAACACCCAGGAGAACCTCACCTATGCCCAGCTGCAGAAGAGTTGCCACCGTGACAAGCAGACTGGCCTGTACCTGCTGCCCCTGTCTGACAAGGCCATCCAGTCACAGCAGGAGGAGGTCTACACCGACAGCCAGGCCAAGGAGTGTTTCGACAAAACAACCATAGAGGTCCCAGTGGGCAGCATGAAGGGCCAGACAATGACCATCTGGGAACTGATTCACTCCGAATACTTCACGGAGGAGCACAGGCGGGAGCTGCTCCGACAGTACAAGACCGGCAAAGTGACAATCGAGAAGATCATCAAGATCGTGATCACCATCATCGAGGAGGCAGAGACCAAAAAGCAGGAGAAGCTGACATTCAGTGGTCTGCGGGCACCGGTGCCAGCCAGCGAGCTGCTGGAGTCCTGCATCATCAGCAAAGCCCAGTACGAGCAGCTGAAGGAAGGCAAGAAATCAGTGAAGGACCTCTCTGAGACAGATGCAGTGAGGAGGTTCCTTCATGGCAGTGACTGCATTGCTGGTGTTTATGTGGAGGCTACCAAGGAGAAGCTGAACATCTATGAGGCCATGAAGAGGAACCTGCTGAGGCCCAGCACTGCTGTGGTCCTCCTGGAGGCCCAGGCAGCCACTGGGTTCTTGATTGACCCTGTGAAGAACCGTAAACTGTACGTCAACGAGGCGGTCAAGGCTGGCGTTGTTGGGCCTGAGCTGCACGAGAAGCTGCTGTCGGCCGAGAAGGCTGTCACGGGGTACAAGGATCCCTACTCGGGCGATACCATCTCCCTGTTCCAGGCCATGAAGAAAGGGCTCATTGTCAAGGAGCACGGCATCCGCCTGCTCGAGGCCCAGGTTGCCACTGGTGGCATCATTGACCCCGTGCACAGCCACCGCCTGCCTGTGGAGGTGGCCTACAAGCGTGGCTACTTCGATGAGGAGATGAACCGGACCCTCGCTGACCCCAGCGATGACACCAAGGGCTTCTTTGACCCCAACACTCAGGAGAACCTCACCTATGTGCAGCTGAAGGAGAGGTGCATTGAGGATCCCGAGACGGGCCTGTACCTGCTGCGTCTGCGGGAGCCTGAGAAGCCAAAAGTGGTGGAAACCACCCAGATGTACACCGAAGCAGAGACACGGAAGGTATTCGAGGAGACACAGGTGGACATCCCTGTGGGCAGCCGGGCAGGCTCCTCCATGACGCTGTGGGAGATCATGCACTCAGACCTACTGCCTGAGGAGCAAAGGAAACAGCTCATGGAGGAGTTCCAGTCAGGCCGTGTGTCCAAGGAGCGCATGATCATCATTATCATCGAGATCATTGAGAAGACTGAGATCATCCGGCAGCAGAATCTCACATCCTATGACTATGTCCGGCGCCGCATCACAGCCGAGGACCTCTACGAGGCCAAGATTATCTCACAGGAAATCTACAACCTACTGAAGCAGGGCTCCAAAACCTTCCAGGAGCTCCTGGACGTGGAGACTGTCTGGAAGTACCTTTACGGGTCAGGCTGCGTGGCTGGCATCTACATCCCCTCCTCCAAGCAGACACTCAGTGTCTACCAGGCGCTGAAGAAGGGGCTGATCAACTCTGAAGTGGCCCGCTCCCTCCTGGAGGCCCAGGCAGCCACCGGCTTCATGATTGATCCCACGAAGAATGAAATGCTGACCGTCGATGAGGCAGTCAGGAAAGGCGTGGTGGGGCCAGAGATCCATGACCGGCTCCTGTCTGCGGAGAGGGCCGTGACTGGCTACAGAGACCCATACAGTGAACAGAAGATTTCCCTCTTCCAGGCCATGAAGAAGGATCTCATTCCCAGTGAAGAGGCCCTCAAGCTCCTGGACGCCCAGATTGCCACCGGTGGCGTCATTGACCCGCACCTGGGCTTCCACCTGCCCCTGGAGGTGGCCTACCAGCGGGGCTTCATCAACAAGGAGACATACGACATGCTGTCAGAGCCCAGCGAAGTGCGCAGCTACGTGGACCCCTCTACGGATGAGAAACTTAGCTACACACAGCTGCTGAAGCGGTGCCGGAAGGACGAGAACTCCAGGCTCCTCCTGCTCCCGCTCTGCGACACACGGAAGCTCATGTTCCGGGGGCTGCGCAAGCAGATCACTGTGGAGGAGCTGGTCCTTTCACAGGTGATGGATGAAGCCACAGCCCAGCGCCTCCAGGAGGGTCTTACCTCTGTCGAAGAGGTCTCTAAGAACATAAAGAAGTTCCTAGAGGGCACCAGCTGCATCGCTGGCGTCTTTGTGGACTCCACAAAGGAGCGTCTGTCCGTCTACCAGGCCATGAAGAAGGGGATCATCCGGCCTGGCACTGCCTTCGAGCTCCTGGAGGCGCAGGCGGCCACAGGCTATGTGATCGATCCCATCAAGGGCCTCAAGCTGACGGTGGAGGAAGCCGTGCGGATGGGCATTGTGGGCCCCGAGTTCAAGGACAAGCTGCTCTCTGCCGAGAGGGCCGTCACCGGCTACCGGGACCCCTACACCGGAAAGCTCATCTCCCTCTTCCAGGCCATGAAGAAGGGTCTGATCCTGAAGGACCACGGGATCCGCTTGCTGGAGGCACAGATTGCCACGGGAGGCATCATTGACCCTGAGGAGAGCCACCGCCTGCCTGTGGAGGTGGCCTACAAGAGGGGCCTCTTTGATGAGGAGATGAACGAGATCCTGCTGGACCCCAGCGACGACACCAAGGGCTTCTTCGACCCCAACACAGAGGAGAACCTCACGTACCTGCAGCTCATGGAGCGGTGCATCACGGACCCAGAGACTGGCCTCTGCCTCCTGCCTCTGAAAGAGAAGAAGCGGGAGAGGAAGACCTCCTCCAAGTCCTCTGTCCGCAAGCGCCGGGTGGTTATCGTTGACCCAGAGACGGGCAAGGAGATGTCCGTGTACGAAGCCTATCGCAAGGGCCTCATTGACCACCAGACCTACCTGGAGCTGTCAGAGCAGGAGTGCGAGTGGGAGGAGATCACCACCTCCTCCTCCGATGGCGTGGTGAAGTCAATGATCATTGACAGGCGCTCGGGGCGCCAGTATGACATCGATGATGCCATTGGCAAGGGCCTGATTGACCAATCAGCCCTGGACCAGTACCGCTCCGGCACCCTCTCCATCACTGAGTTTGCTGATATGCTCTCTGGCAACATGGGCGGCTTCCGGTCACGGTCGTCCTCAGTAGGATCCTCCTCCTCCTACACCGTCAGCCCAGCCCTGACGCGGACCCAAATCTCTATGTGGACTGACCCGACCGAGGAGACGGGGCCGGTGGCAGGCATCCTGGACACGGACACTCTGGAGAAGGTGTCCGTCACGGAGGCCATGCGCCGCAACCTGGTGGACAACATCACAGGGCAGCGGCTGCTGGAAGCCCAGGCCTGCACTGGGGGCATCATTGACCCCAACACCGGTGACAAGTGCACTGTTGCTGATGCGGTCAACAAAGGCCTGGTTGACAAGATCATGGTGGACCGCATCAATCTGGCGCAGAAGGCCTTCTATGGCTTTGAGGACCCGCGGACCAAGACGAAGATGTCGGCGGCGCAGGCACTGAAGAAGGGCTGGCTGTACTACGAGGCCGGGCAGCGCTTCCTGGAGGTGCAGTACCTGACAGGGGGCCTGATCGAGCCTGATGCCCCAGGCCGTGTCTCCCTGGATGAGGCGCTGCAGAAGGGCACCATTGATGCGCGGACTGCCCAGAAGCTGCGGGATGTCAACACCTATTCCAAGTACCTCACCTGCCCCAAGACCAAGCTCAAGATCTCTTACAAGGATGCCATGGACCGGAGCATGATCGAGGATGGGACTGGCCTGCGGCTGCTGGAGGCCTCTTCCCAATCCAGCAAGGGCTACTACAGTCCCTACAACGTCAGCAGTGCCGGCTCCACCTCCGGATCCCGCTCAGGCTCTCGCACCGGCTCCCGCTCAGGCTCCCGGCGCGGCAGCTTCGACGCCACTGGCTCCGGCTTCTCCATGACCTTCTCTTCCTCCTCCTACTCCTCCTCGAGTTTTGGGCGCAGATACGCAGGGGGGACCCAGGGCACCGTGGAGGTGGCCGCCCTTGCCCTTGCCCTGTCTGCATCCAGAAGCTGTGGGTGGGAGGCGAGCAGGGAGTGCCCTGGGGTGTGTGAGCCCCTGCTCCACGTGGCCTGAGACCTGCCAGCCCTCCGAGGCACCGCCTCACCCGCTCCGCATGTGGCAACGCTGCTGGCTAATCACTAGTATTTTTTTTTAATTTTGAACCTCCACTCTTCTCCCAAAGCAGTGCCTCAAGTTTAACCAAAAAGACAAGACTAATAAATTAATATATGCGAATGTGCTGACAGTGTTTGTATATTAAGAGACAAGAGAGAACACACACTACCCTCCCCGCCCTGCGCCCTGGGAGCCGGACACTATTCCTACTCCTGGCTGCGCCAATCCCGCCGCTGCTCGCACACGGCGCGGCTGAGCCGGACACCAGGAAAACAGTTCCCTGTTTGGATCTAACCACTTAGCACTCTTTTGTAATTAACCTGCCGGCTTCAGCCCCCACACCCCAAAGGAGGAGACAACCTTGGCCCTGTGGTGCACCCCACTGCAGCCGGTGTGCCAGAGGAGGACATCGCGGGCTCCTCGGCACCGGACAGCCAGATACGCCTGCTGCCTGGACCCCTTCCATGCACCCTCAGCGCGGCGAGGAGGGGGCTCTGCAGCGTGGCCCCCGAGCTGCCCCATCTCCCTGCCTTGGCCTCCCAGCACGTCCCCACCACCACACCGTGGAGCTGGTGCCCCGACCGTAAGTGCCGCGCTGGCGCTGCCCGGTGCTTCTGCGCCACGCGGGGGGACCTGCCTCCGCTCCGCCGCTTCACCCACTGAGGGGCTTTGCTGCGTGCCTGCCTCCGCCAGCCCACCCGCTCACCCGTCCTCTGGGACACACCCGCCGGGGTCGGCCAGTCTGTCTGTCTGTCTCTCCGTGTATCTGGGAAGTGCTTCTGCTTGAGGTTGATTTCGTCACACTCATGTGGCTCCATGTTACCCATTGGCAGGTGTCTGCCAGAGCCCACGTCTCAGCCTGGCTCCGTGCAGATCCTGCACCCAGAACCCCGGCCATGGGGGCTTTCCTGACCCCCTCAAGGTGTATGGGGGCCACGGGACTCCTGGAGCACAGGGTGGGCCGTGGGATGCTATAGCAACCTGGCACACACTCTTGTTAGAAATAGGCAGATTTCTGTAAAACCAGCCTCCTTTTCCTTCTTCGCGGTAATTCCATCCCCCTGGCTCCCACCTTGTGCCAGCGCTAACGCGCTCTCTCTCTGGCAGACGTCTTTTTCCAGTCCCAACAAAGACGTCCCGGTGCCGCTGGGCGAGCTCCTGAGCTGGGTCTCTGACATCAGCAGGTCGTGGATGGGCTCGAGCGGAGCTCCGGAGGCGGCAGCTGCTCGGCCGTGCTCACCAGCACAGGTAACGCCGACCTCCCCGGTCCATCCCGGTCCTACAGCAGGTGCACGGCACTGATGGCCAGGCTTGGTGGCTTCATTTCATGGATTGTTCTCCCTGTCTCATCCCATCTTTTCTGTTCGCTTTGTTGTAGTGTGGCTGGATGTCCATACCACCTCCCCTCATCGCCGCCATGGAGCCCGTCCCCCGCCCTGAGGCCGGTGGGACTGCGCCTGAGGACACAGGGACGTTCTCCCTCATCCTTTGCACTTGCCAGAATCCCCAGCCAGAGACTGGGGCCACAGTGCCTGAGCAGTCAATGGCCCAAGAAGCACCCACAGGGTCACCTGGCCCCCACTCGCCCCACACACTCCCTCCTCCCTGGGGGCGGCCTCCCAGTGTGGTGTTGGGCTCACTGCAGATCTCCAAAACATCTCCTCCTTCCCACCTGCTCTCATCTGCCACCTGTAAACCCAGTCATGTTACCCTCTGCCTCTGGTGTCGTTATTGCTCTCATTACCCCGTTTGGCTTTGCATGAGGTGCCACTGCGCGCGGCTCCAGGACAGTCCCCTCTCCTGGGGTCTCCCACACCCCAACCATCACTTATCAGGACAGTGGGGGTCCATCAATTACCCAAACACATCTCTTTTGGGGGGAAAAACACTAAACTTGTACATACCGCAAAGTGTCTGTAAAAGGAGCAGTGTGGACCCAGGGCTCCCCTGCAAGGGCAGTAAAGGAGAATCCTCTGAAACCAGCCAGCAGCTCCGCGTGATCTGTTCGCCCCTCCAGCCTTGCCACTGTGGCCATGGGCTCCCATTGCCTCCCACAGCTTCGTGCCGTGGGCTGCGTGTGCTGCTGCAGGTCTTGGTGAAGTGTCGGAGTGCCAGGGGTCTGACCAGCTCCTGGTGCAGGTGCTGCACCTGAGGGCTGGGCCTGGGTGTGCCCATGGTGCTGCCAAGCACAGAGCAGGGCCATGGGGGTGTCCCCAGAGCTAACCCATGCTGGTGGCACCTCTGTGAGGTCAGTGTGGGTGCAGCACTGAGCCAGTGAATCCCAGGTTTTGGGGTGTGGGTGCTGCTGGTGCTGTGGAGGCTTCTGAGGCTGCATCCCTCGCACAAGGGCAGACCCATCCTTCCATCAGTGGGGCTCTGGACTGGGCAGGAGCACTGTCCTCCATGGTACTGTTCCCTTGTGTGCCGCTTCCACTGCTGGTGCGGGGCCGTGCCTGCCGGTGCCGTGGCCTCTGCCCAGTGTGGGCTGTGCTGTGGGCACTCCCTTTCTGGGCAGGGAGGGGCTGTTGTGGGTGGATGGCAGCGGTTGGCTGTGAGGCTGAGGGGCTTGGGGGTGGTTCAGGACCTGACGGCCTGGCAACCACTGGTAGGGCAGCAACATTCAGATGGAAAAGCCCTGGCAAACCTGGAGATGTCAGTGCAGCCACTGGCACAGGTGGCTCAAGGGATCTGTCCAGTGAGACAGGTGCCACTGCGCTGCCTAGGCTGGGACCCCCAGAGCAGAAGGGTCATCCCGCAGCAGCGCCGGGAGCGCCAGGGCTGTCGGGACCTTGCAGGACCACTGCAATGTCCAGGAGCTGGTGGGGTCTCAAGTGTGCCAGGAGCAGCCAAGCGTGTCAGCAGCCCCGGGTGGGGAGGCCGGGCTGGCCGGGACAGATGGCGGTGGCTGGGTAGGACGTTAATTGCATTGTCCATCAGCAATTAACTGCAGCGTCCGTCTGTCCCCACCAGCAGTGGGACGTGGCTGTTAGGCACAGCAGGGCCAGGGGGACTCAGGGGCGTCACAGGCTGCTGCAAGCATTGCAGGGCTCAGGAGAGGTCTCAGGGCAGTAAGACACTCCCCCAGGTGACACAAAATGCCTGGGGCCCTGCCCCACCTCACTGCCCCCCCCAGGTATTTCATTATATCCCCCAGGCATTCCCTGCTTCCCCATATATTCCTTGCTCACCCCCCAACTTCCTGACCTCCCCTCTCCAACACTCCCCACAGGCCAAATCACCTCTCCCAAAGCTCATGAGACCACCAAGAGCCCTCTGAGCCATGGCCCAGTCCCACATCATGGGCTGGAAGTCCCTCACCACCCCCCAGCACTGGTGGGGTCCAGCTCTGTATCCTGGTGAGAGACCCCACTGCTCCCGGGCCCAGCTGTGGGACTCACATCTGTGTGCCAGAGGGGACCCAGTTCCGGACATCCCTTCAATCCTGTGCCGCTGGCATGGGGAGCCTGCTCGGTGTGCCTGAGGCTGTGGGATCCCCCTGCAGTGGCTGGCAAAGGAGGGGGGATGCCCTGAGATCCAGGCTGTCTGCTCCCAGGGTGAGCCAGCCTCTTCTCCCATGCAGTGCAGTGTCCCTTGTCCACTCTCACTCTCACGACATCATCTCATGTCACTCCATGTCACCCTCCTGCCCCTCTGATACCCCCAGTCCCTCCCAAAGGCCCTGCAGCACTGTGTGCTGGGAGCGACCAGGCCAAACCCAGCACGACGGAGAACTCCATGATATTCCCCATTTTAATGCCCTGCATCTCATCCTGCCCTGCTGCTGCGTGGGCTGGAGCTCACTCTCCCTGCCCCCGCGAGTTAAACCACCCCTCAGCATTGCGGTGGCATGTGAGGCACTGAGTGCCTCCCCGGCCGTGGTGCCGAGCACCCTGGAGGGGTCCCTCGCTCCCCGCCCGGCTCGTACCGGCCTTTGCCGGCCGCCCTTCACGCCAGCACCGCCCCGTCCTGGCTCTGGTCCGTCGCGTGGGACCCGTGGCCGCTGTCCCAAGCGTGGCCGCGGCCGCCGGCTCGGCCCTGCTGGCACGGAGCAGCTGCCAGCTCCGTGTGCCCACCGCCCCAGGCGCTGCTGGCTCGGCCCCCGCCGCGCCGGGAACGCTCTGTACAGCTTCTCCACAAAGACGGACCGGCCTCTCCCACGCCACCCCCTCGCTGGGGCGCTGAACCTCCTCATGGGCAGGGACCCCGAGACCGCCCCCGGCCGTGCCGCTGAGGCTCGGAGCCCGGGCGCACCGGCCAAGGGCGGCTCTGCCTCGTGTAAAGCGCTGCCGGCGCCGTCCATGGCGCGGGGTCCGGGGGTGCGAGCAGGGATGGTGCTGCCCCAGGGCTGCCGCCGCCACGTCCTGCCTGGCACCGGGCAGCCCCCAGACCTCAGGGCCAGAGCGATGCAGCGCGGATGGTGGTGGTGCCGTGTGGGCAGCGCGGTGCGGGGACCTGCCTCTCTCAGCGGCACCGCGGAGCTGCTGTCGGGCAGCTCCAGATCTGTTTGTTCCGGCTGTTCTCGGGTGTACGGGCAGTTCGCGGTGTCTGGTGCCCGAGCCGGCGCTGGGGATTGCTCTGGACCGACCCCTCCAGCGTGCCGGAGCAGGCGGCGGCTGTGGGACCCTCCCAGGCAGGTGCAGCACCCAGCGCATCCCAGCGTCCATTTGGGGTTCACTGCTCCTCGTGGTCTCGTGTCTCTTGGCACGTCCCGACTGGAGCAGCCGGTGCAGCCACGCTGGCACCGTGTCTGGGACAGGCTGGCAGCAATCGCAGGAGCTCCATCCCCAGCCCCAACCCCACCAGCCCAGACTGAATTTGGACTGGAAGAGCATTTCCCACTGCAGACGCTGTTATTTTCTGCCCACCTTCGGTAGCATCCTCCACCTCCCCGGTTCCCTGTGCCCAACCTCCGGCAGCAGGGCTGGCGCTGTGACACTGCAGTCCTGCCCTGGGATGAGGGCTCACTGTCGGGCACACAGGACCAGGGACCACCGGCGTGGGGCACGAGGGCTGTGGGACCACGAGTAACTGCGCTGGAGCTGCCATGACCCCACGAGCCTTGATGGCCACAGCTGCACTGGCCTGCTCCTCTCTGGACACTCACCTGGCCCTGGACAGGAGGAAGCAAGGCACTGCTGGTGGCTCATCCAGCTGGTGGGTGGCACTGGTGCCAGTGCTGGGGCAGGGGGCCACACTGTGGGTGTGTGGGGCGATGGGGCCCTGCTGATGGCATCATGATGGCAGGGTCTGCCATGGGTGCACGTCCCCAGAGTGCCCCCCAAGTGAGCCCTGCTGGCACTCTGACCACGAGGAACTGCTACAGCACCAGCACTCAGCACCTGCCTGATTCCTTTTCCCCTCATCCAGGGATTCACTTCTGCTCCTGGTGGGGTTCCTGGCCACAATCTGGCTTAGGCTCCTGCAGCAGACATATCTCAGGCACTCCCAGCCTCCTTGTGCTGCAGCTCCTGCTCAGCTGCGGTATGGCACCTTCCCCAGGTCCATCCACGGCAGCAGTGCCCTGTCACTCGTGTCACTCCTGCACCACGTCGGTTTTATCTCGTTTATCCAGCCCACGCTCCCTGGCTGTTTCCTCTGGCACAGCTTCTTGGAGACGTGGTCATGTCCTTGCTCAGATCTCAGGCTCATCACCATCTTTGTGGCACAACTGTGGCTGTGCCCGGTTTCCCTCACAAGATACACTGTGGTGTCTCCCCCTCCTTGTGCTCAGCCAGGTGACCTGGCTTAATTAATCACCAGGGTTAGCGACCAGTTAATTAGCGACCAGGGCTCTCAGGCTGTGGTAGCAGCATCACCCTCAGCCTTTGGTGTGATTCCTCCTGCCAGTCCCGCACTCCACTGGGGCATGAAGCAACTGCTGCCCACTCATGCCCTGTGTCCATGCCTGTGCTGGGGCGTTGCTGGTTTGTAGATCTTGGTGTTTGCCTGGCATCTCCTGCCATGTGTTGTGGCGAAGAGGCCGCACATGCAGCATCAGTGTCAGGAGCAGCTGGTCTGAGACACCCCTGCTCTGTGCCAGTGCAGTGGGTTTTCCATGGGTTGGTTTGGTGTTGGTCAGTTTTTGCCGGGGGTCAGTTTGCCATGGCTTGGTTTGGGCTCAGCCAGGGGCTGGGCCATGGCTCTGCAGTGCACAGAGCAGGTGTAGGGACACCGAGCACCAAAAGTGGTCTGAGAGGCAGGAGGGTGAGATCTGGGAGTGATCCTGGCTGAAAAGGTGTTGGGATATTGGGGTGCACCACAGGAACGCAGAGGAGCTGGAGCCAAGCCAAAACCAGCAGGTGGTGTTGGCTGCAGCTCAGGAGAGAAGTCGGGGATCCCCGCCAGGAGAGCTCTGTCCCAGCTGGTGGGGATGGGCTGTCCCTGGGGGGACACAGCGACGCTCCAAGACCACCACACTGGTATGCCAGGGGCATGCGGAGCCTTGTCCCCTGCCTCTCTGCCAGGACGTGGTGTCCTGTTCCCACCATCCCTCTGCTCTACTTGCAGATGCACCGTGCTGCGGGTGACCCTGGGCTCAGCGGAGAGAGTGTGGAGGGGTCGCCACGGGACAGGGAGGAGATGGAGAGGTACGGTCACCACCAGGCACTGCCAGACATGCGGTGTTGGGAGCTGTGGGTGTGCCTGGGTGTTTACACCGCGATGGGGGAGCTGGTGAACCCTACACAGCTGAGGAGTCTGGGCCAGTGCTGGGATGGGGAGGGTGTGGGTTGGCTGTGCTGGGGAGTGAGCACAGCTGAGAGCTCTGGTGTGGCTGTGACACACTTAGGGCAGGTGGGTAGCGAGGCTGGAGCTCAGGGTGATGCAGGCAGGGGGGACAGTGGCCATGTCCCCCACAGCCTGATGTGTCCCTGCTCTTTCCCCAGAGCCTGTCTGCGGTCAGAGCAGAGACTGGAGGTGCAGGAGCAGCTGCTTGCCCTGCGGCACTGGCTGGACACCATAGAAAAGCAGCTACTGGCGCTGCCGGAGCCCGGCACAGCCCTGCAGGTAACGTCCGGCCCTGGGTTGTGACTGGGCCATGCAGAGCCGGGCAGGACTAGCCCACACCTGCACCGAGGCCGGTGAGGTCTTGGTCCTTGGAAAAGAGGAAGGCATCTGGCCACAGCTGGCTGGGGGACCCTTCAGTACAGCTCTGCAGCCGTCTGGTGTTAGGTCACCCATCCCCAGCTCCTGCCCCCCAGCCCAGTGCTGCTGGCTTGGAGCCCCACGGTCCTGACTGTACTCGTGGTGTCACTGCCTCAGAGCCCTGCCGGCCACTGGGCCACCACCTGCACCAGGCTCAGCCACAGCTCATGGCACTGCGGCCTGGGCACGGGGAGTGTGGCCAGAGACCAGGGATGTGCGGCTGTATGAGGAGTGTGCGGCTGTGCAGGGGGGTGTACAGCCGGGCGAAGGGGGTGTCCAGCCGGGCACAGGATGTGTACAGCCGGGCACAGGGGATATGCTCCTGTCAGGGCACGACGGCTGTGTGCCCATGCACTGACTGTGCAGCCCTGTGCTGCTGCCGTGCCCCTTGCCCAGGCGCGGAGCCACAGCGGGACTGGTGCAGTGGGGGCTGCCGGCAGCCCCTCCTCGCCACCCCGCGCGCAGCCCCTCGCCGCTCCTTTTGTTCGAGGCCTGGCCGGCACACGGGCTCCCTCGGCACACATGACGGCACAAACTGAAAGGGCCATTCATCCCGGCCCCGGCGCAGACAAAGCCGAGGCCGCACAGAAACCCACCCGGCTCCCGGGATCTGAGGCTGTGGATTCCAGCCGACCGCTCCCGCCCGGTGCCCCGCGCCGGGCTCCCCTGCCCGGGGCGCCCGTGCCACCCCGAGCCCGGTACCTGGGGCTGCGGAGCGTGCCGGGCGAGCTGCCGGCGGGCGCGTGGGACGGAGGTGGAGAGTGGCTCTGTTGAAGGAGCTGGATCCTCACCCCCTGCCCAGCCTCCTCCTGGCAGCTCCCGGCTGCGCTCTGTGGGGTGTTGTGGGGTGTCTGGAGTACCATGGGGCTCAGACCCATGCTGGGTGCGAGCACCTCAGTGCCAGTAGCAGAAGGCTCCAGAGCCGTGTGGGGAGGATGATGCAGAGCCGCTGCAGGACGGTGCGGAGCCACCGAGACCCTGGCAGATGCTAATTCCCAGCAGCGTCTCTGGCAGCAGACAAAGCCCCCGGCCCCGCCGCCTGCCGCTCCCAGGAGACCCCAGGGAGCCCCATCCATCAGCGTGGCCGACGTGCCTGCAGCGGCCCCCCGGCTCCCGGGGCCCAGCAAGGGGCACCCCTGCGGCTCTGTGGGGCAGGACCCTCGTCCTGGGGGCTCTCGCTGGCTGGGAGGCCGCAGTGCTGGAGCTGAGTCACGGCAGGATGGGGAAAGGGCTGACAACATGGGCAGGAGCAGCGCCTGCCTGGGCACCGCCGGCTGCCCCCTGGTCCCAGGGTGGCAGCGAGAGGGTTCTGGAGAATCAGGCCTGCAGCATCCTGGCTCTCAGGGTGGGCTTCACTATAATATCTTGGCAGCCCAGCTCAGCCCTACTCCACCGAGCCCCCCCCGGCCCTGGCTGAGGGGCCTCCACACCCAAAGAGCCCGAGGGAACTGGGCCAAGACCCTCAGTGATCACAGCATCCACTGCCTGGGGGGCAGAGCCTGGGGCGGCGGGTGCAACCCCGAAGCTGAAGGGACTGGGTCACTGTGGGGCGGACACTCTGGGGCTGTGCTGTCCTGGGCCTCACTGAGAGGCAGCACAGCCTGGGCTGGGGTCGGTGCAGGTGCCGATGCCGGTGTAGGTGCAGGTGTTGCTGATGGCGCCTGTGTCAGTGCAGTGCCGGTGCTGGTGCCGGAGCACTGGTGTCGGTGCAGGTGTCAGTGTGGGTGCTGGGCCAGGTGCAGGGGCAGGAGCAGGTGCCGGTGAGAGGGCAGCGCCGGGGACGAGGCAGGTGCTGGTACCGGTATCAGCGCTGGTGCCGGTGTCAGGGCTGGTGGCAGTGCCGGTGCCAGGGCGGGGTGCGGGCTGTCGCCCCCCCCGGGAGGCGCGGGGCGGGCGGTGGGCCGGCGCCGCCCCTCCCCCGCGGGATTGCTGCGGGGCCACGGGGGTTTCCCCGGTAACGGCGGCGATCGGCGCCCGGAGGGTTAACGGGGGTGGCAGTGTGTCCGGGGTCAGATCAGCCCCGCCGGGCCGGGCCGGTGCCGGTGCCGGTGCG
>VZRN01005006.1:49068-109809 GCA_013397935.1 Dasyornis broadbenti | reverse complement strand
CCCCCCACCGCTCTCAGGCTCCCGTCCCCCCGGGCAGATGCTCCTCTCTTCGGCTCCGCCGCCCTCGTTAATCCAACGGCACAAGGCAACGCCGAGCGGGAGCACCTCCCTCTCCCCAGTGCCTGGCGCTGCCGCCACTGCCGCGTCCTCTGCCGAGACGTGGACAGGCACCCTGCGCACTGCCAGGGGATCCTTTGGGGTCCCCTCCCTCCGCCAGGCTCCAGTGACGTCCAGTGTCCCATCTGCCTGTCCCGGTCCCCTGGCTTTTGGCAGCCCTTTGCTGCGGGGGCCAGGAGCCCCAACACCAGGGAATGAGTTCAGGCAGCCCCTGCAGCACAGTGGAGTGAGGGGGTCGATCCGAGCGCAGGCCGGCGTCTGGGGGCCCCCCGGTGGCCCCGGTAACGTGCGTCCCCTGGCTCATTGCAGGCCGGGATTTGAGGTGGGGGCCCGGCGCCCGCGCCATGGGGAACTCGGTGAGTCGGCCCAGCTGCCTGGGCGAGAAGAGCCGGCGGCCAGAGGAGCTCCCGCGGGAGCCAGGGCTGGACGCGGGGCAGCCGTCCACCGGAGGCGTCATGGAGGCCTGGCCGGGGCTGCTGGAGAAGGCGCCGGTGCCGGTGGAGAACGGCTGGAGCCCGGTGCCCAGTGCCGTTCGGAGCCGGCCAGGCAGCCCGGTGCTGAGGCGCAGCCAGTCCGAGGTGGCGGTGCAGAACGGGGGTGCAGCTGGTGTTCCAGCCAGGGGGCAGGCGGGGGGCGCAGCCTGGACACCCCCCCGGGCCAGTGTTCCTCGCAGCACCTGGTCCTGGAAACCTGTCACTACCCGGGAGGTGACAGAGGTGACGGAGGTGACTGAGACCATCGTGACGGAGATCGTGGAGGTGACTGAGTACCCGGCGGGTGAGAAGGGTGGCGAGCCCGTAGTCACCCGGACGGTCACCGTGCTGACGGAGTGCGTGGGGGAGCTCACTGCTGCTGGCTGCGCCGGACACGTGGATGCCGCTGAGGTGACTGCTGGACAGAGACCCGTTCTGGGAGGACCCTGCCAAACCCTGTGCCACAGGGCCACCCTCCGGTGTGGTTTTCTCTGCAGCAAGTCTTGACCTTCATGTCTCTTGGCCAGGGCTCGTGTGGAGACTGTGCCCTGGTGTGGGCTGGGCTGGTGGCACCCTTGGGCTGGGCACCCAGCCTGGAGACTTAGGACAGGGAGCTCCCTTCCCTCAGCTTCAGCTGGTGCAGGCCATGTGTCTGGAGGGATCCAAATAGCACAGGGCATGCAGCCCCTGCTTTGGGGAGCCCTGTGAAGGAAGCCAGGGAGGACCCCATGGGATGGGCAGGGTCCCACTGTCCCTGGTGTCACCTCGAGGATAGGGCAAGGTGTGGGGGCTGCAGCCCAACCCCATGGCTGTCCCCCACCTCCCACATGGATGGCTCAGCCACCTCTCCCGGCAGGTGTCCTCAAGGGCCGTCCCTGTCCCAGACGAGGCAGCAGAACGGGGCCAAGAGACGCTGGAGCGGCTGCTGGCCTGGGTAGCCGACATGGAGGAGTTGGTGAGCAACCAGAAGCTGCCGTCGGCAGAGGCAAAAGTAGTGAAGGCACAGCTGGAGGAGCAGAAGGTCAGCAGGGCCAGCTGGCGTGTCCCGCCCACGCACGCCCTGGCATGGGATTAGGGGCCCAGGGTTCAAGTGGCCACTCAGGGCTGTGCCAAAGTGGCAGAGGTGGACGGGGGTCCCCAGCACAGCACAGTGTCCCCTGTCCTTGCAGCTCCTGAAGCGGCTGCTGGAGGACCGGAGGCCGCGCGTGGAGCTCATCCTGCAGGACAGACTGACGGCAAACGGCTCTGGCACTGTGGCGACTGAGGGCAGCGCTGGCCTCTCCAGCCTCCGGGAGAGGTGGGATAAGCTGATGCAGGAGGCTGAAGCCAGGTGGGTCATGGGCCAGGCCCTCATCACCGGGCTGGCAGCCCCATCCCACTGGCACAGGCTCTCCCCACTTGTGTCCCCTGTGCGGAGTCTCTGTGCCACCCCGATGTCCCTGTGCTCTGCCCCACTGGTGCTGGGGCCACCATGATGGAGGGACTGTCCCCACGGCACGTTCTGGGGCTGCACAGGAGCAGTGGGTCCAGGGCTCTGTGGACAGTCTGGCATGTTGCCCTTCCCTCAGGTCCCTCTGTGGGGACGCTGGCCTCACTGTGTCCTTCGACCGACGGGAGCATGGGGATCCCGGGTGGGAGAGAAGGGATTTTTCTGGCTGGGACCTCGGTCTCAGGGACTGTCACTGCCTGGCTCACCCAGCTGTCCCGGCACAGGTACGCCTGCCTGGAGCGGATACTGCCGGCAGCCCAGGGCTTCCAGGAAGCTGTAGATGCCTTCCAGGAGTGGCTCAGTGCCACAGAGCGGCAGCTGGCCCAGCTCTGGCGTGCTGACGGCTGCGTCAGCCGCGTGCAGGACGCCCACCAGCAGACCCAGGTGGGCACAGGTTGGGCAGGGGGTGGGCACAGGGTGGACACGGCCTCACCTGTGTCATTGCTGGTTGCTGCTACAGGCCCTCTGTGAGGAGATCCGCAGGCGGCTGGGAGAGCTGGACAGCGCCCTGGAGAGCGGGCAGCGGGTCCTGGAGATGGTGACAGGCGAGTGGCAATGGCCACTCAGGAGTGGTGGCCACAGTGTCAGGACCATGGGACTTGGGATGGGATGAGCACAGACAATGTCAGCCCAGCCCAGCAAGGTGTGAGGGGCAGACAGCATCCCACAGGATGTAGAGGATCCAGGGCAGAACCTGGGGGTCAGGGACGTGGTGGGATGGGGTTCAGTGATGGTGAGGTGCAGCTGGGGAGATGGATCTTGCTGGCAGTGGGATGAGAGGCCAGAGTTGGGTCTAGGAGCAGCAGGAGAGAGGGTAGGAGTGGGGAAAGGTCAGGACAGAGTGACCGTCATGGGGTTGGAAGCTGTTGGTGCCGCCAGTGCCATGTCCAGGGATGCCGGTGTCGCAGTGCTGATGCTGGTGTCGTGCTGCCACAGGGGAGGAGGCCCAGCTGACACAGGAGAAGATGGAGTCACTGAGGATGCGGTACCTCATCGTGGGCCAGAGCAGTGCTGACACTGTGCACCGGCTGGGGCAGACCCTGGAGGCCTCGTCTCGCCTGGGCACAGCCCCTGAGGACCTGGCGCTGTGGCTGAGCCGCATGGAGAAGGAGCTGGGCGAGCAGGAGAGCCAGCAGGATGGCCAGGAGCCCTCAGTCACCACCAGTGACAGGGAGAAGGTGTGGGACACTGGGATCCCTGAACCCCACACCATTCCCAGCATCGCTGTCTGCAGGGGCAGTTTGGTCTGGGTGGGACACGGTGGGTTATGGCAGACAGTCCCGTGGGACTGGGATGCGCTGGGCGTCCAGGTCCCAAAGCTACTGCCCTGGTGCATGCATCCCCTCCCCAGCTGACATCTGTCCTTCTGCTGCAGTTTGAGCAGGTCCTGCAGTCCCAGCTCACCCGTGTGGCTGGGCTGGGCGAGCGGCTGGAGGAGATTGGCCGTGTGCAGCTGGATGCTGAGGCTCTCCACTTGCAGCTCTCCGAGCAGAAGGTGGGTCTGCAGCAGTGCCCAGGGGTCCCGGGGGCACTGGCTTGGCATCCCCATTCCGTTGGGTCCTGCCACGACCTGGCACCCACCTGCGGCTCCATTCCAGCTGCTCTCCGCCGAGATCCTGCATTACCGGGGCCTGGTTGAGCGTCTGCTGGGGTTCTCGGAGTCGCTGCTGCACTGCTGCCCTGAGCCCCTGCAGCAGCGCCTGCAGGTGAACTGGGAGGGTGTCAGGGGGACACTACCAGCATCCGGGGCTGGCTGTGCCCTGTGTCCCTGGCCACCCGGTGACCCCGTGTCTCTGCAGCCATCAGTGCAGGTGCTGCGGGAGCGCACGGAGCAGCTCTCCCTGCGCAGCGGAGCCTGCGCCGTGCAGCTGGAGCATGCCCAGTCCCTGCTCACACAGTTCTCCGAGGCCCTCCAGGAGCTGCTGCCCTGGCTGGAGGAGACGCAGGCCCTGGGGGTGCAGCTCTCCCCCAACGCCATCAGCTATGAGGCCTTCAAGGAGCAGCAAGCGCTGCTGCAGGTGCGGGCAGGGCAGGGCAAAAGGGACTCACTCAGCTGCCCCATGGGTTGGGAGTGGAGAGGTGATGGGATGGGGGTGGCAGCACCATGGGGACCACCGGGCTGGGGCACCCAACGAGCAGGAGTCATCTGTGACCTGGGTGCACCAGCACACATCCCTGTGGGGCAAATCCCATGGGGCACATCCCAGTCCAATGCACCCCCACGGCTCTTCCTTGCTGCCAGAGCCTGCGGGAGGCCATTGCCGAGCACCGGCCGCTGGTGGGGAAGCTGCAGCGCGTGTCAGCACAGCTGGTGGAACTGAGCCCGGAGCAGGGAGCCCCGTTCCAGCTGCGCTGGCAGGAGGTGGAGGAGCAGTACGGCCACATCCGCGAGCGCGTGCGCCAGGCGGCGGCTCTGCTGGAGGATGCCCTGCCGCGATACAGCCAGGTACGGGGCTGGCACTGGGGTGGGGCGCGTCCCCAGAGCCATCCCCTCGAGTGACTGGCCTGGTCCCCAGCTGTCGGAGCGCATGGATCTGCTGCTAGAGTGCCTGGAGCGGCTGCAGAGCCGGCTGCAGAGCCAGCCCCCTGTCCGCGGCGACGCGGCCCACTTGCGGGAGCAGATCCGGGAGAACAGCCTGGCCCTGGGAGAGCTGGAGAAGCTCGGGGTGGCCCTGGAGGGTGTCCGTGCACAGGGCGAGGAGCTGCTGGCCACCATGCAGGCGGTCAGCTCCGACGCTGCAGCCAGAGGTACTGGCACGAAGGTGTGGGCATGGCCCCGCTGGCAGGCGAGCCACATCCCTGTCAGGGCTGTGTGTAGGTGCTGGATCCCTCCTCACACCCTGATCCCTGACTCGTTGTGCCCCACAGGGATCCAGGAGCGCACAGCACAGCTGCTGTCACAGTGGGGCTGCCTGCGCAGCCGCTGCCAGGAGCAGGAGCGGTGGCTTCGGGAGCTGCTGGCGTTGGCTGAGCGCTTCTGGCACGGCCTGTCTGAGCTGGCTGTGGCACTCAGTGACACCCAGCAGCTGGTGCTGGGGCTGGAAGAGGCTGGTGGCGAGCCTGAGGCCATCCGCACGCGGCTGCGCACCATGCAGGTATGGCTGGGCGGGGGCTTGGTGGGCAGAGCCACCACATGGGCAGCCCCCAGCGCGGGCAGCCCTGAGTCCCGCTCCCCACGCAGGCGCTGCGGGAGGAGATTGACGCGCTGCAGGGCGAGCTGGACACGCTGGGCAGCCTGGGTGTGGAGCTGATGGCCTCCTGTGGGGATCCCGACAAGCCCGACGTCACCAAGAGCCTGGATGATGTGAGTGTCCTTGGGCCGGGGTTCAAAGAGGAACAGGGTCCTGGGGGTGTGTGGGTGCTGTTTGTGGGGATGGGGTGTCCCCTCATCCCCATCAGTGCCGCTGACCCCTGAACCCCAGACCCCCGCTCTGCCACTGACCCCCACACAACTCCACTGACCCCACAGAGCTCCACTGACCCCATGCCCAGGCACCCACCTGCTGTCTCTGATCCCCATGCCTGGATGCTCGTGTGGTGCCACCCCTGTGCCCCAGCACGCCCCATGGCCCTACTGCCCCCCACACCCTGGCCTGCCATGCCCTGTACCCCTGGGGCACTGCTGACCCCTGTGCCCTGTCCACCCTGACCCCTACGTCCTGTGCCCCTGTGCTCCGGCCCCGCTGTGGCACCACTGACCCCCGTGCCCGGCCGCAGCTCTACTCCTCCTGGCACAGCCTGAGCCGGGTGTGGACGGAGCGGAACGGGCGCCTTGAGGAGCAGCTCCAGGCCGCCCTCAGCTACCAGGACACGATGCAGGTGGGTGCAGGGGCCCTTGGGCAGATCCCCCATGTGGGGGGCTATGTCACCTTCCTGTCCCCACTCAGGGGTGTGAGGGGCTGTGGGGCCACCATCGAGCTCCCCAACCCCTACCTCCTGTTTCCCCTGTCCCCAGCGGCTGCTGGAGTGGCTGGACACAGCCGAGCTGCGCATCGCTGAGGAGTTCCTGGTCGGCGGAGACCTGGACATGGTGCAACAGCAGCTGGCAGAGCTCAAGGTGCCACAATATGCCACGCCGGGCTGTGCTAGCCCATGCCAGGCTATGCTGTGCCACACTATGCCCTGATCCCTGGGGGCAGGGAGGGCAGTGGCCGCTCTAGGCAGGGCTGGGATGGAGAGATGGCAGGTTGGACAGTGCTGGTGCTCCAGTGGAGGGCACTGGGTAGCCAAGTTCTGCCTGGGGTGGCCAAGTCCTGTCCCCCACAAGTCCCTGAGCCGGCTGGGTACCCCCAGAGGAGCGGCTCAGGGCCCAGGTGCCTGTGCTGTGCCATGCGGTGCTGTGGGGACAGGCAGACCCAGTCTCAGCATGTGAGGCCATGGGGACAGGCAGACCCTGCCCAGGTGTGTGGGGGCCGGGGTAACCAACCAGTGCCACCCCCCAGGAGTTCAAGCGGGAGCTGTACCAGTGCAAGGTGGATGTGGAGAGCCTGCAGCACCAGGGGGGCACGGGGCAGGCGGACCCTCCAGCCATGCTCAGCGACTTCCGCCAGCGCTGGGATCACCTAGAGGAAGAGATTGTCAGCCGACAGGTGGGGAGGGAGCACGGGGGCCACAGGGCAGGGCAGGGCGGACACATGGGGTGCCATGAATGTGCTGGGTGAGTGCTGGGTGTGTGGTGCTGGGTCAGTGTGGGAAGGTTCAAGTGGGCATTGGGTGGGTACTGAGTGGGTGCTGGGTGAGCACTGGGTGGGCACTGAGTGGGTGCTGGGTGGATGCAGAGGCCGTGTGGATACTGGGTGGCCACTGGGTGGGCACTGGATGGGTGCTGGGTGCTCTGTGAGTGCACGGGGCCGGGGCTGCCATTGCTTCCCCCGACGTCGTGGCTCCCTCCTGGCAGCACCAGCTGGAGGCAGCGCTGCTGGGGCTGGGGCAGTTCCAGCACCAGCTGGCGGAGCTGCTGCAGTGGCTGAGCCGCACCGGGGAGCAGCTGCGCAGCCCCGCACCGCTGCGGCCCGATCTGCAGAGCTGCGAGATCGAGCTGGCCAAGCACAAGGTGAGGCTGCACCCTGGCCCAAGGGACACATGGCACAGCCCCGTTGTGGGCTCCTGGCCATGGTGGCACTCCCAGGGTGTCCTAGGGGTCCTGACCGGGGTGGCACCCCCAGGGTGGGTGTCCTGGGGGTCCTGGCCATGGTGGCACTCCTGGAGTGCATGTCCTGGGGGTCCTGGCACTCCCGGGGTGTGTGTCCTGGGGGTTCCGGCCGTGATGGCACTGCCGGGGTGGGGGTCCTGGCTGGGGTGGCACTCCTGGGGTGCACGTCCTGACCTCAGGACGCTACCTTGCCCCTCCTCGGGGCACCGCGGGTGCGGGGCTGGGCAAGCTGCAGCGGGAGGATGCGTCCCCTCCCGCGGTGACACCATGGAAGGAATGAGCTGTCCCTGTGCCAGCCCAGTGCCACAGCCCCTTGCCCGGGCACGCTCATGATGTGCCTGACGCAGGCAAGGCTGCAAGGGCTGGGCTGTTGCTGCCCTGGGGAGGCCATGCAAGGGGTACCTGTGCCCTCTGTGCCTGTCTCAGCCACCCTCCTGCCATGAGGAGCCTGCCCCACACCCTGCTGAGATCAAGAACCCTGACACCAGCTTGGGGGCACCCATGGGTGCCATCCTTGCCCAGTCTGGCACCCCCAGTCCCCAGTGCTGTGGTGGCAGCGATGCTCTGGGCAGCAGGGGTGTCTTGGGGTGAGGGCTTTGCATGGTGCAGAGAGAGGATGCAGGGTGCGGGTGCCCCTGCTCCGGTCCCTGGTCCCAGCTGCCAACCTGTCCCCAGGTGCTGCGGACGGACGTGATGTCCCACGCCCGCACAGTGCAGTCGGTGACCGAGGCTGGGCAGGGGCTGCTGCTGTCCAGCCTGGGGGAGAGCGTGGAGGGGCTGCAGCGCAGCCTCCAGCAGCTGGGGCAGCACTGGGACCTGGTGCGCAGCGAGACTGAGAGCCGGCAGCTGGAGCTGGAGAACAACCTCAGCCAGGTACGGCCGCGGGACTGTGGCACTGCCGGACGGCAGGGACGGCGCTGAGCCCCACCTCGCCCCCTCAGGTGCAGGACATCACTCTGGAGATCACGGAGCTGCTGCAGTGGCTGGAGCAGGTGGAGCTGCAGCTCTTCTGCTCCAAGCCGGCCTGGGGCCACCCAGATGCCACCAAAGAGAAGCTCAACGCGCACCTGGTGAGAACCAGCGCCGGACTGGGCCCTGCTGCAGGGCCAGCCCCTGGGCTCTGCTGGTCTCTTGGGGAGATGTGTGCCCCAGATCCATCCCTCTCCACACTGCTGGGCCAGGATCCTCTCCCCAACCATGCAGAGCCTGGTACCCCTCCCTCACTGGCTCCAGCTCCCTGAGACCGAGCAGGAGCCGTCCTTGTCCCTTACCCTGAACCTGTTCCTGTCCCTATCCCCATCCCTGTCTCCATCACTTCTCCTTGTCCACTGTGGCTGTCTCCCTTGTCCCCATCCTCTGTCCCCATCCCTGTCCCCTGTCTACTTTACCTGACCCATTCCACATCTCCATCCCTGTTCCCTCCCCCATCCCTGAACCTGTCACCCTCCCTGCCCCATCCACAGCCTCATCCCTATCCCCATCCCACTCCCTGTCCCCTTCCTCATCCTGCTCTCTGTCCCCTGTCCCCCACCCCGATCCTGGTCCCATGGTGGGCGCTGACCCCTGTCCCGGCAGGAGCTGTGCCGGGAGCTGGAGGCACGGGCGGTGTCGTACCGGGGGCTGCGGGAGCGGCTGCAGCAGCTGCTGGGCTCGTGCCGCGCCGGCCGGCCCTGCAGCACCGAGCACAGCCTGCGGCTCCTGGAGCAGAAGTGGGAGAGCGTCCAGGCCGAGGCCCAGGAGAGAAAGGTGTGCAGGGTGGGGGGCTGTGAGCCCCGGGGGCCTCACCCTGATCAGGCCCGGTCAGGAGCGGTGGGAGTGCCCATCCCCACCAGTGCCTGCCCCCGCCCACAGGAGCGCCTGGCCGAGGGGCTGACGGTCACCACCGAGTTCCACGGCTCCGCGCAGGAGCTGCTGCGCTGGGTGGCCCACGCCGAGGAGCTGCTGGGATCCCCTGCACCACCAAGCTTCGTCCTCGACACTGTCACCGCCCAGATCCAGGAGCACAAGGTAAAAGCGGGCGGGGCCGGTGCGGTGCCCTCGGGGCTGGTCCATGGGGCTGGGGTCTGCCTGAGGGCTCCTGCATGGCACCAGCAGGGACCTCCCCCAGGCTGCAGGCGGGATTTCTGTCCCCACAGCAGTGCAGTGAGTGGACTCTGTGCCCCAACCTAGCATGTGCCTGGTGCTCTGTGTGCTGTTCTGGCACGGGCTGTGCCCGAAGGCTCCTCAGTTGCCCCAGGACCACCCACACCCAGCCACCCCCTCCCCGCAGGCCCTGGTGAAGGAGGCGAACGCCCATGGGGAGAAGCTGGGCAGCCTGGAGGCCGTGGCCGCACGCCTGAAGGATTTCAGCCGGAAGCAGGACGGGGCCGTCATCCAGAACCTGGTGCTGGCGGCGCGGGAGCGGCTGGGCAAGGTCCTGCAGCGGGCGGCCGAGAGGGGGACGGCGCTGGAGGAGGCTCGAAAACGCAGCAAGCAGGTACCGGGACACAGCCCGGCCATGCCCATCAGCTGGAGAGGGGGCTCTGCCCTTTGGTTTGCTTTGGACACAGGCCTGGAGGGACAGGACAAGGGGCAATGGCTTCCCACTGCCATTCCCAGGGTTAGGGTTAGGTGGGATCTCGGCAAAAAATTCTTCCCTGTGAGGGTGGTTTCCCAGAGAAGCTGTGTCTGCCGCATCCTCGGAAGTGTGCAAGACCAGGTTGGACAGGATTTGAAGCAACCTGGTCTGGTGGAAGGTGTCCCTGCCTGTGGCAGGGGGCTGGGACTGGATGGGCTTTAAGGTCCTTTCAACCCAAACCATCCCGGGACTGATGATTCCATGACATGGGTCCTGCTGGGAGCTGTGCCGGAAAGGGACCCCACGGCTCCAGTGTTGTCACTGTGCTGGACTGGCCCATGTTTTGCCCCACGGTGGTGCCCAGGCCGTGCCACTCCCTTTTGTGGCTCCATGGCTCCTGTCCAGGTTGCCCCAGATCCACTTTGCCCCTGAATCCCGCCTCAGCCCCCACAACCCTCCCCTCCATTGCAGTTCAGTGAGTCCCGGCGGCTGCTGCTGGACTGGATGGACGAGGTGGAGCAGAGCCTGGAGGTGCCGCAGGACGCTGCCACCAGCCAGGAGGAGATCAAGTGCCAGCTGGCTGAGCACAAGGTGGAGCTGCCCTGCTCCTCGGCATGGGGGGTGCAGAACTGGGGGTCTGGGGGCTGCCGAGGGGGATCTCCAGCTACCAGAGGGAACACCCTGTGCCCGGGGGATTGGACAGCTCCCCAGGGCCATCCTGCAGAGTTGAGAGACCTTGGGTGGGGGAGTGCTGGGCCATGGGATGTTGGCACCCCAACCACCCCAGAGCACTCGGGGAAGGAGGGAGTCTCCCCCCCAGCTGGGGCACCCAACACTCACCCGTGGGGTGCGTGGGGCCCCCGCAGGCGTTCCAGAAGGTGCTGCGGGCAAAGCGTCCGGTGTACGAGGCCACACTGCGGAGCGGGCGGGCACTGCGGGAGGGGGCCCGGCTCCCCCAGGACCTGCAGCCGCTGGAGGAGCTGCTGGGGGAGCTGAAGGAGCGCTGGGATGCGCTGTGCAGCCGTGCCGCAGAGAGGTGGGAATGGGATGGGATAGAGAAGGGGATGGGATAGAGAAGGGGATGGGATGGGATGGGATGGGATGGGAGTAGGGATAGAAGTGGTATGGGATAGCACAGGACAGAATGGGATGGCACTGTCTGTTCTCTGCTCGCTGTGCAGGTCCCAGGCAGACACACGGAACTGCCCTTCCTCCCCGAACCTCCCACTCCCTGCTCCGGGACCCCCATTCCCAGCATTGCTGGGCTCTGCCCATAGGATGCAGCTGGGCCCCATCCGTGTCCATAACGGCGCTGCCAGGACCTGTCCCTGTCCATAACGGCGCTGCCAGGACCTGTCCCTATCCATAATGGCACTGCCAGCTCTGTGGGGTGGCTATTCCTGGCTCCGTGGGGTGGCCTGCAGCACCTGGGTGCTGCAGCATCTCCTGTGCCCTCCTCGCAGGCAGCACAAGCTGGAGGAGAACCTGCTCTTCTCGGGCAAGTTCACGGACGCACTGCAGGCCCTCATGGACTGGCTGTACCGTGCCGAGCCACAGCTCAGCGAGGACGTGCCCGTTGGAGGGGACCGAGACCTCGTCGGGGACCTCATGGACAAGCACAAGGTGGGTGCCCTGGGGCATGCAGGGAGGCCCCACCCAGCGCTGGCCTTCAGGTAGCCCCAGGCTCTGCCTCCACTGTGCCCGCCCTCCATGGGGAGCAGGACCAGAGCCAGGCACAGGACAGGGCACTGCCCAGTGGAGCAAGCCCTGCTTGACCCCAGCTTGTGCCCCTCTCCCTGGGTCAGCCCTGGAGGGCCCCGTGTACCCCAGTGCTGGGAAAGATTTGGAGTGCAGGGGGAGCCCTGTGCCCGTTGCTGTGAGGATTTGGGCTGCAGGGGAACCAGGTGCGTGCTGGAATCCCCTGCACCTCCGACCCCTCCCGCTCTCCCTGCCAGGTGTTCCAGAAGGAGTTGGGCAAACGCGCCAGCTGCATCAAGACGCTGAAGCGCTCGGTGCGGGACCTGACGCGTGGCAGCAGCAGCGTGGACTCGCAGTGGCTGCAGCGGCAGGTGGAGGAGCTCAGCACTCGCTGGGACCTGGTTTGCAAACTCTCCCTGTCCAAGCAGGCCCGGCTGGAGGCTGCGCTGCGGCAGGTGAGGCTTGGGGGAGGCAGGAGCGGAAACCCCAGTTTGGGGTCTGCAGCCAGTGCTCCCATGAGGGAAGGCTGAGGTGGCCGTGGGGGTGTGCGGTGTCCGGGTGGTGTTTGGCCGTGCTTTGTGGGGAGTTCCGTGGGGTGCTCGGGTGGTGGGTGGCTGAGGTTGCAGGCTTGGTGGGTGGCTGTGCATGGGGAGGGTGCTCTGGGCTGCCTGGGTGGTGTGGGGGCCGTGCATTTCGGGGTTCTCCATGGGATGCCTGGGCTCAGTGTGTGGGGCTGTGGGGCTCTGTGTCGCAAGGTGCTGTGGCCAGGTGCCAGGCTGGTTGCTGTGGGCGCCTGTTGCAGCTGTGAATGTGTGCAGGGTGCCCAGAGCAGGTGGCTGTGTGGCACAGGGAAGTCCTGGAGGGTCAGAGGAAATTGTGTCCAGGTGTAGAGCCAGGGGTGGGGCATCCCCTTGATCCCGCTGTGGGGCTGGAGCGAGGCTGGCAGCAGCTCTCCCTCGGCACAGCGTTCTGCCAGTGCCTGTGCCAAGGGCTTGTCCAACCAGCAGCTGCAGGGCTCAGGGTCAGGCCAGAAGACTCAGGGTCCAGGGGACTCAGGGGCTGGGACCTGGGGCTGCAGGGTGGGTGCTGAGCAGATCCCCACTGTCGTGGCAGGCGGAGGAGTTCCACACCCTGGTGCACTCCTTCTTGGGGCACCTGACCGAGTCGGAGAAGACCCTGAAGTACGGAGTCTTCCCCGAGGAGGAGGCAGCTGTGCAGGAGTGTCAGACCCAGCTGCAGGTGGGTGCCAGTCCCCACGGGCCCCCACCTCAGGTTGGCTCCAGTTTTGCCCCAGGACCTCCATCACTGGGGTCAGCCAGGCCCTGCTGGGCTGTGGGATCCCCGCAGGGAGCCATGGGATGTTGGGTGCCACCACAGGGAGATGTGGGATGTTGAGTCCCACCACACCAAGGACATGGGTTTTGGGGCTCCAGATGCCCTGAGGTGAGGAGATTTGGGCACCCCCACCCCAGTCCACCAATCCGTATGGCACAGGGGGGTGCGGCAGGGTCTGAGGGGCTGAGACCTGGCAGTACCACGGTCCATGTTCCCCCAGGAGCTGATGCAGTCCCTGCAGTGCCAACAGCTGGAGCTGGAATGTATCACCTCGCTGGGGGAGGAGATCCTCGCCACCTGCCATCCCGACTCCATTATCACCATCAAATCCTGGGTCACGGTTGCCAAGAGCCGCTTCCAGGAGGTGAGACAGATGCCCCATTCCCATCCCTGCCCAGGGGAGCAGATTGGCACCAGGCATGGGGCAAACATGGCCCCACGCCTGTCCCACCACCCCATGCCTCTTCCAGCGCCAGGGACTGCCTGGTGCAGCCCCTGCGACCAGCGCATTGCAGGGAGCTGGGGGTGCTCGGCCCCGGAGGGCACAGAGAGTCTTGGCCTTGCCGGTGCCCGCCCATGCTCCCCCCTCCCGTGGCCTCACAGGGGTCACTTGGGGCCTCTGTGGTACCCCTTGGACGGTGGTGGCTCAATCCTGTGCAACAGCAGCCACCACACAGCTGAGGCAGGGAAAGCCGGGAGCAGTGTCCTGGGGACCCTCAGCCCAGACCATGCTCCCACAGTGGCCCAGAGCCTCCCTGGGTTGACGGTTTGCAGGTAAGAGATTCCCGGCGCTCCTGGGACCGGTCTGGCAGGTTCAGCCGATCCCACACAAAGCCCTTATTGAGCAGAGACCTGCAGGATCTGCTCTGGTATGCCCTGGGGCTGCTCCCCTAATCCCACTCACCCTGAAATGGGAGAGCAGCTGGCGTGTCCACACAGCACAGACCTGGGGACCCTCGGCACATGGGGAGCAGTGCCCCCAGCCCTGCCCCAGCTGCCCAACAGGAGCTTGGTCCTGGTCCATGTCCCTGCTCTACAGTCACTGCAACTGCTGGCCAGGGGTCCATGTGCCTGCCCCTAGCTCATGGGCAGCTGTGGAGCCCCCACGTTCCTGCCCCATTGTCAGTGGGGCTGTTGGTGCGGGGTCTGTGAGCCTGTCCCATGGCTGGGGTGGCCGTGGCTCCCTGTGCTGACTCGTTCCCCTAAAGCCATGGCCCTGTGGCATCTGCTCTGGATGGGAGACCTTGGGGTCCGCAGTGGGGTGGCGTCCCTGTGTCCCCTGCCCCACTGCCCCTGGCTGCCCTGCAGGTGCTGAGCTGGGCACAGCAGCAGGGCGAGCGGCTGCGGGCACAGGCGGCCATGCTGGCGGCCGAGCGGGAGGAGACAGCGCAGCTCCTGGACTGGATCACGGCAGCCGAGGAGGCGCTGGGGCTGCGGGACCAGGAGCCACTGCCAGAGGAGGTCGAGCAGCTGGAGGAGCTCAGTGCCCAGCACGTGGTGAGGGACCCCAAACCTGGCTCTCCCTGGGGACCGTGTCATCCCCCTCACACACCCTGTCCAGTCCCGGACAAGCGCCTGGCCTGACCGAGGGCTTTGGGAAGCACTGGGCTGGTGTCATGGGGCATTGTGCTGCCCAAGCCCACCGTGTCCACAGCACACACTGCTGGTTTGGAAGGGTCCTGGGAGGGGGGCAGTGGGGCCAGTCTGCAGTCCCCAGGGCCGTGGAGCATGGAGGGGCTGTGCCAGTGAGCACTCAGCACCAGCGCTCCACGGCAGGTGTTCATGGAGGAGCTGAACCGTAAGCAGCCCGACGTGGAGAAGGTCACCAAGAGCTGCAAGCGGAAGCTGGCGGTGGATCTGGGCCCCCCAGCCACTCGCCGACTGGCCACGCGTAAGGATCCCCATCATTGCCTCCGCCCAGCGCACTCTGGGCACCCGGCCGCCCCCTCACCCTGCTCTCCGCAGGTCGCCGCAGCGGCGGGAAGGTGCAGGGCACAGCGGCGGTGCCGCTTGGGGGGCTGGAGCCCCAGACACCCCTCATGGCCCAGCTCCTGCACCGCTGGCAGCAGCTCTGGCTGCTGGCCCTGGACCGGCAGTACCGGCTGGAGACGGCCCTGCAGCGCCTGCGGGAGGTAGGGGCACCCAAGGCGGGTCCTGAGTAGTTCCTCTCATCCTCTGCCCGTGGGACCCCCTGGCCCCTGGTCAGATGCAGATGGGGTCAATAATCCCAGACCCTGTACCTGCAGCTGGGAGTCCCAGCGCACCCCATGGGTGCACCTTGACATCCCAGAGTGGCTGTTGGAGCCCAGGGCACCCTGTGCACCCCAGAGCTGGGGGTCCAGGGCAGAGACCTCCCCTTGCAGCTTTGGCAGGGCCAGGGCTGGGAGCAGCCAGGCTGCACAACTGAGCCTGAACTGGGGCACAGCGAGGTCACCCTGGCTGACGCGGCAGGGACGAGGGGGTCCTGCTCGTGTATTAATCCCCGTGTGTGCCCCTCGAAGCTGGAGGAGTTCGCGCACTTTGACTTCGGGGTCTGGAGGAAGCGCTACATGCAGTGGATCAGCCAGATGAAGTCCCGTGTCCTAGACGTTTTCCGCGGCATCGACAGGGACCAGGACGGGCGCATCAGCCAGCGGGAATTCATCGAGAGCGTCCTTGCCTCCAGTGAGTGCCAGTGGGGCTGGTGGAGGCTGAGGGGGCTGGCAGTGGGGGGCTGAGGGTCCCTGCCCCCCACAGAGTTCCCAACCAATGTCCTGGAGATGAATGCCGTGGCCAGCATCTTCGACATGAACGGCGACGGCTTCATTGACTACTACGAGTTCGTCAGTGCTCTGCACCCCAACCGTGATCCACTGCGCCGCTCTGCCGACGCCGACCAGATCCAGGACGAGGTGTGGTGGGGGGCAGTGGTGGGGGCGGCTGGAAGGGTGGGGGCCCTGCCTGGGGCTGAGCTGAGCGTGGCCCCGCAGGTGAACAGGCAAGTGGCCCAGTGCAACTGTGCCAAGCGCTTCCAGGTGGAGCAGATCAGCGCCAACAGGTACCGGGTAAGTGCCGACTCATGGCACTGCCATGGGCACCGTTGTTCCCCAGCCCAGGGTCCCAGCTTGCTCCGACACCTGCGCACAGCCTGCCCTGCACAGGGGTCCTGCACTGCCCGTGTGCCATGGCAGGGAGGGGACACGTCCTGGCCCCCTGCGGGAGGGCCATGCCAGCCGTGGAGGGGCCACAGGGATGGGCACGTCTGGGTGCTCCAGCACCCCTTCCCAATGCCCAGCCCTGCTGAAGGCCCTGGCCCCCACCTTGCCCCAGCATCCCTCTCCCCACAGTTCGGGGAGTCCCAGCAGCTGCGGATGGTGCGGATCCTGCGCAGCACCCTCATGGTGCGGGTGGGCGGGGGCTGGATCGCCCTGGATGAGTTCCTGGTGAAGAATGACCCCTGCAGAGGTGGGTGTGGGGGTCCCACACCAGGCACTGGTGCGGTGGGGTCACCGTGCCCGGCACGGTGCCTGCGGGGCCGTGCGGGTCAGTGGGGGCCATGGGGGGCAGAGCTGACCCTGCTCACCAGGGTCTCGCACTGCTGGGACCCCATCACCAGCCCCCTCCCTGCCTCTGTTGTCCCCAGTGAAGGGAAGGACCAACCTGAAGATCAACGAGAAGTACCTGTCCTCAGACGTCTTCGGAGCCGCTGCCGCCACCAGGTGTGCGGGGAACCAGTCGGCCGCTTCCTCCAAAGTGTTGTCCCCGAGCCGCTCCAACTCCAGCCTCAGCCTGTACAGCAGCGCCTCGGCCCCCAGCAGCCCCCTGGCCAGGAAGGTAAGGGCCGCGGAGCCCCCCGCGAAGTCCTGACCGCCCCAGCCCACCTGCCATGGGCAGTGACCCTCACCCTCCCCAGTCGGTGCTGCGGAGGACGCGCTCCGGGGACCGGTGTCCACGCTCCCGGGGCTCGGGACTGCCCGACGGAGCCGAGCTGCAGTTCAGTGCGGCTGAGGAGAACCTGGCTGTGGCACCCCCAGGTGAGCGCCGTGCTGTTGCGAGGTTCCTGCCCACCCCATAGGGCAGGGGGCTGGGGGGCACAGGGGAGCCGGGGTCGGTGTGGGGTAGGGCAGCGGGGCTGTCCCGTGGTCTCTCGGAGCGCTGGAGCCGGCTGCAGGGGAGTTCCCCACTCCAGCCCCTCTGTGCCCTCGCAGAGCCGCCCGAAGGGTCCCCTCCGGAGCGCTGCAGCCCCTGCCGCTGACCCCCGCGCCCGCCCTGCGCCCAGCACCCTCGGCCGGCCGCACTCAGGACCCTCTTCCCCGAGGCTGGAGGACGGCGAAGCTGTGGCCGCGCCCCCCACGGGTCTCCGGCCCGGCGCTGCGGCCCCGCGAGCGGGGCTGAGCTGTCTGTCCGTCACCGATCCCGCTGGGGCCAGTTGCGCGAATATGCAAGTATCTCCCGACACACACCAAGCCCCCGGGCTCTGGTCTCCCGTCGCCCGGCTCCACCGGGCAGCGCGGGGAGGGGTCTGAGCCCCGGTGCCCTGCTGCAAGTGCCCAGGGCTGTGGGACCAGCCAGGCACCCCCACGCTGGGCCCTGCCCTTCTCCCGTGCCGTCAGCTCAGGGGGGCTGCAGTACCCCCGGCATTTGGCGTTGCTGACGGGGGTCCCCATCCTGCCTGCGATGCCCCGGCGGGAGGTGGCTGGGCTCGGTACCCGGACACCGGGACCCCTGGCCGGATGCCGAGCCCCGTTTCTGGTGCTAACCCTCACTCCTCGGCCTTCGGTGTGTGTGCACGGGCCCCCGGCTCTGGCCGCCCCCTGCCCTGGTGGGGCTGGGGCTGCCACGGGTGGGGGTCCCTGGCGCCTGCACTCCCGTCCTGCCGGCGGCACCGGCGGGCAGCGGGACCCCCGCCCTGCTGACGCATGCTCGTGCCACCCCGCTAACCGGACAGCAGTAGAGCTGAATGTAACCCCGGCCGGGCCACCCGCCGCCACAATAAACTGTAGTGAGGTTCCTTTTTCTATGAGCATCCAGTCTGTCTGTCCATCTGTCTGCTCAGGGAGGGGCTCCACTCCATCCATCTGTCTGCTTGCCCCTCTGCTGAAGCAGGGGTCCATCAGTCTGTCTGTCTGTCTGCTCGGGGCAGGAGGCTGCGCTCTGTCTCACTTGTGTGCTCACCCCACTGTCAGGATGGGGAGCTGCAGTCCGTTGGTCTGCCTGTCTGCTCAGGACAAAGGGCTGCAGTCTGTCGGCGTGTCTGTCTGCTCAGGACAAAGGGCTGCAGTCCGTCAGTTGGTCTGTGTGCTCAGGACAAGGGCTGCAGTCTGTCGGTGTGTCTGTCTGCTCAGGGCAAGGGCTGCAGTCTGTTGGTCTGTCTGCTCAGGACAAGGAGTTGCAGTCTNTCAGGACAAGGGCTGCAGTCTGTCGGTGTGTCTGTCTGCTCAGGGCAAGGGCTGCAGTCTGTTGGTCTGTCTGCTCAGGACAAGGGGCTGCAGTCCGTCAGTTGGTCTGTGTGCTCAGGACAAGGGCTGCAGTCTGTCGGTGTGTCTGTCTGCTCAGGGCAAGGGCTGCAGTCTGTTGGTCTGTCTGCTCAGGACAAGGAGTTGCAGTCTGTCCATCTGTCCATCTGCTCAGGGCAAGGGGTGCAGTCTGTCGGTCTGCCCATCTGTTCAGGACAAGGGGCTGCAGTCTGTCGGTCTGTCCACTCAGGACAAGGGGTGCAGTCTGTTGGTCTGTCTGTGTGCTCAGGACGAGGGGCAGCAGTCTGTCGGTCTGTCCATCTGCTCAGGACAAGGGCTGCAGTCTGTCAGTCTGTCCATCCCCTCACCACGCTGTCAGGGCAGGGGGTGGGCAATGCAGGGGGTGTCACATCACCAAAGCAGGTGCACATGGTGGCTGGGCACGGCCAGGTGTGCTGCAGCTGGTGCCACCGGCAGAGCTGCCTGGCGCCAGAGCCACGGCTGGCAAGCCCCAGGCGCTGCATGGGTGCCAGTGGGCACCGTGCCATGTTCCCTCCTTTCCACGGAAGGCATTGCTGGGATTCCTGCTGTGCCCAGCACCAGCGCCCATGGTGAGCAGCACGGGGAGAGGCCAGATCCCTGTCCCTGGGTGCTGGCTGCTCTTTGGCCACCCCGCAGCCCGGAGGGCACTGGGAAGGTCCACACGGTCCCCAGCCAGCATGGTCCCAGCAGCTGTGCATCCATCACCTGCCTGCCCTGTCCCAGCTGGGATGGCCAGGGACAGTTGGGATGGGCCCAGCTGCCTGTCAGGGTGGGATGGGGTGTCTGGAGGCCCCCTTGGAGTTCACACTCCAAGAAGTGGGGAACACCTTGAGCATGGGGTCCATACCCAGTCATGGCAGCACCATGACCCTTACCTGGCACCTTCCCACCTTAGGGGTGTCCCAGACCCCACGGACGAGGGCTGATGTTCTCTTTGATCCCCCACCAGCACTGCCTGGCTGCCCCCTCCTGATCCCAGTCCCCTTGGTCACCAGGACCTGTCCTCATGGTTTCCAGTCCCTTTTAAGCACTGTTTCACCCTAAAACCCTATCTCCACTCATTTCTTTTCTGAACAAACACAGAGACAAAGGGTCCAGGACCAGAATTGTGCCTGGTCCGGGCACACCCTTAGCCATGCAGGGAGGAGCCCCACGAATGCCCTGGCACAGGTCAGGGCCCCCCAGGAGCAGGGCTCTCCATGGCTCTCCATGGCCCATCTGCCAGCACCTCCCAGGACGGTCCCCCAGTGCTGCTGGCGTGGGCTGGGACTGCCAGTGCGAGTTGCGTTGCACATTCCTGAGCCCGTGGAAATCTCATCCACCACTCCCGGCTGGGGCAACATGCCTGGCACCACCGGCATCACCGGCACCACAGCTTGTGTCAGCCGCATCCTGAGCCCCAGGCAATGGCGCTGGCTTGGGAAGCAGAGACAGCAGGCACGGGGTGGCTGGGCCCGCACCAAGCTGTTTGCGAGGTGTTTTCACTGCAGCACAGCCCCTGGGGGTGCAGCAAGGCTGGCAGTGATACAATGGACGGGCACACCCAACCGGGAGCACAGGAATGGGCACACGGGAACTTCACCCACTGCAACTTCACCATCCTCAGGGAGATGAGGTGGGGAGCTGGGGTGTCCTGGGTAAGCTTCGGTGGCTCTCCGTGATTGGTGTCCACAGCGTGTGCTGAGTTTGAGGGAGCACACTGCCGGGGCAGCAGGGGAGCGGGTGGCAGCAGTGGGGGGTGGGGCTGGAGGCTCGGCCCCAGGTGGGACCATCACGGCTGGGTGCTCAGCCGTGAGCCCCTGAGCCCCACCCTGAGTCCCACAGCCCTGCTCATGGGTCAGAGCATCTGTCCTGGAACTGGCTGACCCCACTGCAGGGAACTGGAGGTGGGTGCTGCCCTGTTGCCCAACCACCCAGGCACTCAACCCTGACTGTGGGAACCCTGGGATGGGGACTTGCCCTGCCTGATGTGCCAATTCCACGCACCCCATACAGCCACCCCGGACCTAGCTGGAGCCACTCACTTCATCCCACCCAACAGAGCCTGGATGCACCATGGAGATGAGTGGCTGTGCCCCAGGGCTGGGGACTGACAAAGGGGAGAGCGTTCAGGTGTGCCCCACCAGACACCTCCTATCCTCTCTCTGGGGTGTGAAAAGAACCCGTGCCAGGGCAGCTCCCCCAGCCCTGGGATGCACAGCCCAGCTTGAGCCACTCTGCTCCTGGCTTTCCTGCCCTCAGCACACCTGTGTCCCAGGCCCGCAGGCACCAGGCTCTCCTGCCTGCAGTTTGTGCCCACGTCCTGAGCGAAGCCTTTGCCTGGCACCTTGGTATCGTGCGGCTGGGGAAGAGACAAGAGCCACAGCCTGGAGCCATCTGGGCCCCATCCTGCCCCATGGAAACCATCCAGGCCCAGGGCCGGGACTCTGGCAGGGCTGGAGGCAATGGCACGTCGACAATGGAGGCTGGCAAGGCTGGAGGCCTCGGTGCCACGTGGGCTGGCATCGACACCAGCTCTGATCCCTGGTTGGGGCCAGCACGTGTCCAAGCACACGCGTGTGATTGTGCAGAGCCACTTGCACGGCAAATGCACGTGAGCACCTGAGCACACCTGTGCGTGAGGCTGTGGGTGTGGGCACAGGTCCTGGGCAGCAGAGCCCCAGCAGGCACCTCCCGGCGCTGAGCTCAGCGTCTGGCCCCAGCCCTGGCGATGGCTGCGCTCCTGCTCTGCCTTAGCCCGCAGGGAGGGGAGTGCAGCTACTCACATGCAGGCCAGCCCCATCCTCCTTGCGCTGCCACTGCCGCTCCACCAGTGCCACCAGCAGCACACTGAACCCCCCGCCGCCAGAGCCAGGGCTTGTGCACTTCGCCGCTGGCCCTTGGGTGGTCTGTGAGCCTGGACTGACAGCAGCTGGGACAGATGGACACGGCACAGGGGATTCGTGCTGCCCGGTGATGCTGGGCAGTGAGGGCCAGCGCCAGGGGCTGCGCTGGAGGCGTTGGACGGGATGTCCCTGCAGATGGGAGCTCAGCAGTGGCAGTGGTTTGTGGTGGGTGGAGTGGCTGCTGCTGGGGCCCGTTACTGGTTCTGCCAGCTCAGCCCAAGCTCCCGCTGCTCCTGCTCGGACCCAGTGTCCTCCCCACAGCCCCTGCTGGTGGCCAGGCATGGCAACTCTGCCAGTGACACCCGGCTTGGTTGGCCACCAACCCACTCACATGGGGTTCCTGCTGCAGGACAACTCCTCCAACACAGAGTGACCACATCCCAGCGCCTCTGGCTCCCTGTTCCCCACAGCCAGTGGCCCTGCTGTCCTGCAGCTTGGCTGGCATGGCAGGGGTGCCACTGAGGCTCTGCGAGCCATGGCAGCCCACAGGCAGGGGAGAGGTGCCCAGGCCAGTCACTCCTCATCCTTGTCAGCAGCTGAGGAGCTTTGATGAAGCCGTGCGTGCTTTGGTTGGATTTGCCCAAATTGCAGCTGCTCATTACGGCTAATTAACTCCACAGCCCCTTCCCGCTGCCGCGGGCAGCAACAGCCACCCTGCACTGGCAGGGGGAGTGTGGCAGGGCTCAGCATGGCCCAGCACAGCCCAGCACAGCCCAGCACAGCGCAATGGGTCCTGTGTGCACAGCCATGCTGCCCTGATGGGGACCTGAGATCCCCTGATGCATGGCTGTCCCTGCAGCCTGGCCAGGAGGTCATGCCCCCATCTCTCCAGCCACTGGCCACCATGTCCATGCTTGGTCCTGCTGCAGCCCCGGGGCTGTCTGGACTCCCAGCGTGGGTTCCAGGGCCCCAGGGAGGCTGCAGAGAGGTTCCGCTGGCCCCAACCCTGCTGGAGGGTGAGCAGGTCAGTGCCTTGGCAGCAGGAAGTTCTGTGGTGCCGGCGCCGAGCTCTCTGCGGTGGCGGTGAACACTCATCCATGTTTGTCGATGGATTAAGGCTCCTCAGCACCTCCCGTGAGCGACATCTCCGCCAACGCCTGGGCAGCTGGCAGAAACTTGTGCCAGTTTCTGGCACACAGCTGCCTCTCCGTGGGCCACAGGAGCAGGGATGGGCATGGTGGCAGCTGCTGGCCCCACCAGGGAGGATGCAGCCCCTGCCCCTCTCACTGGCCCCACTGGTGCTGCCCCTGTTCAGACATCGCCACATGAGTCGAGGGCTTTGTGCCAGCCAGTGCCTCTCTTGGTTCTACACCTCGGGGTGCTCCAGGTGACCCTGCCTGGGTTCCTCTGCCCTCCTGGACCACCGGCTCATTGCTGTTCAATGAGCAGGCACAGAGAACCCACCCTGCCCAGATGTTTGGCAGTTCCAATGGGAATGCCCCTGCACATGGGGTGCAGCACCGCTGCCGGGACTGGCTGCACCCACAGAAGGCACCAGGGCTTCATGCCCACCCGACCGTGCCGTGCTGCACCGTGGGCTCACCCGGCCAGCCCCGTGCCTGGATACCGGCACCTCTCCAGACAACACACTCCCACACACCGTAAACATCTTGCCCAAGTGCCACATCCCTCCTGCAGCACCTCACCCTGCACAGCGGTACCGGAGGAGGCTGTGGCACAACCCCCCTGCCCCAGTGGCCCCAAAGGCCTCTTCGCCCTGTGTGGTATCTGCTGCTCTTACAGGGCCCACCAAGAACCTGTGGCACTGAGGAGAGAGCTCAGAGTGCTCAGGGGGGAGCAGGATCAGGATGTGGGGCTGGCTGCAGGGTCTGGAGAGAGGGTGTGGAGCTGGTGACGGAGGCAGGGCAGGGGTGTTTGGGTGACTCAAGCAGCAACAGGATGGTTTGGGCATGTTTTGGGCGATTCAGGCTTCAAGTGCATCCAGGGGTGTGGGCAGGACTGGGGGGAGCAGGGAAGGGTCCCCCTCTCTACCCTAGCTGCTGTGGTGCTGGGATTAGGCCTATACTGGGGCTCTGTCAGCCCTGCAGCTGCAGCCTGGGGTGCAGCCACCTCAACGAAGCACTGGGGCAGTGCTGGCAGCGGGGAGGGTTTGGGGGGTGATGGAGATAAGGATGAGGAGCTGCTGGGGACAAAGGCAGTGCTGACCCTGGAGAGGAAGGTCTCTGCCCTTTGCTCTCAGCTCCTCTGAGGAGGGCACAGCCCACCGGGACAGGACCACCTCCTGCACGGCAGCGATTTTGGGACCAGTGAACCCCTGCAAGGGGGTACCCCAGCTCCCAGAGGGAGCCGTGGGGAGGGCTGGCCCGCGAGTTTCTGCAAGGGCTGGGCCGGTGTGTCATCCCCAGGGGCGGGGAAGGGCCAGGTTTTAAACGTGCTCTGGTCCTGGGCAGAAAGCAGCCACAAAGCAGCGGAACTCCGGGCACCTGCCAGGCGAGGCCGTTGTGTGACCGCCGCGTGCAGGTAGGAGAGCTCGGGCGGAGAGGACCCTGGCTGGGCGCTACGGGCCGTGCCGGGGGCTGCAGGGCACAGAAGCGCCCTCGCGGTCCCCGGAATGGGAGGAATGCGGCAGCACTCCCGGTGCCGGGGTGGGACCGTGGGCGTAGGGCAGCAGCCGCACGGGGCTGTTGCACCCTGGGCACTGCCAGCCGTCCTGGGGCACAGTGGGAGGGTGGCCCAGAGCCCGGCACGTCCCGGGAGCAGGACTGGAGGTGATGCCTAACAGGGCAGGACGGCTCCCGGGAAAAGCCCGTGACAACTCGAGGCTCCGATGGCGCAGGCGGGCTCGGCGGGTGCTGAGGAAGGGGCAGGCGGTGGGATAGGCAGGCGGGGGACTGGCAGCACCCTCCCACAGTACCCGGTGAGGTGGGTCCACGGTGCGGTGGGGCTGTCCCTGTGGACACGGTGAGATTTCATCCCACAGCAGACCCATTCGGGCACCGAGCAGGGCTCCCCAAAGAGCCCCAGCTGCTCTCCCTGTTCCCATCACCCTCTGTCGCTGCCCCAGTAAAGATCCCTACTGCTCTTCCTCCCCCGAAACACCGCCGGCCTCAGCCTGTCCCATGAGACACCACCCTGCAGACTCTGCCCGGCCCCGCCAGGCTCCCAACCCCAGCCCCGGCCTCTCCCAGCGTTCTGCAGTCCCTGCCCCAGCAGACAACTCCTCCGCCACCCTGTCCCTGACACCATGCCCCCACTCTGCCAGTAAAACCTGTCCTTTCTCCTGGTCCCTCCCCAGGGCCCCCAGCAGCCTCTCCCTCCCCAGCCGGTGCCGCTCTCCGGGTGCTCCCTGCGGGTGCAGACGTGCGGATTGTCCTGCAGGACGTGGGGCAGCAGAGCCGCCGGGTGTGCGANCCAGCGCGGTCCCTGACGCAGCCGGCAGCGAAAGCCACGGAGCAGCGGCTGCGGCTGCCAGGGAGTGCTGCCCGCGTCGGGGAGAGACCGTGGCCCCGGGGAGGGTGGCAGGTGCCAACACCTCTGCCAGGAATCTCCCTGCCTTCGTCGGCAAAGTCGGTTACTCAAAGTTTCCAGTGAAGCTGACGCCTTCTGACGAAAGGGAGTGGAGCCCTTCCCCTGCCGCTCGCCCCCCACCCGGGGAGGGGCAGGGGGCAACACCTCGACTCTTTGATTCCCCAGCCCCCCGGGCTTTCAAGCTGCCGCAGTTATGGGTGGCAATGCCCAAATTCCATCTGCACGCCGGTGCCAGTGGCCAGCTTGGCTCTGGGACATGTGGAGACCTGCCTGGGGCTGTTTGGATACTGGAACCACAGCGATGCTGGTGTCCGCGGCCGCCTCAGCCCTGGGACATGCAGGGACCTGCCTGAGGCTCTCCAGACACCGCAGCCACAGCGGCGCTGCCACCGCTGGCGTGGCAGGGCTGAGCCCAGCTCCTTCCAAGTGCAGCACAGCCGGGGCCGTCCAACCCGGCCTATCTCTGCCGGGAAAGGGCTGCGGGGCCAGGAGCAGCTTTCCCGGCACCAGGACCGCGGCGGGCAGAGCCGGTAGGAGGTGCTGCCGGCCCCTCAGGTGTTTTGCATGCGCATGGCACAGGGATGCCCTCAGCTGTGGGCGTGGGCAGCCGGTGTGAGCCCGTGGGACAGAGGAGGGAGCCCTGCGAGGCGCGGAAGCTTCTCGCTGCCAGCCCAGGGCGCAGGACGGAGCAACTGCCTCGGCTCTCAGCCAGCAGCTGGACTCCTGCCCCGCAGGACCCTCGTTCCCCCAGGCAGAGACCCACGAGCTCTCCTCCCGTCTCCCGGTCCTTACCGGAGGCAGGCGCAGCCCCGGGGCCTCTCGCCCGTCCCCACCTCTTGGCACCGGAGCCGGGCGCAGTCCTGATCCTGCAAACACAAACAGCATTGCCTGGGCAGATCCGAGCCGCACTGACATCACCGGGTAGAGGGAGCCGGCTCCTGTTGAGACCTTTCCCCGGGCCGGGCAGCGAGCCCAGAGCACGGCTGAGAGAGAGGAGCAAGCGCAAGGAGAAGGTGCTGGCGTGGCCGAGGGGCACAGAATGAACGGGAGGCTCACATGGGGACGAAGCCGGGTGCACGGAGCCCCGTTGGAGAGGCTGCTCCTGGGGTGGGCAGGGCCCCAGCACAGCACCCGCCGGCACCGTCATGGTGCTCTTCGCTCCCAGCACTTGTTTACACGGGTGGAGCCGGGGAGGACATGGGTCTGTGAGTTCCAGGCAGTGAGACAGAGCTGCTCCGCGCTGACCCCACTCGATGTGACCTCTGCGGGAGGGTCAGTGTGGCACCGGCTCTCCCTGGGGCTCTGTGCCGTGAATGCGTTGTGGCAGCACTGCCCTGGCTGTGTTCTTGCAGCCGGCTCCAGCGGTGCCGCTGGGGAGCACCGTGACCCCCCTGCTCGGCTGCAGCAGCTCAGGCACGCGTTTCCTCGGTCCTCCACAGCACTTTTTGCTTGGCCCGTGGCCCTCCCCCCCCCGTAGGGACGGTCCAGCCCTGACAGACCCCGCTCGGCACCGGGGCTGGAACTCTGCCTTGGGGGCTGGCGTTCACGAGGGAATAAGCCACCTGACCTGCCCCTCGCTCCTCAAACCTGCTCCAAGCCCGCAGCCTCCTGCTGCAGCTCCTCCTGAAGGGCGCTGGCACAGGGGCTGTGGAGGCTGCGGGCAGGGAGGCTCTTGTGCCGCTGCGTGCCGAGGCCACAGCCCGGAGGTGGTGGCTGACCGCAGCTCCCAGAGCTCGCCACGCCCGTGCTCGGCCACAAACACCCTCCGGCCTCCCAGTCTGCACGGCCCGGTGCCGCGGCTGTGGCAGATCCCAGCTCTGCAAGCAGGAGAGCAGGTTTGGATCAAATGTAATCCTATCCTGAGGTAGCCCCGGAGGCTCCTTGCCTGGTGCCCACTGCTCACTGAGATGGAGCCTCTGCCTGCCTTGCATTGCTTGGACAGGGTGAGAAGGAGGGGACAGCAGAAGGAGAGGGGGAATTCATGCAGCAGCCGTGGTGGGAGCACACAGACCTGCATGCCAGCAACCCGAGAACCACAGAGTCGTGGAATGGTTTGGGTGGAGAGGGACCATCCAGTCCCACCCTGTGACATGAGCAGGGACACCTTCCATGGGACCAGGCTGCTCCAAGCCCTCTCCAACGTGGCCTGGGAAACTTCCAGGGATGAGGCAGTCACAGCTTCTCTGGGCAACTGTGCCAGGGCCTCTCCACCCTCCCAGGGAACAATTCCTTCCCAAGATCCCATCTATCTCTGCCCTCTGGCAGTGGGAAGCCATTCCCTGTGTCCTGTCCCTACAGGCCTTTGTCCCCAGTCCCTCTCCAGCTCTCCTGGAGCCCCTTTAGGCCCTGGCAGGGGCTCTGAGCTCTCCCTGGAGCCTTTTCTTCTCCAGGTGAATGCCCCCAGCTCTCCCAGCCTGGCTCCAGCCCTCGGAGCATCTCTGTAGCCTCCTCTGAACTCACTCCAACAGCTCCACGTCCTTCTGCAGTTGGACCCCAGGGCTGGAGGCCGCTCTGCAGGTGGGGTCTCACCTGAGTGGGGCAGAGGGACAGAATCCCCCCCCTCCCCTGCTGCCCACGCTGGGGGATCAGCCCAGGGCACAGGGGGTTTTGGGATCCCAGTGCACGTGGACAGGGCATGTGGAGCTTCTCATCCAGTGGCTCCTTGATTTTGGCCAGATCCCTCAGGATGGCACATCAGGTTTAGACACGCTCAGCCTTTGGCTGTCACTTCCTCCTGCCTGAGAATATTTATGTTTCTGATCTCCTTGTATTTAACATGCAAACCATGAAGAAGTTGATTTCTCACTGAGCTTTCCCACTCTCCCCTCTCTCTCTCCAGAGTCCGGAGAGCTGTGGGTGGCGTGCAGCAGGAGGATGGAGAGCAAGCCAGCAGTGAACGGCCACACTGTTCCCGGCTCTCCCGGGGAAGCCATGCCAGGGACAAACTGCCTGTGCCAGGACATGACGCCGTGCAAACAGCAAAAAGCAGCTGGCAGGGATGTGGCGGGTCCGGATGCTCCCAGGGAGCCCCCCGAGACAGCTGGCAGCATTGCAGGCGTGTATGTAGAGGCTTCAAAGAAGATAATGAGCTTTTATGAGGCCACCAGAGAGCATCTCCTGAGCCTGGATTTGGCCGTCTACCTCCTCGAGGCCCAGGCAGCCACGGGCTCCATCTCCGACCCAGTGAGGAACCGTCGCGTCCCCGTGGCAGAAGCCGTGCGGATGGGGCTGGTGGGGCTGGAGCTGAGGGAGAGGCTGCTCTCAGCAGAGAGAGCTGCTACTGGCTTTGTGGACCCCTACACAGAAGAGAAAATCCCCCTCTACCAGGCGATCCAGAAGGAGCTGGTGGGGAGGGAGCAGGGCATTCGCCTGCTTCAGGCCCAGATGGCAACCGGAGGCATCATTGACCCAGCCACTGGTGGCCGGCTCGCAGCGGATGTGGCCTGTGAGAGGGGGTATTTGGATGAAGAGATGAGTCAGCTCGTCTCTGACCCCAGCAATGAGGACAGCAAAGGGTTCCTTGATCCCAGCACGATGGAGAAGGTCACTTATTCGGAGCTTAGGAAGAGGTGTGTTGTGGATCCGGCCTCAGGCTTCCTCCTCTTGCCACTACAAATCACATTCCCAGGGCTGGGAGGGAGAGTGAGCAGCAGGGACCTGATGGACTCTGGCATCATCAGCCGTGATGTGTTCCGAGGCCTTGAGGAGGGAGGAGTCTCTGCCCAGGAGGTGGCAGAGAATGAAATTGTTCAGCACTTCCTGCGCGGGACAAGGAGCGTGGCTGGGGTTGTCTTGCCTTCCGGGGAGCAGAAAAGCCTTTACCAGGCACTGAGGGAGCATCTCCTTGTGCCTGGTGCCGCTCTGATGCTCCTGCAAGCCCAGGCCTCCACTGGTAGCCTGACAGACCCGCTAAAGAACAAAAGCTACTCAGTGGATGAGGCTGTCAGGGTTGGTCTCATTGGCCCAGAGCTTTATGAGAAACTGTCTTCGGCTGAGAAAACCATCACTGGATACAGGGACCCCTCCACCGGGGAAATGCTGTCTCTGTTCCAAGCCATCCAGAAGGGCTTTGTCCCCAGGGATCATGGCCTTTGCCTTCTGGAGGCCCAGGTGGCCACGGGGGGTGTAATTGCTCCAGGCAGGCACCTCCGTGTCCCCATGGAGACAGCCTGCGAGTGGGGCTACCTGGACGAGGCCACCAGGCAGCTCCTGTCCAGCCCTCCTGATGACATGAAGGGGTTCTTCGACCCTGGCTCCAAGGAGAAGCTGAGCTACGCGGAGCTGCTGCAGCGGTGCATCACCGACCCCAGCACAGGGCTCCTGCTGCTGCCACTCGGGGGGGATGGCAGCGAGGGATCCCAGGGAACGCTCCCCTTCTTTGACCACAGGACCCAGATGGCTCTGGAAAACACACAGGTACCCATTGCTGTAGGGAAATTCAAGGGCAAGTCGGTGTCTCTCTGGAAACTGCTCTTCTCCGACTACATCCAGGGTGAGCAAAGAGCTGCGTTTGCTCAGCAGTTCCTGGCAGGAGCGCTCTCCCTGCAAGGACTGGGAGAGGCCATCAGAGCCGCCATTGAGGAAAAGGCTGCCACTGCTAATGTCACCTTCAAGGGCCTGAGGGACCAGGTGACGGCTGACCAGCTCCTGAGCTCGGAAATTATCAACAAAGACTTATTTAAAAAACTCAAGGAGGGAGAAACGTCAGCCAAAGAAGTGGTCAGCATGGACACTGTCAGGAAGTACCTGCAGGGCACAGGAAGCATCGGTGGGCTGCTGCTCCCCGACTCCCAGGAGAAAATCAGCATCTACCAGGCCAAGCGGAAAGGGCTTCTAAGGCCGGGAACGTCTCTGATCCTGCTGGAGGCACAGGCTGCCACAGGCTTTGTCATTGACCCTGCTGCCAACAAGAGGTATTCCGTGGACGAGGCTTTACGAGCAAACGTCATCGGCCCGGACGTCTATGACAAGCTGGTGGCTGCGGAAAAATCCGTCACTGGCTACAGAGATCCTTACTCAGGGAATAAGATCTCCCTTTTCCAGGCCATGCAGAAGGAGCTGATTGTCAGGGATCACGGCATCCGCCTGCTCGAGGCCCAGATCGCCACCGGTGGCATCATCGATCCTGTCAACAGCCACCGCATCCCTGTGGAGGTGGCCTACAAGCGTGGCTACTTTGACAAGAAGATGAATTTAATCCTCTCTGACCCCAGCGATGACACCAAGGGCTTCTTTGACCCCAACACCCACGAGAACCTGACGTACCTGCAGCTGAAGGAGAAATGCATCACTGAGCCCTCCACCGGGCTCTGCCTCCTCCCTCTGAACAGCAGGAAGCGGCAGTTCATTGATGAGGCCACCAGGCAGGTGTTCAGAAGCTCCTGGCTGCCCGTCAGGTTTGGGCGCTTACGGGGGGAGAAGGTCTCTGTGTGGGACCTGCTGAACTCTGAGTACTTCAGCGAGGGGAGGCGCCGGGAGATTTTCAACCATTTCCAGCTGAGGAAGCTCAGCCTGGAGCAAATCCGACTCATGTTGGAGGAGGAGATGAAGAAATGGGCCCCCATCAAGTTCCCGGCCATGAGAGGCAGTGTCAGCGCTTATCACCTGATGGAAACCGGTGTCATCAACAGGGCTCTGTTTGAGCAGGTGCTGGAGGGATCCATCACCCCAGAACAAGTCCTGCACATGGACTCTGTCAGGAAGTACCTCTATGGCTCGGGCAGCATCGGGGGCATTGTGCTCCAGCCATCCAACCAGAGGATGAGCATTTATGAAGCCATGAAGCAGAACATTGTGGTACCAGGAGTAGCCCTGCCCCTGCTGGAGGCCCAGGCTGCAACGGGCTTCATCATTGACCCTGTGAACAACCAGAAGCTCCGTGTGGATGAAGCTGTCAGGGAGGGAGTCATTGGGCCAGATGTCCATGAGAAGCTGCAGCATGCGGAAGGGGCTGTGACAGGCTATAAAGACCCTTTCACGGGCAAGAAGATCCCCCTTTTCCAGGCAATGAAGAAGGGCTTGATTGCAGACAAGCAGGCCATGCAGCTCATGGCGGTGCAGATGGCCACAGGAGGCATCATTGACCCAGCATGTGGCCACTACATCCCCCTCGAGTCGGCCCAGCAGCGAGGGTGCCTGGATGAGGACACAAGCAAGGCCCTTTCCAAGCCCAGTGATGACCACAGAGCCTTCTGCCTCCCCGACAGCAAAGAGAGTGTGACCTACGCTGAGCTCATCCAGCACTGCCAGAAGGATGACGTCTCTGGCTTCCACTTGCTGCCTCTGGCACAGACAGCAGCTCCTGCCTACACTGATGAGCAAATCCAACGGATTTTCAAGGAAACCATGGTGAAGGAAAAAGGAGTCTCCCTCTGGGAGCTCATGCACTCGGGGTATTTCACCGAGGAGCAGAGGAGCGACTTCATAGAGAGGTTCCGGTCTGAGGAGCTGTCGCTGGAGCAGCTGGTGGCTCTTGTGCTCAGGCTGGTGGGGGAGATGGAGATGAAAGCCAGGACCCAGATCTCCCTGGAAGGCCTGAGGGGCAGCGTGCCCGTGGTCTGGCTGCTGGACACAGGCATTATTTCTGAGAGGACGTTTGAAGAACTGGCTCAGGGTGTAAGAACTCCAGAAGAAGTGGCTGCAATGGAGAGCGTGAAGAGGTACTTGCAGGGCACAGGCAGCATTGCTGGAGTCTTCATCAAGGCATCCCAACAGAAGATGAGCTTCTACGATGCCATGAAAAACAATCTCCTCCTCCCTGGGGCTGCTCTGAGGCTGCTCGAGGCTCAGGCAGCCACGGGGTACCTGACTGACCCCGCAACGAACCGGAGGCTCAGCGTGAGGGACGCAGTGAGAGCGGCTGTTGTTGGAGAAGAGCTGACTGAGAAACTCCTGCTGGCCGAGAGGGCTGTGACGGGCTACACAGACCCCTACACGGGGAGCTCCATCTCCCTGTGCCAAGCGCTCAGGAAAGAGCTCATCCCCCTGGCAGAGGCCGTGCCCTTGCTGGAGGCCCAGCTGGCCACAGGAGGGGTCGTTGATCCCATCCACCACCTCCACCTGCCGCTCCAGGCTGCCTGCAGGTACGGCTTCTATGACGAGGACCTGAACCAAACCCTCTCTCAGCTGGATGACAGCACCAAGATCTTTTTTGACCCAAACACCAAGGAGAACGTGACCTACCAGCAGCTGAAGGACCGGTGCATTCGCGAGGCTGAGTCGGGTCTGTGGCTCCTCCCTCTGTCAGAAAACGCAATGTTCTGTGTGGATGAACAGACCATGAAGGTGCTGAAATCTGTGACCGTTTGTGTCAACGTGGGGCGGTTCAAAGGACAGACTGTGTCCGTCTGGGACCTCCTCAACTCTGAATACTTCTCAGACAGCAAGAGAAGAGAGCTGGTGCAAAAGTACAAAGATGAGAAGACTGAAATGCTGCAGGAAATCACAACAATTATCACCACAATCATCCAAGAGACTGAGGCACAAGGCAAGAAGTTTGCATTCAAGGGCCTGCGGAAAAGAGTGTCCGCCAGTGACCTCTTCCAGTCCGAACTGATAGACAAAAAAACCCTCGATGAGCTCAACCAGGGGAAGAAAACAGTCAAAGAAGTCACTGAAATGGAGTCTGTCCGCAGGTACCTGGAGGGCAGTAATTTCATAGCAGGGGTCCTTATAGAGCCAAGCAAAGAGAAGATGAGCATCTACCAGGCCATGTGGAAGGGCATCCTGAGGCCAGGGACCGCCCTGGTGCTGCTGGAGGCGCAAGCAGCCACCGGCTACATCATTGACCCCGAGAAAAACAAGAAGTTTTCAGTGGAGGAAGCATTAGAGGTGGGTCTGATTGGAGGGGAGATTTTTGAAAAGCTGCTCTGTGCTGAGAGGGCTGTGACGGGCTACACTGACCCCTACACCAAAGCCCCAATGTCCCTGTTTGAAGCCATGAACCAAGGGCTGATTGTGAAGAGCCACGGCATCCGCCTGCTCGAGGCCCAGATCGCCACCGGCGGCATCATCGACCCCGTGCACAGCCACCGTGTCCCCGTGGAGGTGGCCTACAAGCGCGGCTACTTCAACCAGGAGATGAACCAGATCCTCTCTGACCCCAGTGACGACACCAAGGGCTTCTTCGACCCCAACACCCACGAGAACCTCACATATATGCAGCTCCTGGAGAGATGTGTTCAAGACCCAGAGACTGGGCTGTACATGCTGCAAGTCGTGAAGGAGGGAGGAAAGTACTTCTACATCGATGAGTCCACAAAACAGGCCTTGCGCTCAAAGCCTCTTCAAGTGAAAGTTGGAAAGTTTAAGGACCAAACAGTTTCTGTCTGGGAAGTCCTCTGCTCTCACTACATCTCAGAGCAGAAAAGGAAAGAGCTGGTGATGCAGTACAAAAGCAAAACCCTAATGCTGGAAGACCTGATATCCCTCATCTTAAAAATCATCGAGGACACAGAGCGAAGAGGAGAAGCTCTCAAGGTCAAAGGACTGCGTGGGGAGGTGTCAGTGTCAGAATTGTTTAACTCTGAAATAATTGACAAGAAAACTCTGGATCAGCTGCAGGATGGGAGTCTCACACTTGCCAGCCTCACAAAGAGGGACACCATCCAAAGGTACCTGGATGGCACCGGGTGCATCGCCGGGGTTCTCCTCCCATTGAGGAAAGAGAAGATGAGCATCTACCAGGCACTGAAGCAGGGCCTCCTCACAGAGCAATGTGCGCTGGGGCTGCTGGAGGCCCAGGCGGCGACCGGCTTCCTCATTGACCCCCGCAACAAGCAGAAGCTCTCTGTGGACGAGGCCGTCTCGTCCGGGCTGGTGGGCAGCGAGCTGCACAAGCAGCTGCTGTCAGCAGAGAAAGCCGTGACGGGATACACGGATCCTCAAACAGGAAATAAAATATCCCTCTTCCAGGCCATAAGGCAAAAGGTAATAGTCAGGGATCATGGCATCCACCTGCTTGAGGCCCAGCTTGCCACTGGTGGCATCATCGACCCCAGGCATGGCCACCGCCTGCCTGTGGAGGTTGCCTACAAACGTGGACACCTGGACGAGGACATGTTCCTCCTGCTTTCAGATCCAGATCACGGCAGCAAAGGCTTTATAGATCCAAACACTCATGAGAAGATCAGTTACAGCCAGCTCCTGCAGAGGTGTGCCAAAGACAGGGAGAGTGGCTTGTACCTGCTGCAGGTCCTGGAAAAGGAAGGCGACTATTTCTACATTGATGAGCAAACAAAAAATGCCCTGTTGTGTACAAAGGTCCAAGTACCTGTGGGAAAATACAAGGGACAAGTGTTATCACTGTGGGAACTTCTCTGCTCTGAGTACATAACAGAGGAGAAAAGAAAAGAACTGGTGAAAAAATATAAAGTGGAATCCCAACACATTCTTCAAGGAATCATTGAGACTATATTAGAGATCATTAGACAAAAAGAAGAGGACAGAATTGATGTCTGGTTCCAGGGAATCCGACAGCAAATTACAGCATCAGAACTGCTCAGTGCAAAAATAATTACAGAGGAAACAATGGAAAAGCTCCACGAAGGAAAAGAGACAGCACAGGAAATAGCACAAATAGACAGTGTAAGGAGATACCTTGAGGGAACTGGAAGCATCGCCGGCGTGCTGGTGCCCTCCAAGGCCGACCCTGGCAAGATGGAGAAGATGAGCATCTACCAGGCCATGTGGAAGGGCATCCTGAGGCAGGGCACGGCGCTGGTGCTGCTGGAGGCACAGGCGGCCACCGGCTTCATCATCGACCCAGTCAAGAACCAGAAGCTCTCTGTGGACGAGGCTGTGTCGTCCGGCCTGGTGGGCAGTGAACTGCAAAACAAACTTCTCAGTGCAGAGAGAGCCGTCACTGGCTACACCCACCCATACACGGGACAAAAGTTGTCTCTGTTCCAGGCCATGAAGCAGGAGCTGATTGTCAGGGATCACGGCATCCGCCTGCTCGAGGCCCAGATCGCCACCGGCGGCATCATCGACCCCGTGCACAGCCACCGTGTCCCCGTGGAGGTGGCCTACAAGCGCGGCTACTTTGACCAGGAGATGAGCCAGATCCTCTCCGACTCCAGCGATGACACCAAGGGCTTCTTCGACCCCAACACCCACGAGAACCTGACGTACCTGCAGCTGCTGCGCCGCTGTGTGCCCGACCCGGACACGGGGCTTCTCATGCTGCAGCTGATGGACAAGGGCTCCGTGCTCTACCAGCTGACCGAGGATGCCCGCAAAGCCCTGCAGGCCACGCGCACCACCGTGGGCGTGGGGCTCTTCCAGGGCCAGAGTGTCACCCTCTGGGAGCTCCTCTTCTCCCGCTACGTCCCTGACCACCGGTGCCAGGACCTCCTGCGCCAGTACAAGGCGGGGACGGTCACCATTGCAGAGATGATCAAACTGCTCACGGCCATCATAACCGAGGCTGAGGCCCAGGGCCAGGGTGCCAGCCTGGCCCACATGCCCTCCACAGGGGAGGCCCCAAAACTGTTTTCCCAAAATGGTGAGGCCACAGACTCCCGGCAGAACCAGGAGCAAGAGCAGAAGCAAGAGCGGGAGCTGGAACGCTCCCTCAAGTCGCACACCATCGAGGTGTTGGCAGGCGGCTTCCACGGCAGGAAGGTGTCCCTGTGGGAGCTCCTCTTCTCCAAGTTCGTGTCTGAGGCAAAGCGTCAGGAGCTGCTGGGGCAGTTGCGGGCTGGGAGCCTGGCGCTGGCCGAGCTGGCTACGCTCCTCACGCTCCTGGTGGAGGAGGCGGCACAGCGCAGCAGCAGCGTCAAATTCACGGGCCTCAGGAAGCAGGTGAGCGCCTCGGACCTGCTGGACTCGGGCATCATCGACACGGACACGCTGGCCGACCTGGTGCAGGGCTCCAGGACGGTGCAGGAGGTGACGCAAATGGCCTCTGTCAAGCGCTACCTGGACGGCACGGGCGTCATCGCCGGCGTGCTGGTGCCCTCCAAGGCCGACCCCGGCAAGATGGAGAAGATGAGCATCTACCAGGCCATGTGGAAGGGCATCCTGAGGCAGGGCACGGCGCTGGTGCTGCTGGAGGCGCAGGCGGCCACCGGCTTCCTCGTCGACCCAGTCAAGAACCAGAAGCTCTCTGTGGACGAGGCTGTGTCGTCCGGCCTGGTGGGCAGCGAGCTGCACGAGAAGCTGCTGTCAGCCGAGCGCGCCGTCACTGGCTACTCCGACCCCTACACAGGCGACAAAATCTCCCTGTTCCAGGCCATGAAGCAGGAGCTGATTGTCAGGGATCACGGCATCCGCCTGCTCGAGGCCCAGATCGCCACCGGCGGCATCATCGACCCCGTGCACAGCCACCGTGTCCCCGTGGAGGTGGCCTACAAGCGCGGCTACTTTGACCAGGAGATGAGCCAGATCCTCTCCGACTCCAGCGATGACACCAAGGGCTTCTTCGACCCCAACACCCACGAGAACCTGACGTACCTGCAGCTGCTGCGCCGCTGTGTGCCCGACCCGGACACGGGGCTTTATTTCCTTAAAATTTTTAGAAAATAGTTGTAAAACCTTTTGATTTTTTTCCTTGTTTCTGCCTTAGAGTATAATGTTGCTATTATGAGTAATTCTTTTGCTACTATTATTGTTCTTTCTTTTTCTGATTTTTTTTTTTTTTTTATCATATATGATCCCCATGAGGAAACTTCCTTCATGATCTCTTTTCTTTGCCACCACCCACCCACATCAGGTGCAGCTTTGAAGTTCCTCCCCCGAGCAGTGTTGTTGCAGTGCATTGAGCCTTTTTCTTTGGTCGCCTTTCAGGAATAGAGGAGCCAGCCTGGGTTATCTCAGGTCGTTTTGTTGAAGTGTGTCATCCACATTTTCCTCACACTGGTTTCTTAAGTGCACGTCTTTGTTCCGTATGGGTGTTGCTGTGAGTGGTATTTTTATTCTCTTCCTCTGTTCTCTTGCATATGCTGGCTATTTCCCCCAGAAGCTTTGCGGGACAATATTCGAGTTGCAGGTTTTCAAGCCTGAGTTTTGCATGGCGAGCAGATTTCCGCATGGGCAGGATGCCAGGCTTGTGTTGGGTGTCACTGGTGTGGGACGTGACATCTGTGTTTGCTCTCCATGCCTCAGCCTGTCCTGCTTTTCCGGGGGTGTCTGGAGTTCAAATACCCTCAGCCCAGAGTGGTTTGGTCTCTCGCTGTGCTTTCCCTCCCTCCGTGAAGCCTCTGTGGGCATGGATCCTCACAGGAGCTGAGAGCGTACATGGCTGTGCCGTACTTTCAGTCTGTCCATCCCCAGCACAGCCTCCGTCCCCTCCTGCTCCTTTTGCCCTCCTGTGTCCTGAGCTGACTTAGCCCACATGCCATGCTCCAGGAGAGGAACAGCCCTGGAGCCACTCTGCCATGGAGTTCAGGCATGAATAATTCTACTGCTGTTTAATAGAAGGAAACTTACCCTCCTGAAATGTGCTGCCTTGGGCTGTTTGCCTTAATTAACCTGGTAATGTCCTGGAAAATGGACTTTTGGCCGCAGCTTGTGCAGCTGATACCTGGGAACAAGGGTAGAGGAGCTGTGGCACTCCTCACCGTAACCTGCTGTGGAGCCCAGAGAATTGCACGGGCTCAGAAAGTGATGGGACAAATTAAAGGGAGAGAAGTCACAGAATCATGCAATGGTTTGGGTGGGAAGGGACCTTCTCATCCCACCCCTCCCATGGGCAGGAACACCTTCTGCTAGACCAGGTTGCTCCAAGCCCTGTCCAGCTTGGCCTTGGACGCTTCCAGGGATGGGGCAGCCACAGCTTCTCCAGGCAACTTGTGCCAAGCCTTGTCACTCTCACAGGGAAGAATTTCTTCCAATATCTAATGTACTTGAAGCCATTCCCCCTTGTCCTGTCACTCCAGGGCCCTGTCCCAAGTCACTGTCCAGCTCTCTTATAGCCCAGTTTAGGTCCTGGAAGGCCACAATAACATCTCCTGGGAGCCTTCTCATCCTGGAAATCCGATTCTCCCTTCCTCGGAGGCAAACAGGAACAACTGGTGTTGGGTCACTGGGCTGTGTCTGCGCTGCTGCTGTAACATCCGCCTGCATCAGTGCCAGCGTGGTGCCCCTGCGGCTGCTGCACTGTGCCACAACCTGGGACACTCACAAGGACAGGGCACAAGCCACCCTGGCCTCTGCAGCACCCAGATCTGGGTCATGGGACTGGCAGGTGCTGAGCTGAGGCCTCCAGGATATCAGACACCTGTCACAGCAGGAGTGCCTGCGGAGCCCATGGACCTTGTCCTCTGTGCCACACGGCCTCCTCCCCTGCCTCCCTCCCCACCTTCCTTCCCAGTCCTTAGAATCAAGATTTGGGTTGGGAAAGCCCTGTGAGACCATGGAATCCAACGGCTTGCTCAGCACAGCCAAGGCCACTTCTAACCCATGTCCTGAGCTGTCGCATCCACAGGTTTACTGAACTCTTCCAGGGACAGGGACTCTACCACTGCCCAGGGCAGCTGTGTTAGGGCTGGACAGCCCTTTCCAGGAGGAATTTTTCCAATATCCCACCTAAATCTCTCCTGACACAGCTTGAGGCCGTTTCCTCTTTTCCTGTCTCTTGTTCCCTGGGAGCAGAACTGGACCCCCACCTGGCTGCACCCTCCTGTCAGGGAGCTGTGGAGAGCCAGAAGGTCCCCCCCGAGCCTCCTTTTCTCCAGGCTGAGCACCCCGAGCTCCCTCAGCCTCTCCTGGTGCTCCAGACCCTTTTCCCAGCTCCATTCACATCTCTGGACACTCAGGCAGCGCCGGGGCTGGGGAGATGAGGGACTGGAGCATCCCTGAGGGACGGGCTGAGGGAGCTGGGCCTGCTCAGCCCTGAGAAGACACAACTGAGAGGGACCTGTGCAATGAAGGGTGGTGTCAAACCAGGCTCTGCTCCATGGTGCCAGCCACTAGGACGTGAGGCAATGGGCAGGAGCTGATGCCCAGCAAGTTCCACCTGAACATGAGGAAGAACTTTCCCGTGCAGTGACCGAGCGCTGGAACAGAGACCAGAGAGGGTGTGGAGTCTCCCTCACCACAGATATTCCAGAGCCATCTGGACACAATCCTGTGCCTTGTGGTCTGTGATGACCCTGAGGACGCCCACTATGGCTCCTTCCAACCTGACCCATCCTGGGGTTCTGTGAGTCTGGGATTTCGTAACCCCACTACACCCAATCCAACCCACACCCCCACTGTGCCCAGGGGCACATTGGAGGATCAGCTGCTGGCAAAGCTGAAAGCAGAAAGCATGAGACCCAAAAGGCCCTGCTGAGGCACAGACAGGGACTCCCCCTCCTTCCCTCCCTCCCTGCAGTCTGAAGCCGACCTGCTGGGGAAGCCCTGGCTCCTTTTTGGTGGGGTGCAATTGGAATACCCTGCACCCCAGCTCTCCACAGCACAACAAACCCCGTGTTCCAGAGCACCTCCTGGATTCCCGGTATTGGGAAGAGGTTCCTCCCTGTGAGGGTGGTGAGGCCCTGGCACAGGTTGCCCAGAGAAGCTGTGGCTGCCCCATCCCTGGAAGTGTCCAAGGCCAGGTTGGACAGAGCTTGGAGCAACCAGGTCTAGCAGAAGGTGTCCCTGCTCATGGCACTGACTGTTGGAACTGGATGATCTTTAAATTCCCTTCCCACCCAAACGGTCTGTGATTCCATGACTCCTGAGCTCCTGGCAGAGGCACATCTGCCTTTGCTCTGTGTGCAGCCCCTGTGGGTGTGTTTTGGGAGTGCTTGGCCAAGCACCACGAGCTGCTATAATTGGCACAGGTCTGCAGGTCCCCAGAGGCCACCGCCCACATCTGGACTGGCCACAGTGGCCACCTGTCCTCCTGAAGGTGTTGGTGGCCAGGCACCCCATGGCCTGAGCGGGTGGTAGAAGGCTCAGCTGGGGGGGAGCAGGCTCAGCTCCGCCAGGCAGAGCTGCCACGTTGGGACGGTGGGGCATTTATCAAGTGATGAGCTCTGGGGCAAGGTTTCCCCTGTCTGCTTTCAGCAGGACGTTTTACCAGCACCCATCACCTGTCACCTGCATCCCAGGAGTGGGCGATGGCACAGACGGCTGAGCCTGACCCTCGGAGAACGGCAGTGGAGCTGCATCTTTGGCCAGCTGGTCCGAAGGGCAGAGCCCGCCAGCTCCAGTCAGATCTGTGCATCCTCCAGTGCCCAAGGAGAGCTCTGGAGATGCCCCCACAGCTGAGGCTTGGGGCCCACCTGGAGCAAACACTGAACGAGCAGATCTCTGTCCATGCCCTGTCCCAATGTGCCTCGGGAGACAACAGGAGCGTGGCTGGGGGGAGCCTGGGCCAGATCTTAGGCATGATCCTTCCCCTCGCTGTGCTCCAGAGCTGCCGAGGGAATCTCGGCTGCCAGGAAGCCAAATGATAAGCAAGTTCCCTGAGAAGGGTGCGGGAAGCTGTTGCAGCCGTGGTGCCTAGCACCACCCCAGTGACCCTGACACCATCCCTGCAGCTCTGGCACCACCCAGTGCCACTGTCACCATCACTGCACCACTGGCACCACCCCAGCACCCCCAGATTATCTCCCTCCCAGCCCCTGCCACAGGCCAGGTGCCCTGAACACCAGGAAAAGCCTGGCCAATCCCTTTTTACCAGGAATAACGAGTCAGGGCAGAGGACACTTGACAGTCCCTTTCCCACAGAGATCGGAGTTGTGCAATCTCTCCCAGTCGGAATAAAGAGCATTTTTGTCTGCGTCCGTGTCTGCCAGTGCCCGTCCCCTGGGCGCGGGGCTGCGCTGAGTCCTTGTGGCTTTGGAAAGGGAACATTTTTGTTATTCTTTCCTGCGGAGGCGCCTGCACTGCGCGGTGCGGCCGGGCGGGAGCAGGCGGAGCAGGGGTGGCGGCCAGCGCTACCTGCGGTGCTGGTGACGGCAACACCGCCAAGGGTCCAACACCGCCAAGGGTCCCACACTTCCCAGGGGCCGTTCCCCCTCGGGCCCAGCTCTGCAGGTCCCGGGTCACCCCTCATCTGCCCGGAGCTCGCTGGCGGCTCCGTGCCCCGGGAAGCGCTGCCGCCGGGAATGCCGAGCTCCGCGCCGTGGGTCGTGCCAGGCAGAGGGGAACCGGGCGCTACCCGATTTCTCTCCCTACCGGTGTCCCCGGTGTGACAGACCAAGCTTTTTCAGACAAACTGGCTGAGCCCTGCACTCCATGCGTCCCTGATGCCCTGGGACTGATGCCTTAAACCGGCTGATTTCTGGCCAGACGCCGGTCAGAAGCAGATCCTCTGATAAGGATTCCGTCTGATAAGGCACCGCTGACTCGGCTACGCCAGCACGAGGAGCAGACCTCTGCCCTGTCCCAGTGTGCCTCGGGAGACAACAGGAGTGTGGCTGGGGGAACCCGGGCCAGATCTTGGGCATGAGCCTTCCCCTCGCTGTGCTCCAGAGCTGCCGAGGGAATCTCGGCTGCCAGGAAGCCAAATGATAAGCAAGTTCCCTGAGAAGGGTGCGGGCCGAAGGGCGGAGGGAGGAGGGAGGAGGGAGGAGCAGGGCCAAACAGCATCACAGCATTAGAAGGACCAGAGATCACCAAAGACCCCCAAAACACCCCTGACACATTTCTGAGGCTTCCGCCAGAGGATGGCACATGATTCACAGTGCTGCATCCAATAGTGCAAAATTGCCTGAACACCCGCACTTAAGCCAGAATGTAAATTAACCCACTGGATTCTTGTTTTGTGGGCCCCCACTGCCGATGGATGAAGGCTGTGACCATCACTCCCACCACGGACACCGAAATTGCAATGGTCAAGTCTCGTCACTGGGTAATGGGTGGTGATACCGTTCCCCTCTGTTATCTACTCTTGTCTTTTCTTTTTCTTTCTTCTGATAAATTTTCTTAAGTGATATTTAGACTTCTAAATTTTTACAGATAATAACCAAAACAGCCACATCCCTCCTTTCCACTTAGAAGAACTAAAGCAATCACATTGTTTTAAAATAATCCCAGTCGTGGATACACGGCTCATTCAGAGTTGTTTCACTCTGATACACCCCAAGGGATGGATTAATAAGAAGTCCGCCGTGCTCTGCCTGTGCACAGAAGTTTCTGAGGGCTGTCCAAGTTCAGGGGCTGCCATCCCCATGCCAGGCGTGGGCTCTGTGCATCACCCTCCACAGGAAAACATCCTCAGCAGCCACAGGTGCAGGGGCTCAGGGACCAGCGCTCCTGGGACCAGCTGGAAGGGAGCCGGGAGCAGAGTCAGCACCTGAGCTCTGGCGCTGGAGGTTTCCCAAATCAATCACTGAAGGAAAACACCCCCTGAACACCCCAGTGCTGAAACATCCTTGGGAAAGTCATGTCCCAGCCCTCTGATGTGGTTCACAGTTGCTTCAGCCAAGACTCCCACACCTTCCGGCAGCTGAGGCCGCAGGGCTGTGGATGCCCAAGCCCAGGTGTGTCCATGCCAGGCTCCCCAGGAAGCTGCAGGAGCAGCTGGTGAGTCAGTGAGCCCAGGAGCATCCCGGGGCTCTGTGCCCATCTCTGTGCCCCATGGAGCTGCAGTGAGGTGCAGCTGCAGAGGCAGAGGCAGCACACGAGTGTCTCAGGGACTCCCCCAGACCTGCACTCACCTGGTGTTGCTTTTCAGCGTTAAAAATTTCGGCCCTTTTTAACACCCGACATCTTCGAGGCCACACAGGTGCAGCTGTGGCAGCGGCAGGGCAGTATCAGCAATCCAGTGCCACAGAATCCTGGAGTCACCCCCGAGTCCAGCTGTTCCCCCAGCACAGCCAAGGCCACCACTATCCCATGTCCTAAAGTGCCGCATTCACATGGCTGTTAAATCCCCCCAGGGGTGGGGACTCCTGGGCAGCCCTGGGCAGCCATGCCAGGGCTGCACAGCCCTTGATCAGTAAGGTGTTTTCCCAATACCCCATAATAATAACAATAATAATAATAATGGTAATACTAATAATGATGAATTATATATATGTGAGATATATATATATTAATAATTCCCAGTAACTTGAGGCCATTTCCTTCCATCCTGTCTCTTGTTCCCTGGGAGCAGAGCCCAGATCCCACCTGGCTAAATCCCCCTGTCAGGGAGTTGTAGAGAGCGAGAAGGTCCCTCCTGATGTGACATGAACTGTCCCCAGATGTGATGCTGTCCCCTCCCTGCCTCCTGCTGAGCTCAGGACGTGCAGTCACTCACGGAGCTGCGGTGCCACCTCACACGGAGGCACAGGGCCCTGGCAGGCGCCAGAGCAGGGGCCAGGGAGGTCTCGGGCAGCACAGCTCTGGCTGCTTACAGAGCAGCTGTGGGAAGCTCCAGGATGTCCCTACCGATGGTGTAGCTTCCTGGGATGGGGTGAGCTGGGCCCTCTGCAGGTCCTGCAGCAAAATGATAAATCAGTGTTCTCCTTGAGACAACCCAGTGCAGTTTGTGCTCTCACAAATATCCCGTACTTCAAGGAGAGTGAAATGTGGAGTCACTGTGTTTGGAAACCCAAACAGCAGCTGCTGCCCCAGTCACAAACCTCTGACCACGTTCACAGCACAGGAGGCCCAGCGCCAGCTCTGGTGACACATCAGCTGCTCCCAGAGAGAGAAGATAAAACCGGCAAATCCACGGGCCTTGCTCGAAAGGGACAGCGGATCCCAGGATCCCTGCAGGTGTCCGCTGGCACAGCTGAAACCCACAGTGCGGTACTGCGGGGATCCACATCATCCACCCACCGACGGATCTGCACAGCCTGGCTGGGCACCCCTGCACGGTCTCCTCTGCCGGAAGGGGCAGAGACTGGGAGCAGCCTCCCCGTGGGGCGGACAGCTGACAGCCCACCCTCCTTACACCACTGTTTCCAAAAGCTCGGCTTTGATCCCTCGCTCCTCGTCAGGGAAGAGCCTGGTTGGTTCTCCACGGAAGAGGGGATGATCTGGGAGGGGCATGAGGAGACGAATCGGCATTTCCACGTGACCCAGCTCTGCTAAAGGCACCTGGTGCCTGTGAGGGAGGTGGGGCTGCTCTGAGAGCGGAGGAGTTGCTGGTCTGACCGACTCGCTGTGGCCGATGTTTGTCATCGGTTACTCGGCTGCCCCGGGCAGCCAAGGGACAGCAGGTCCGTGTGGCTGGTGGCTGCTCTGTGGACACATCCCACATTTGCAAGTGGTCAGAGGAGTGATGCCCCAGGCTCTGGAGAGTGTCCCAGTGTGCTCTGCACAGCTGTAATGGGAGCAGGACACGGCCACAGTCTATCTGTCAGGTGCAAAGAAACCTCTGAGGGAAGCTGCCAATTGCTGGCACTTCAGAGGCATCTAAATGAGCTGTGCCAGCTCCAGAAAGTGCTCCAGGGCCACGGGCACACTTTGGAGGAGTGTCCTGTGTGTCTGTGGCCATGGCCGTGCCCAAGGAGCAGTGAGGGTGACCAACATGGAGCAACTCGGTGCTGCCACACTCATTGTGCATGGAGCCTGGGCTGAACTGAGCGGAGCTGAGCGAAGAGAGGGGTGGGATCCTCCTGCCTGAGATGGCCCAGTGACCCCTGCACCCCTCGCACTCTCTCCTGCCAAGGCTGCAGCCCAGGAGAAAGCGCTGCTGCAGCCCAGCTGGAATGGCTGAAGCCACAGTGAAATGACAAAATCACCAAGAAATCACAGACTGGCTTGGGTTGAAGTGTCCCTAAAGGTCATCCAGTCCCAACCCCGAGTGCCATGGGCAGGAACACCTTCCACGGTTGCTCCAAGCCCCATCCAACCTGGCCTTGAACACTTCCAGCAATGGGGCAGCCACAGCTTCTCTGGACAAGCTCTGCCAGGGCAGAGATTCTTCCTCGTAGGGAAAAATTTCTTCCCAAGACCTCCTCTAAATAAATCCCTCCTTTTTCCGTTATAAACTGTCCCCCCCTCCTTGTCCTGTCACTCTCTGCCCATGATAAGAGAAATGCAATTAGTGAAGTTCCACTTATGCTGCAATTACCAAGTGCAGCATCAGGCAGGCTGAGAGCAGATGTCAGGTAGGGAAGGGCTTCAGAGCAGGGAGAGAAGACACCAGGACCGGGTCCTGAATCCTCCTCTCCCCTGCGGAGAGGGGACCTCCCTCCCAGGTGTACTCCCTGGAGCCAAATCCCCACGGTGAGTCAGAGGGAAAAGCTCTCGGTGTGCTGATCAGCCAGTCTGGTGAGCGCCCACGCGAGCGGGAATGTGCTTCTGGAGCAGGACATCCAGGAAAGGCAGGGCCGGGGCCGACAGCCCCTCCTGCACACGGGGCACGAGTCACTCCCGGCCATGTGGGCACGGTCACACACCCACCTGTGGGCAGCTGTCCGTGCTGCCTCACCCACGCCTTGCACACGCACAGTCACGTGTGTCACAGGGGGTCACCCACGCCTTGCACATGCACTGTCACGTGTGTCTAGGCTCACAGGGAGTCACCCACACACACAGTCACACACACAGTCCCACACACTCACAGTCTCACACTCAGTCACACACACACAATCACACACACAGTCCCACACACAGTCCCACACACACACAGTCCCACACAGTCCCACACACAGTCCCACACACACACAGTCCCACACACACGCAGTCCCACACACACGCAGTCCCACACACACACACAGTCTCACAGAGAGTCACACACACACAGTCCCACACACACACAGTCCCACACACACACACACAGTCCCACACACACACAGACACAGTCCCACACACACTCACAGTCACAGTCACACACACACAGAGTCACACCAGAGCCCACACAGTTACACACATACACCGAGGCACAGACACCTGTGCAAGCTGACAAGCGCACACACACTGTCACAAACGTTCCCATGCTCACCCATGGCAAACACTGTCCCTTCTCTGTCAGCCCAGGTGTGGCTACAGGCACAGGCTTGGTCTCTGTCCTGGCTGGGAAGCAGGGACAGGCACAGGATGGGGGCTTCAGCTCGCAGCCAGCCAAGGGACTCAAACAGGGCAAAGTCAGCTCCAACAAACCCAAATCCAAGGAGACCTCCATGGCAGCCAGGACCATGGGCAGGGCTGTCCACAAGCAGCTGTGCTGTCAGAAAAAAAGCGGTGGCTGAGTCCAGAAGCCTCATGGAGTGAGACTTGTACCATGTCTTGCACTGGGACTGCTCCCTGTGCCCCAGCCCCTGCCACCCCTGCGCTGTGGCTCCATGGTCAGTCCAGGTCCTTATTCCAGGTGTGCTCCCGTGTGTCAGCACGGGGCAGAGCCTCCCCTGCCAGGGGCGGGGAAGGGAAGGATTTAAATTGGGCACTTGCCTCCTCTTCTCACCTGGCTGGGAGTCGGCGGGAGGAGGAGGAGGAGGATCAGAGCCTGCCGGCGATCCAGCAGCTCTGGATACACGTCCAAGAGGTAGGACAGAGCCCACCAGGGGGTCACCGAGGCGGGGACCTCACCTCTATCCCAAACTCCAGGAAGGTCCCAAACTCCAGACTCGCGGAGTGGCTGCTGAGACTCCCGGGATTGGTGAGCAGGAGGTCTCCACGCAGAACTTGGTCCGTGCTGGGAAGGGCCAAAGTGACCGAGTGGCACCAGGGCTGACTGCAGCTGCTGCTCCTTGTGATGTGTTTTGTGTCGCCAACGCTTCAGCTGAACTGGGATGCGGGAGGGAAACAGCCGGGGCTGCAGGACCCGCCTGAGCCCGCCGCACCCGGGCCCGGAGGCTGCGGCTGGAGCAGTGGGGCTCGGCTGGGATTCAGGGGCTGGAGGCTGCTGCTGGCACCGTGGGGCTCGCTGGGACCCCGGGGCCCGAGGCTGAGGCTGGAGCAGTGGGGCTTGGCCAGGAGCCCGGCGAGGAGGCTGCGAGCGAGTGCTGTGCTGGAGGTACCGCTGTGATTTCCCTCCCCAGGGCTGGGGACCCCCGCGCTCTGGGGCCACCCCGGCTCGCTCCGGCTGGAAAACCGCTTCCACCGGAGCCTCCCGGGCTGGGCTGCTGCGACAGCTTGCAGAGCCAGCCAGCCCCTGCCCCGGGAGCTGCGCGTGCAGCCCAGCCCCGGCATCAGGAGGCTGATTAGAGATCAGCTAATGACAGGCTGCAGCTGGGAAACGACTTCGCGGTGCAGAGCGTTCACACGACATCCGTGTCCTACAAAGGTGTCGCTGGCTCCAGGGTGTGACACCGCTCTCCGGGACCCGGTGCCACCCCAGCAGGCGGCACAACCAGCCCGTCACCTCCCGGCTGCCTCCTCAGAGTCGGCCAGGGGGGGAGAGAAGCTGCTGCCAGGGCCTGGAGGCTCAAGGCGGAACAGAAACACGGGCAGGGTCCCTGGAGAGCAAGGGCTGGGCTGGGACTGCGGGGATAAATCTCTCCCCCATCGCGATGCATGCCCCAGCATCAATCCAATATTTAAATGGATCAAAAGCAATGAGTCAGAGACTTTCCGACCAGTTAGGTAAACAGTCGGAGACTTAAGCTCTGACCCTGATAATGAGTTAAACGTGTCATTAATGTCAGTCACCACAGTTTACAGGAGATGGGTGTTCCCAAAGAAATGCTTTGGGTTTCGATTCTGCTGTTTTTACAACAGCGACCTCATCACTGCACAATGTTGGAGATGCTGAAAGTTTGTTTACAGGGCTTCCCAAGGGGACCAGGTGACAGTATGTGAGACATGCCGCGAGTGGGTGGCATCCCTGCCCATGGCAGGGGTTGGAACGAGATGAGTTTTAAGGTCCCTCCCCACCCAAACTATCCTGGGATCCATGATGCATCTGTGATTGCTACAGTAAATTAGACAGAGCCCAGTTCTGCAGGACAGGAGGGTGATAAGGAGGGGTTTGGGCTCTCTGCCCACCCAGTGGCCTTAGAACAAGCAGAGACACAGAGAACCCGGAGACCCATCCCAGCGGCACAGCCGGAGGGAAGGTCCCCATCAGCTTGGACCTGCTGCTGCCCGTGGATCTGAGCAGCCTCTCAGCCATCCTTAACACCATTCCCGTGTCCTGTGCACTGCCAGGGTGTTGTGGGATCACACAGCACCCAGGAAGATCCACACAGACAGCCACAGGCTGGCCTGTGCCTGTCACCCTGTGTCCCACCCTGCTCACAGCCAGCCTGTGACCAGCACAGGGCCAGCCAGGGCAATGGTCTCAGAGGGCAGAAAATTACTGGCAGCACCAGCCAGCACCTCTCTGAGGCTGTGGCATCATGTCAGGAAGCCACTGCTGTCTCTTGGCATGACCTGAGCTTGGGAAGAGACCACCAGCAAAATCTGCCAGTCCCAGGGCAGCTCCAGGGAGCAGGGAGGGAGCAGGGAGGGAAGCAGAGCTCCTGTCTCATGCTGGCACCCGGTGGCATCAGCCCAAACGTAAGTGGTGGTTATGTCACACAGGAACAGAAGAGAAAGGTGGTTGAGGCCACAAGTCTGAGGCAGTGTTGGACTCCGAGAGAGCAGCTGGGTCCTCGGGGGGCTGGAGTGAGGCCAAGGTGTCCATGCTGCTGAGATGATGCTTCTTTGCACGGTGCACGTCTGTCACTAACCTGTGATGAGCTCTCGGAGCTCTCTGCCTACCCCAGCTGCACTCCGGCCCTGGGATTGCTCTGAGGGAGCAGCAAAGCCCCAGACCCCACTGCCTGCCTCTCCCTGGGCTCCTGTGACCACCTCCAGGAGGAGGCTTCCTCCACACCCCCTGTGAAAACCACAAGGGGACTTGTGTCTTACCACAGGCTCTGTTTGTTTCTCCCTCCTCAGACACACTCAGTGCCCCACAGGAGCAGGATTCTTCCCCAGAGATGATGCAGAAGATGAGTGGATGCTCCCAGAACAAGTCGAGCAGCACAGGGAGTAACCCCATTGCAGGTGAACACAAAGAGATGGGTGGAGGTGGGAGTAACTTCATCGCTGGAGTCTTCATCCAGGCCAAGCAGAAGAAGTTGAGTATCTACGAAGCCATGATGAGGGGGCTGCTGACCCCGGGCACGGCACTGGTGCTGCTGGAGGCACAGGCAGCTTCAGGGCTGCTCACGGATCCCATGAGGAACGAGCAGCTCTCGGTGAAAGAGGCGCTGGCTCAGGGACTCATCGGCCGGGAGTTCTACGAGAAGCTGCTGTCAGCAGAGGGAGCCGTGACAGGGTACACAGAGCCCTACACAGGACACAGGATCTCCTTGTTCCAGGCCATGAAGCAGGAATTCATTGTAAGGGAACACGCCATCCGCCTGCTCGAGGCCCAGATCGCCACCGGCGGCATCATCGACCCCGTGCACAGCCACCGTGTCCCCGTGGAGGTGGCCTACAAGCGCGGCTACTTTGACCAGGAGATGAGCCAGATCCTTTCTAACCCTGAGAACCAAACAAGAACTTGCTTCGACCCCAACACCCACGAGAACCTGACGTACCTGCAGCTGCTGCGCCGCTGTGTGCCCGACCCGGACACGGGGCTTCTCATGCTGCAGCTGATGGACAAGGGCTCCGTGCTCTACCAGCTGACCGAGGATGCCCGCAAAGCCCTGCAGGCCACGCGCACCACCGTGGGCGTGGGGCTCTTCCAGGGCCAGAGTGTCACCCTCTGGGAGCTCCTCTTCTCCCGCTACGTCCCTGACCTCCAGAGAGAGGAGCTGCTGAGGAAATACAAGGAGGGGACGATGACCATCCCGCAGATGATGAACGCCCTCACAGCCACCATCACAGGGGCAGAAAGGGAAAACGGGGTTCTGGGCTCGTGCGCAGCCAAACCCAACAACAAGGTGAGGGCATCACCCCCAGCTCAGGACACGCAGTCCCAGGAGCAGCAGTTGAGAAAGTCCTTAAAGTCTGCAACTGTCCGAGTCACTGCTGGGGAGTTCCGGGGGCAAAACATTTCTGTGCTGGATCTGCTTTTTTCCAAATACGTCCCTCAGGGGAAGAGGCAGGAGCTGCTGGAGCTGTACAGGGCAGGGATTCTGACCACGGAGCAGGTGGCGACTGTGGTCACCACCATCGTGAACCGAACAGAAGCTGCGAATGCCGCGCTTGTGGCAAATGCCAGGAGCCCACACAGGGCAGGGGCAGCGGCAGAGGAGGACAGAGAGGATTGTTCAGCACACCTGGATGACAACTTGAAATCCACCACCATCAATGTGCCAGCTGGGGAGCTGCAGGGAAACCAGGTGTCCCTGTGGGACCTGCTCTTCTCCGACTACATCCCCGAGGAGAAGAGGCAGGAGCTGCTGGAGCTGTACCATGAAAGGTTATTAACTCTGGAGCAGATGACAACCATTGTCACCACTCTCATTAAGAAAAAAGAATCTACAGGCAGGAAATTTCAAATTACAGTCAAGACTTCCAACAAGGACACTGGGACAGCGGCAGGAGAGAAGGATGATGAGTCGCCCAAAGAGGAGCCATGGGAAACAACCTTAAAAACCACAGTGGTCAACATAGAGGCTGGGGAGTTTCAGGGCCACAAGGTCTCACTGTGGGATCTGCTCCACTCCCGGTATATCCCTGAGGAGAACAGGAAGGAGCTCCTGGAGCTGTACGAGGCAGGTGAGTTAACCCTGGAGCAGGTGAAGACCGTTGTCAGCACCATTGTGACCAGGGCAGCGGCAGCAGCTGCAAGGGCAGAGCCAGCAGCACCTGAGAATGATCTCAGGGCAGAGCCAGCGGCCACAGAGGCTGAAGCCACCCCCTCGCACGGGGACAGGGCTTGGGAAGAGACCCTGAAGGCCACCACAGCTGAAGTATCAGTGGGGGAGTTCCAGGGCAGGCAGACCTCGCTGTGGGACCTGCTTTTCTCTGACTACATCCCCGAGGAGAAGAGGCAGGAGCTGCTGGAGCTGTACCGTGCAGGGACATTAGCCTTGGAGCAGTTAATACTTGTTGTCACCACTCTCATTAAGAAAAAAGAATCTACAGGCAGGAAATTTCAAATTACAGTCAAGACTTCCAACAAGGACACTGGGACAGCGGCAGGAGAGAAGGATGATGAGCCGCCCAAAGAGGAGCCATGGGAAACAACCTTAAAAACCACAGTGGTCAACATAGAGGCTGGGGAGTTTCAGGGCCACAAGGTCTCACTGTGGGATCTGCTCCACTCCCGGTATATCCCTGAGGAGAACAGGAAGGAGCTCCTGGAGCTGTACGAGGCAGGTGAGTTAACCCTGGAGCAGGTGAAGACCGTTGTCAGCACCATTGTGACCAGGGCAGCGGCAGCAGCTGCAAGGGCAGAGCCAGCAGCCACAGAGGCTGAAGCCACCACCTTGCATGGAGACAGGGCTTGGGAAGAGACCCTGAAAGCCACCACAGCTGAAGTATCAGTGGGGGAGTTCCAGGGCAGGCAGACCTCGCTGTGGGACCTGCTTTTCTCTGACTACATCCCCGAGGAGAAGCGGCAGGAGCTGCTGGAGCTGTACCGTGGGGGGGCTCTCCCCATCCAGGAGCTGCTCAGCACCACCAGCAGCCTCGCCAGTGACAGCCATGAGAGGCACTTCGGGACCCTTCCTGCACACACCGTGGATCTTCTGCGCTCGGAGGGCTCCTACATCACGTTTGGCCCGTCCCAGGAGCACAGGGTGTCAGTGTGGGAGCTCATCTCCTCCAAGCAGGTCTCCGAGTACAAGCGAGAGGCACAACTCGACACCTACCCCTCGGGAGGGCTGACAGTGAACAGAATCACCATCACCACCACCATCACCACCGGCACCCGGCACGAGAAGAGCCCCTCCTGGCACCACTAACAGCAACCCCAGCAGGGGAGGGTGCTGGGCACCTGTGGGACTTTGCTCCCCACATCCCTCCGTGCGTCACAGCAGTGACAAACCCATGTGTGGAGCAGGGTGGGTGCTTGCTTAAACTCCTGCTGTCTCAACTCTGGCTGTGCTGAGATTTCTTTTGCCCAGCAGAGCTTTCCCAGAGGGGCTCTGGGGGCGTCCAGGAGCCTTGGGACTGCACCGTGCATGCAGAGGCACTGACCAAAGACAGGGACTTGTGGAGCCAGCGCCCAAGTCAGGTGGGCTGGGGAGTGCCCCAAGTGGGAGCAGGCAGAGACCCCAGGGCAGGGGCTGTGGGCAGCAACACCCGGCCCCAGGAGAGCCACAGAGAGACAGACATCCCCTGGTCAGGACAGCTGGGACCCCGGCCCTGCTGCACAGCAGGGGCAGCGTGTGGGGCTGTGGTGGCTGTGGGACATTGAGATCTGACCTGTCCCTCGGTTCTGCTGCGGAACGGGGCCACAGCGGTGCCTGGCCTGCTGGAGCTCGTGGCACACGAGCACTGAAGGAGAGGGACACGGGTGCCAGGGCTCTGACACCGGTACCAGTGAGAGGCGGCCAGGGGCACGAGGACGCTGCACACGGGGTGTGGGGGGCTGCTCCACAGAGGGAACGAGGATGCTGGAAATTGCTAGGAAGGGAGAAGAGAGCAGGATGCCATATCCTGGGGCTTTTATTGTCCCATCCCACTGTCCCATCCCATGAGGACTCAGAGAAGCACAAGAATGACGAGGCAACAGGGCAGGAGAGGGAGGATGAGTGGACTCCTGAGGTGGAGACGTGCCTGGGGTGGATGGCACAGCAGCCGCACGCTCCATGTCTTCTCCAGCCCAAAGACTGTGGGTTATTGCCAATCCAGCACGAGACCAGCTGAGGCCGAAGGAAGGAATTCTGCACACTTGGGGTGGCTGGGCTGAGGAAGTCCCTATGCAGGACGTCCCGGGAGCTAAAAGCTCCTGCAGACTCACACAGCATTTGGAGTAAGTCATGGAGGGAAACCCATCAGGGCCACTGAACGAGAGGAGAGGTGGCTGTTTCAGTAGCTCCCACAGCCACCAACACCGCGGGGACACTGGGCTGGTGCTGCCGTGTCCCTGCCTTTTCCCCACACCGTGTCCCCTCAGCGTGTCCCACACACCGGCTGGTGGCTGATGCCATCGATGGGACAGACCGGGACACTGCAGCCCCGCCGTGCCCCTGCTCCTGACAGGGATCGGGCACCAGCCCGTGCCTCTGACTCTGGGACACACTGAGGGCTGGGATGGTGCCGGATGGGGAGGGAGGACTCGCAGCCAGGGTGGGGAAGGGTCTGTAGGGACTCGGTGCCAGCTCCAGCCTGCCCGGGGAGCAGAGGCTGGGAGGGCTCCAGATGGCTCCAGGGACTCAGGTTGCACTCCCGCAGGAAGTGCTGGATTTCCAAAAAAGCAGCTGAAAGAAAACAGGAGGTTGTGTGAGGGGAGAGCTGAATACATTTGCATAGTTAAAAGCTCGTTGCATAACGGGACGAATCAAAAGAGTCTCGGGACGCTTCCGGGGGCACGAGGGGAAAGGAAGGATCGGGCAGCTCGAGCCCCATCCCTGCGGGAATGTCGCACCACAGCGGATGCACCGGGAAGCGCCTTGGTTTTGTGGGAGAAGAGTGGCGTGAGAGCAAAAGCCCCAGGGCGGGACCTGACCTGCTGAAAAAAAGAACAGGAAACCAGCAAATCCCTCACTGTGCCCGCAGGCAGGAGTGGGAAAGCAGCTTCCCCTGCAGAGCGACCACGGAATCACGGACTCATGGAATGGTTTGGTGGGAAGGCCATTAAGGTTCATCTCATTCTGCTCTTGTGCCATGGGCAGGGACACCTTCCACTATCCCAGATTGCTCCAAGCCCTGTCCTACCTGGCTTTGGGCACTTCCAGGGATGGATAACCTGTGCCAGGGCCTCTGCACCCTCCCAGGGAAGAATTCCTTCCCAATATCCAATCTAAATCTACTCTCTTTCAGCACAAAGCTGTCCCCGCTTGTCCCCTGTCACTGAATGCCTTCATGACAAGTCCCTCTCCAGGGACCCACGGGGCCCACACACCTCCACAGCGGTGCCCTGGAGTGTGAGACACGGTGCCAGCCTGGCCCGTGACCCCCCTGGAGCCCCTCAGGGCACCCAGACACTGCCAGAGCTCTCCTGGGCCGGCTGCTGGCGGCAGCGCCTTCCCCAGGAATCTTTATGTGGAACAGGCAGGCTCTGCCCTTCCTTTTCCAGCAGCCACAAATGCTCTCTGAGTGTCCAGCCCAATTTCCTCACGTGCAAACCCCTCCATCAGCCGAAGCAGACCCACTCCTGGCTCCCTGTTTGCCCCTGATAAGGCTGCCCCGGGCGCTTTTATCTCCCGGCACATCTGTCCTGCCAGAGCTGCTCCTGCTCTGCGTTCCTCCCTCAGCTGTGTCTCTGCCGCTCTGGCACAGCGAATCCAGGGGGGTTTGGCACGGCTGGTGCTCAGGCTGTACACAGAGCCCTGTCTTGCCCCCGGCACCGCCTGCTCCTCTGGAAACACATCCTGGGGCAGCTGAGAACCTGCCACAGCCTCGTTACCCTCCTGAGGCTGCTGAACCCACGCAGGCCTTTTCCTCTTCAATCACCTCCACATCGTCTGCTTCGTGGCACAACTGTTTGTTCAGTGACTCCGGGGCATGACTGCGCATTCGGGCCCGTTCCTGATGGTCCCATGACTGTTCCTTCAGCTTCAAAGTCACCTGTTCCAGCCCTCTGTCCTACCCCAGCTCAGCTCACTCCCCTCACCTGGTATTTATTGACAGAGCTGTTGATAAAAATATTAAATTAATTTGGCTCTGAGAGCCCATATTCTCGTTTACAACTCCCCTTCCAGCACATTCCAGTCTCTGAAGGGCTGTCCCTGAGGGAACACGAGTGTCTGTCCCACCTATGCAGCAGCCAGGCTGTCACAGGGGACAGAAGTTTCCTTTTTGGCTCCACTGCCGCTGGGATCTGCTGGGGAGTGCAAATTGTCCTGGTTTGTCCCACAGCACAAAGAGGGGGATCAGCAAGGAGCCCTGGGGTGTCTCCAGCACCTTCTCCGCAGCTCCAGAGGTCACACCTGACACCAGCTCCGTCTGTTACGTTTCTCCTGATGAAAATTTTTACCTGGAAGACAACAAGGAACAAACCAGACTGTTACAATGAAGCTTTGCCCAATTTTCCACTAAACTGGTTCCACTTCTTTGTCTTAATCAAAGCTCAGGAAAGTGTTAAATGTTGTTGGAACAGGGAACTCCCTGGCTGTGAAAGACATCCCGAACTCTTCCCTCTGTGACAGCCAAGGGAGGGTCCTGTAGCCCAAAGTCCCTCGGGCTGCGGGTCGTGATGTCCTTCCTCATCATCCTCCGTGGCTGGGAGAGGTTCAGCCAAAAGTGTGGCATGGACTGTCCGCTCCTCACCAGGAACTGCCCACCCCATCGCCCCACGCCCACCAGTTTCCCTCAGGGCCGGTGTGGGGAGCGGGACAGAGGCCCCGGCTGGCTCTGCCTGGCGACAGGGCTCCTTTGGGGGTCCTGGAGAGCAGTGGGATCACAGAAGGACGGGGCCTGAAGGAACCAGCAGAGATTTCAAAGGGAAACCACAGCCTGGGGAGCAGGGAATGCCCTGTCAGCCAAACACAGGATTCAGGATATGGAGACTTTGGGATCGGGGTCCCAGCCACACCCAGCACCGAGTGTGCCCACGCCATCCCCACCAAGAGCTCCACCAGCCCAGCTTCTGTCCTTGTGAGTGGGTCCAGGAGCCAGGAAACCCTGAGCAAGGCCTTGTGGAGCAGCAGTGAACTCTCCCAGGAGCTGCAGAGGAAGGGAGGTGGCAGCGGGGGCTGACACAAACCAGGTGCTCTTTGTGCGTGACCAGCTACAGGCAATGGGCAAAGTCCAACAGCTGTCTTCAAAATCCAACCAGCCTGCTCCAAAGTGCAATCCCTCTGCTCCCAAATCCAGCCTGCTCCCAAATGCAATCCAGCCTGCTCCAAAATCCAACTGGCCTGTTCCCAAATACAATCACTGCTCTAAAATCCAACTGCCTTGACCCCAAATACAATCACTCTGCTCCAAAATCCAGCTGGCCTGCTCCCAACTACAATTGTCCTCCAAAATACAACCAGCTGGCTCCAGTGGGAGCAGCTGCTGACGCTGCTCCCAGGACCCAGACCCCCACCTCCCTTTGTCATCTCTGCCCTCAGAATCACAGAATCATGAAATTGTTGAGGTTGGAAAACCACTCTGAGCCCACTGGCTCCGATCATCCCCCCAGCACAGCCCAGGCCACCGCTAACCCTTGTCCCCAGGTGCCACATGACGTCGCTGTTAAACCCCTCCAGGGATGGGGACTCCCCCCTGCCCTGGGCAGCTGTGCCAGGGCTGCACTGTCCTTTCCAGGAGCCTGTCCCATGGTCTGTCCCACATCCCATGGCTGTGCTCTCCCACCTGCAGCGTGACCCATCCCCTGCCCCACTCACGGCACAGTCGCTCCCCCCATTCTGCCCCTCAGCTGCCATTCCCTGCATGCCCCTCACTCCCAGGGCGGATGAGCCTTCCCAAGTGGACTCAGACTGTCCCATTTTTAGCCGTGGCCAATTCCAGCCAATGCCCTCATCCAAGCAGCAGCCACAGCTCCCGTGCTCAGCCTCACCTCCACATGCGCTGGCTCCCTTCCCACTCCTGGAAGCACTTAGGGAAGAGCTGGAGACGTGTTTCCTGCCCAGCGGGAGCGCAGGCAGGACTGGACCGAGCAGAATGAGCCATTCCAAAGGCTGCAGCCCCTCTCCCAGCTCCCAGACACGCCCTGTGCCCCGGGGGGATGACGGGGAAGTTTTCAGCAGCACCAGCTGTGGAAGCAGTTCCAGGAAACGGCTCTGCCCCTCTCCCAGGATTGCTCTGATCCCGTGGTATTGGACTCCTGCTGACTGCCCCCTGTTAATTCACACACCTGAGTTACCTGCTGATACCTGCGGGGTCCGCACCTGCGCAGGTCACGCGTTGGTGATGCTGCAGGTGAGGAGCCACAGGACGGGGCAGGTTAAAGCCTGGGGCAACTCAGCACAAATGCATCCTGCGGAGTTGTGTGCCGGCCACGTCGGCTCTCAGAGCCCACGGACAAACGTGCTCAGACAGCCAGAGCAGTGGAAAGATGTTTGCCAGATCCACGGAGCCGGTTTGGCACCTAAACCTTCAATCCGCCACAGTGCAAGCTGTGCAACAACACATGACATCATCACATCCCAGCCCCGTCCATCAAACACGGGTAAAAATAGACACATGCCAAGAGGGGCCTCCCGGCAGGGAGAGGCGAAGGGAAACAGGGAGCTTCCCCCAGCCTCGGCTGCCTCCAAGCCCCACGGAACCAGGGTGGGGGTGATGCTGGGGGGTGTCCTGCTGCCCAGGGAGTGCCAGGGTGTTCCTGCAAACCTCAGAGCCTGCTGGGGTTCTGGAAAGGGGTAAGAGCAGACTGACCTGAGAGGGGCTCAGAAGTCCCCGTGGGCTCTGCCAGCTCACAGTCGGAGCATGTTCAGGGGTACCCATGCCTGGGACCCACATTAAATAAGGCAAGGAGCTCCAGGCTGGCTGCACATCCCTGTGGGATAATCCCCCCCAGACGTCCAGGCTGGGAAGCAGTTTCAGACCCCCGCACCTGCCAGCCCTCCCAGGGCCAACAGCACCATGGGGTCCAGAGGTCCTGGTCCTGCAGGGAGCCGTGCCCAGGGCACCTGGGGACAGGGGTGACAGGAGCCCCAGCTCCACTCTCTGAGTGCCGCCTGCCTGGGGCAGTGGAGACAGAACTCGCCCCCAGCAGCAAATCCTGCCTGCCTGGCCTCCCACACACCAGAGTCCTGGATGGAAACCAAAACATGAACCTTTAGACAGTAATCTCACTGCTGAGATCCCCAAACTCCTCAGCCGAGAGTCCCGACTCAAATGGAGGCACCAGAGGTGTTTCTGTGCTCAGGGCAGCCAGAAGGGAGTTCCAAGAAGGACGGGTCGATGGCAGCACAGCCAGGTGAACTCCCCTGCCAGCAGCATTCCCTCCTGGAGCCCCGTTGCCAGAGGCATCAGACTTTCCCAGGGTCCCTGACTGCAAACTGTGGTGGGAGAAGGTGAGACTGAGCAGAGGGACAGCCTGAGAGGGGCTGGCAGAGGGACAGCACAGAGTCTGGGACAAGAGGTCTCTGCAGCTGCCCCACACCAGGGGATTCCCAATGGAAATGGCCTCATACGGGCTGGTGAAGGAAATGCAAGCAGCTCCTGGGCATGAGAATCGCAGAATTGTTTGGGTTGGAAAAGCCCCCTGAGCCCATCAAGTCAAACTGTTCCCCAGCACTGCCAAGGCCACCACTGACCACTGTGGACCATTGTCCCCAAGTGCCACATCCAGACAGCTGCTAAATCCCTCCAGGGATGTGGACCCCACCTCTGCCTGGGGCAGTTGTGCCAGGGCTGGAATTTCCCTAATATCCCACCTGAACCTCTCCTGGCCCAACTTGAGGCCATTTCCTCTTGTCCTGTCCCTCCGTCCCTGGGGGCAGAGCTGACCCCCCCACCTGGACGCACCCTCCTGCCAGGGAGTCTTAGGGAGTAAAAAGGTCCCTCCCACCCTGAGCCTCCTTTTCTTCAGGCTAAGCCCCACCCCAGCTCCCTCAGCGTCTCCCGGTGCTCCAGCCCCTTCCCAGTTCCATTCCTGTCTCTGGACATGCTCCAGCCCTTCAATGTCCTTCTTTTCATGAGGGAGAGGCACAGAACTGCCCCAGGATTGAAGGTGCCTCAGCAGTGCCAGCACAGGGAGTTACTGCCCTGGGCCTGTGGCCACACTGTGGATGGAGCCCATTTCTCCTGTCTTTGGTAACTTGATGGCCGGGACAACCTGAGGAGGAAGCACCGTGTGACTCCTGCCTGCAAAGGCACAGCAGGACAGGTATCGCTGCTGTGTATCCTCCAGCAAAAAAAATTCATGGGTGGGAGACTGAGGATGAGGAGGTGGGACATCGGTGTCTGGACAGAGCTGATGAGCAGCGATGGCACAGGAGATGGTCACTGCTGTGGGGACAGCCACTGCCCCTGACCCGTCCAAAGAAGCCAAGGATTCCCACACCAGGAATGCTGCACTCGAAGTGACCAACCTTCAACAGGGAGATCCAGGGCTGAGCCAGCTCCTGCTGCTGGATGGGATTTATGTGCCTCAAAGGACTTCAGGATTCCTGTAGGAGCTGCTGGGCAGGGCCAGGCCAGGGACATGGGAATCTCCAGCCAGGGATGTGTCCAGCATGTGGGTGATAATGTGGGAGATCCACAGAGCACCTCTGAGGACCAAACACTTCCTGCCAGAAAGCTGGTAGCAGCTCCCCAGCGTGGACCTGAGCAGCAGCTGAGCCGTGTTTCATCAGCTGGAGCTCCTGGCAATCCACAGCGTGGAGCCTCTGCAGCCAAAAGCTGCATCTGTGTCTCTGGTTAATAGCCCTCAATCAATTTTTCTCCCACAAATTTGCCTAATGGCTTTTAAAATCCCTTTAAAATCTACTTGCGCCGCTGCAAACGCCCCGTGGCAACGAATTCCGCTGCATATCACACTGAACGCTCACCCCAAGGAACAGTAGAAGATTTCCCTCATCCGTGTACTCCACAGCTCCATCAGGTATCCCAGCTGCCGCTCCATGTGGAATGGCACACCTGGAACGAACAGGCAGGACGGGTGTGCTCTGCTGTGTGCTCCCCGGCAAAGGAAAAGGGAGCTGGAGAAGGAGGATGAGGTGTGCAATGGTGAAGGGCCTCTCCCCATGCCCTCCCCATGCCGGCCCCGCAGTCCAGCCCTGCACGTCCCCAGCTCAGGTGTTCTCCCAGCTGAGTAACTGGTTTCACATGAACGCTCGTCCACACCTCTGCCACCCCTCCCTGTGCCACCAGAGCCAGCGTTGGAGCTGAACCACCCAGAAACTTCGGTGGCATCAGCAAACTCTGCCAACTCATTGTTCATCCCTTTTCTGGGAGGGGGTTGGAGGTAATGAAAGGCAGTTCCACAGGGAACTGGAGTGGGCCAAGGACAGGAGGTGGTCACAGGAGTGCCGCTGGGAGCTGGGGTCAGCCAAGGCTGGGAGGTGGTCACGGAAGTGCTACAGGGGCTGTGAAGATGCAGCAGATGGAACAGGTGCCTGGGTGTGGCGTGTGGTTTGTGTTTGGTTGCAACATCTTTATTCCTTGTCCTTGAATTTATTCCCAGACAAACTTTTGACTTCAGTGTGATAAGAACCAGGGGTTGACTTCCCTTCCAGCCTTGTCTGGCACACATGCGGCAAGGTCACCCACCGTGGGAGCTTGTGGCACCTGGCACAGACACAGAGCACAGCGGTGCAACGGGGGGTGGCTGTGGCCCGGGGGGGGGATGATGGGGGGGGCCTTTGTCAGGGCCAGCAGGGTCACACTGACAGCAGGGACTTACCCAGGTGGGCTTGGTCTCGGGGCTGACGTGGGGCCCTGGCACTGCCCACGTCAGTGCCCCAGGGCTGTAGCTGGTGACACCAAGTGCCATGGTCAGAGCAGCCCAGTCAGTGGCCCAGCAAGACCTGGTGGTGGCCCACACCAGGAAACACCTGCTGTGCCTTTCTCCTGGGTCAGGGCTGGGGTGTTGTGTACAATACCTGGTGTGCACCTCCTGCATCACCTCGCCCAGAGCCACCTTCGCCGTGGTCGCCTCGGTTAACCACGGCGGCCAGAGGAGCCACAGGCTGGAGGGGGAGGACGTGCCCAAAGCCAGCCAGGCGCCAGTACAGTACGGAAGGAGGGTGGGACAACGAATGGCCGGGCTAAAAGTAGAGAGAGACGGCCAGAAAAAGCAAAAAAACTAATCAACGAGCCAGAGACTTCCCACTGGAATGAAAACATCTGTTGGGCGCTGGGTGGGGGCTGGTGCAGACATTTTGGGGTGCCCAGGGCCCGGCGAGGGGGTCCTGCAGGGGTCCAGCCCTCGGCACTCGCACGGAGCAGTGGTTGCTCGGGAAGACCCCGCGGTGGCCGTAGCACGTCCAGGCACGACTGTGGGGAGCCGGGAGGCGGGGAGCCCCCCAACACGGGGCTGGAGAGGGCAGCGGCCGGGGGGAGGCTGGGCAAGGCGGCACCACCGGGATGAGACGGGCCCAGGAACGGGGCTCCGAGGGGTGGGACAAGCCCCGGGGCCCCAGGCGGGGGCAGCCGGCGGGTGCTGGGGGGCGGCGCTGAGTCCTGCGGGGAGCGAGGGGGAGGACACGGACACGCACTGGGCGGCCCCGGGGCGGGTCGTTCCCGGCGGCGCATCCCGGTCCGGGGTGCGGGAGGTGCCGAGGGTACGGGAGGTGCTGGGGGTGCCGG
>VZRN01005006.1:37382-48850 GCA_013397935.1 Dasyornis broadbenti | reverse complement strand
CGGCTCGGCGCGGCTCGGCACAGCCCGGCACATTTCGGCATAGCTGATCACAGCGCGGCTCGGCACAGCTCGGCACAGCCCGCACAGCGCGGTTCGCGGCGGGGATGGCGGTCCCGGAGCCGGACGCGCGGCTGGCGCAGGAGAAGGAGGAGGAGAGCGAGGAGGAGAGCGAGGTGCTGGAGGAGAGTCCCTGCGGCCGCTGGCAGAAGCGCCGCGAGCAGGTGGGAGCCGGGCGCGGCGGGATGGGAATGCCGGAGGGCGGCCATGGGAATGCCGGGCAGGGGGACGCCGGGAGATGGGGATGTGGATGCCGGGGGATGTGGATGGAGACGCCGCCGCCGGGCCCTATGGGGCCCCGGGCTGTGCTGTGAGGGGACCCCTCGCCCATCGCGGGGGCCGGGACGGCCGCAGTCGCCGGGCACGGGCAGCTCTCGTAGGTGCCCGGGGCACGGCGATGGCCGCGGCCGCAGGGTGATGCGGGGAGCGGCTCCGCGGGGAGCGAGTCCCCGGGGGCGCGGAGAGCCCGGGGCGAGGTGAGCCGGTGCAGGGAGCCGGGCTCGGTCATGCCCCGGGTCGGGGTGTGCCGCTGTGGAAAGCCAGGCTCGCCATGCTACAGTGCTTCGTGTGCCGGTGTGGAAAGCCGGGTTCGCCTCGCCTCGGTGCAGGGTGTGCCGGTGCGGGGAGCCCGGTGCGGGGAGCCCGGTGCGGGAACCGGGCTCTCTGTGCCCAGGTGCGTGGGGACCGGGCTCGCCATGCCCTTGTGTGGGGAGCCGAGCTCATCGTGCCCCGGAGCGACTGCTGGTGAGGGGTGCTCCGTGCAAGGAGCCGGGTTTCACCGTGCCCTGGTCTGGGGCATCTGGAGCAGGGAGTCGGGCTCATCGTGTCCCAGTGCAGAGTGCCAGGTGCCGGGAACCGGGCTCATTGTGCCCCATTGTAGGAGCCCGGGAGCTGGGCTTGCCATGCCCCGGTGTGGGAAGCCCGGGTGTGGGAAGCCCCGGTGTGGGGAGCCGGGCAGCGCCCCGGGGCACCGGGGCAGTCCCGCAGGGCAGGACTCCGATACCCGTGGGACCGGCCGTGCAGGGCTGCCCACAGCCGTCCTGAGGGGCTGCCGAGGGTCTCGGAGGGTTTTGTTGGTCTGGGTCCTTAGCTGTGCCCGGTGACAGCGACACAGGTCGCAGGATGGTGACCCCGGGGCGATGGCCCGGAGCTGCTGTGGGGACGGGGACTTGCTGGTCAACGGTGGGGTGACGGGACTGGCCCTCACAGCCCACCCCCAGGGCTGGAGAGCCCCGGTTCCTGCCCTCCAGAGAACGGGGGTGGTTCACCTCAGCTGCTCTTCCTAGGCCAGGGCACAGCACAAGGACCATGTCCACAGAGATGGGGCTGGAGTCACCCTGCCTCTGTCAGGGCACCCAGGAACAGGCATCAGAGTCAGCGGGTGAATCCTGACCCCAGGCAGGGGCGCAACAGCGCTGAGGGAGAGACGCGTCACGGGCACTGTCGTGGCTTGAAGGGGAAAAGGCCCATCCAAGGCCAAACTGTTCATCTTCCCGCCATCTCCCCTCTCCCCTGTTAAGGACCCGGCCCCAGCACTCAGCTTTGCCTACGGCTGCATCTTCCAGCCTGAATTCCCAGACTGGGCTTTGCTGAGATCTTGATAACCTGCTCCTGTCTGATAACCCACTCCTGCCAGCGCCGCCAGCACCTGCCATTCTGTCCCATGGCGCTGCCAAGTGCTTCCACACCCACACATTCCCCTTCCCCCGCGTTCCTGCTCCCTCCCCCTCTCTGGCAGACACCTTCCCCACACCAGGGTGCCTGACCCTGACCCTCATGGAAAGAAGGACATCGAGGAACCGGAGCGTGTTCAGAGAGAGGAATGGAACTGGTAAGGGTCTGGAGCAGCAGGAGCGAATGAGGGAGCTGGGGGGATTCAGCCTGGATAAAAGGAGGCTCAGGAGGAACCTTCTGGGTCTCCACAACTCCCTGGCAGGAGGGTGCAGCCAGGTGGGGGTCAGGCTCTGCTCCCAGGGAAGGAGGGACAGGACAAGAGGAAATGGCCTCAAGCTGTGCCAGGAGAGCTTTAGGTGGGATATTGGGAAAATTCCTTCCGTCTGTTCTGGCCAAATGACGATGTTTTATGAGGAGGATTTCAACACTAATTTTGTGCAGGAGCTTTCTGGAATGGTGCTGCCATGCCTGGATCTGGCCCAGGGGGTTCTTCCTCCTGGGTGGGCGTGGAAGAAGTGGAAACCCCCCAGTGCCATCTCCACGCAGATGCTTTGGGTCACTGTCTCTGTGCCGTGCTCTCCATGCACAGGGATTTTCTAGCTGGAGCAGTGGGAAGGGTGGGTTGGCCTTTGCAAGGGCAGGACAGCTGTTCCAGGAGAGCTGGAGCAGCAGGAAGGCTCCTTGATTGCCAAGAGGAGGAAGTTTTGTGGAAGAGCTGTGTTTGTGCAGATTCACAGATGCCTCATGACATGCAGGAAGGAGCCGAGTGCTGTCGAGCTGCTCTCCTCTCGCTGCTCTCAACACTCCTGGAATTTGTACCCATTGGCAGCTTCCCTCACTCTCCTGAAGATCCATTGTAGTTATTTATTTCGCTAATCTGGTTTTGTCAGAAGAGTCGAGCGCGGTGCGGGACCTGCGAAGCTGTGCCCAATCTGGTTTGGAGAGCAGAGCCATCAGGGTGACCGTGTCCTGGTGGGCAGAGCTTGGAGCCGGGAGCCCGGGATGCTGACAGAGCACAGGCAGGTGTCCTGCTTGCCCCGGGGTGCTCAGTGGGGGCTCAGCCTGGAGGAAAGGAGCCTCAGGGGGGACCTTCCTGCTCTCCACACCTCCCTGACACGAGGGTGCAGCCAGGGAGGGTCAGGCTCTGCTCCCAGGGAACAAGGGACAGGACAAGGGCAAACAGGCTCAAGTTGTGCCGGGGGAGGTTTAGGTGGGATATTGAGGAAATTCCTCCTGGAAAGGGCTTGTCCAGCACAGGCTGCCCAGGGCAGTGGTGGAGTCCCCACCTCTGGGGAGATTTACCATCCCTGTGGATGTGGCACCTGGGGACATGTGTTAGTAGTGGCCTTGGCAGGGCTGGGGCATGGATGGACTCAGTGGGCTCAGAGGCTTTTCCAAACGGAACCATTCCATGGTTCCATGGTTCTGCAGGCTGAAAGGCAGCGTATGACACATGAAGATTAATGTACATTAACCATGTGGACACAAGGACAGCACTTTGTTTTCACACACAGGGCTGTGCTGGACCTGCCCTGCTCCCCCAGGAATAAACCATCTCCCTTCCCAACCTCCTTTACCTGTTTATGATCATTGATGGCTCAGGGATGTGACGTGCAGGTTGCCACGAGCAGTTCAGGGAATAGAAGCGCTTGAAGGTGAGAGGAGAAGCAGCGCCGTGGCCCAGCGGTGTTACAGCCCCATCTCAGCCCTGTCCTGCCTCTCCCAGTGCTCTCCTGTTGTTTGTGAACCGCTGCCGGCACAAAATTTTCCACGTGGGAACACCGGGGCTCTTTCAGCCTGGCTTTGATGAGCATTTGCTTTCCTCACCCACCCTGGGGAGTATCAGCAGAAGGGAGAAGAAACTTGAGTTTCTGCTTTTGTGAGAAGTTTTGCACCTTTGCCGGTCTGAGTGGGGGTTGTGGCCGAGCCCCAGCACCTCGTGCTGGGATCAGTCTGGTTTATCCCTGGTGGTTTGTGTTCCCAAACCCTCAATCTGCCCGGAAAAGGGGGTTTATGACCAGCAAGTATTTGCTGCTCACGAGTGCCGGTCCCACCACGTTCATCTGTCGTGTTTTCAGGTTCCGGCCACGATTTCCACATCATCCCCCTCATCTCTCCCACCCATCCCTGCCTGTCAGTTCTGCCTATTGTGCTCCCTGTGGGAATGCCCTCAACCCAGCGTGCTCTGGGCTCCTGAGGGCCTTCCCCTTGGGATGAGAGTGGTGTGTGCTGTGGCAAAGCTCAGCTGTGCTTCATGGACGGAGTTGTTCCTATCATTTATTCCTCTAAGCAACCCTGGGATTGTCTCTTGCTCATAATTCTGCTGCTGCTTCCAATGTGGGGCTTCTTTTGGAGCACCCTGGGACTTCAGTGCGGGAAGGGATGGGACATCCAGAGACACCCGGACAGGCTGGGGAGGTGGGACAGAGTGAATCTCGTGAAGTCCAGCAAGGCCAAGGGCGGGTTCTGCACCTCGGTCAGGTCCCAGCACAAACACAGGACGGGGGGTTTGGCTGGAGAGAATCCATGGGGAGAGGGACCTGGGGGTGCTGGGAAACGCTGGACATGCCCTGGCCATGTGCACTGGGATCCCAAAACCCCCTGTGCCCTGGGCTGATCCCCCGGCGTGGGCAGCAGGGGAGGGGGGGGATTCTGTCCCTCTGCCCCACTCAGGTGAGACCCCACCTGCAGAGCTGCCTCCAGCCCTGGGGTCCAGCAGCAGAAGGACGTGGAGCTGTTGGAGTGAGTCCAGAGGAGGCCACGGAGCTGCTCCAGGGCTGGGGCCCCTCTGGAGCCAGGCTGGGAGAGCTGGGGGTGCTCACCTGGAGAGGAGGAGGCTCCAGGGAGAGCTCAGAGCCCCTGGCAGAGGCTCCAGAGAGCTGGGGAGGGACTGGGGTCAAAGGCCTCGAGGGACAGGACACAGGGAATGGCTTCCCCCTTGCTGAGGACAGGGTTAGATGGGATTTTGGGAAGGAATTGTTCCCTGGGAGGGTGGAGAGGCCCTGGCACAGTTGCCCAGAGAAGCTGTGGCTGCCCCATCCCTGGAAGTTTCCAAGTTGGAGAGGGCTTGGAGCAGCCTGGTCTTGTGGAAAGTGTCTCTGCCCATGTCATGGGGTGGAACTGGGGGTCTTGAAGATCCTTTCCCACCCACACCATCCTGGGATTGTACCATTCAAGCAGTGAGCTTTAACTCATCCAGCAGGATGAAAGAAGGGAAAGAGTGAAACAACAGTATAAATGCAGAGAAGAAATGCTGAAGCAGAATTTGAGGAAATAAAGTGATATTAAAGAAGTCAGCAGGATGGGGAGGTTTTGGGGTGTTGCTGTAGGTTCCCGCAGATCAGAAAACGAAAACAAAACATGGAAAAATAGTGTAAGCACTGGAATCCCATGAGGTGCAGGGGGTTCCCATTTTTAGGCATTAATGAGGTTTGCAGTTGGCAGCAGGATTGCCAGTTCCATGGTGGATGATTTGGGAAGGCTCCAACTATGCAATATCTGCCACAGGGTTATTTTTAAAAGCTGCTTTGTTGCCAGCCGTCCCCAGGGATCTGGGCTTGGAGCGTGCGGAGCTGTGAGGAGCTTTTCCAGCACAGGGGGATCAGCTGGAGGACTTGGCTCCTTCTTTTCCTGCCATTTCTTTTGTTCTTGCCTTTTTCTCCTTCTGCAGCTTTTGTTTGCTGCGGGTGAATTTTGCAGGGTGAGTTTGGGGTGACTGTGCCGAGCTCAACTGATCTTGCAGGTGAACTTCTGAGACTTTTGGGTTAATATTCAAGAATTTTGGCTAATATCCAAGACTTAAAGGGATAATATCCAAGAATTTAGGGTTAATACCCAAGGCTTTAGGACAGTGAAGGCTTCATCCTGACTGTGCAATGGACAGGGGTTTTGAGTCACCTTAGGGGCTTCTAACTGAGGATAAACCAAGAGGAAATTGAATTCTGGTGGAAAACTCACCAGTAGATAAATGTTGTTGGAAGCAGACAGTGGAGTTCTGTCCCCATCACGTGCTCCGGGGGTCTGGCAAGGAACAAGCCTTGGCTGTGCCAGATTTAGAGTCCTCCCCATCACCCTCCAAGCTCGTGTGGGCGGTGCGGGGCCTGTTCTGGATGGTGCCTCGGGGCCGCTCTCCCCGTGCCACGTTCTCCATTTCACGGAGCCTTTAATCCTTCGGGATCTTACCCAGCCACAACAATCCTGTGCCTTGTTCTCGCTGCTGGGGAGGGAGCTGACGTCAGCCCGCGGTGAGGCTTCAGTGCAGGACCTTGTGGTTTTTCATGCAGGAACACGCTCCTTTATCCCATCCATATTCTGCAAGGAATGCCTGGTTACAGCTCCTTTATCCCATTCCTGCGCTACACGGGAATTCCTGGTTGCAGCTCCTTTATCCCATTCCTGTAATGCACGGGAATTCCTGGTTGCAGCTCCTTTATCCCATTCCTGTGCTGCACGGGAATTCCTGGTTGCAGCTCCTTTATCCCATTCCTGTGCTGCTCGGGAATTCTTGGCTGCAGCTGGGTGCTCCCTGCCTGCTCCAAGGCCGTACCTGTGTCCTGACTCTCCTCCATTTCCCAAACGGATGCAGCTCCTCAGCTCCCAGACCGCTCCTTCTGTGCTCCCCCCACCTGAAGTGTTACAATTACTGGCATTTGCCCTGTGTTCTTCCCTTTCCTGTCTTTATCCAAGTTTTTTGGCCCTTTCCCCTGCCTTCCCCGGGGGCGGTTTTGTTAGCAGTGCCCAGATGTTGCAGCCAAGTCCTGCAGGCTCCAGCCCCCTCTGTGCCCCTCGGCTCCTTCCTGCTTTTCCTCTGCTGTAACCGGAGACCACTGGCAATCCCAGAGGATTTTGTACTCCACCACTGGGACCGGGGATGTCCCAGGCTGTGTTACAAGATGGATGAAACTGCTGGAATGCCGTGGGCTGGCTCTTCACTGAGCAAACCCATGGCTGAGCTTCCTGCAGGGATCGCAGGCTGATCACCAGGGGTTTCCTTGGCTTTCCTGAAGCTGCTTTGCTGATGGCTCCGCTGGTTAACAGGGCAAAACCAGGGAAATCAGACCAAAGTCCTCTGAGCTGGGCTGATTCCTGCTGGTCACTGCTCCTGCCCGGCCCACAGAGGCTGCTGGCTGCTGCTTCCCGTTGGGCCCAGATGCTCCTCCAGCATAGTCTGGTGTGTCCTGGCCGAGCACTGCAAAGTCTCCCTGGGTGTTCTTCCCCGGGTTGGACTGGTGGGCACTGGGAGCTTGTGCAGCGGGATGGGTTATGGCATGGCCTGGGATGGAGCACAGCATTCCCAGAGGATGGAGCACAGCATTCCCATGGGATGGGGCACAGCATAACCACGGGATGAGGTCCAGGAAGCCCATGGGATTGGGCACAGCAAGCCTGCAGGATGGGGCACGGCGTGTCCACAGGGATGGGATACAGTGTGCCTAGGGATAGGGTACAGCATGTCCAGGGATGAGATACCAGCTGCTCATCGTCTCTTTGGGAAACCCCTGCTCCCACCTTCCGCCTCAGCCCCTCTGGGCTTTACTCGTCCAGTGCAGACTGGCACTGGGATCCTCTCCCTTTCCTCCTGGATTCCACAGAGCCCTGTGCCGCTGCCAGCCCCTTTTCCTGGGTGAGGGTGCTGGTTGGGGATGACGCCAGGCTCGTGTCACCTACCCAGGCTGGGCAGAGCTGGGCTGGGGCTCCGGGCTGGGCAGCGCTGGTGTGGGGCTCGTGTCACCTACCCGGGCTGGACAGAGCTGGGCTGGCGCTGACCCCACGTTTGTGTCACCTCCAGGGGCCGTGCAGGGCCTGGGGGGTAAAGCAAACATTGCTTCAGGCCCCGGCTGCAGGCGTGCGCAGGGAACGGCTTCTCCCAGGAAATAACAACCCTGGTACTGCCCTGTGCAGGATCTCTCCTGGCTCTGGTCTGGACAGTGGAAAAATACTCCTCTGTCCCTTTCCTGCAGCAGTGGCCGGAGAACAGGGATCACAGTGTTTGCTCCGGCAGCTGCTGGGCAGGAGGGAAGGGCAGGCGTGGGCACGGAGGGAAGGAAAGGCTTCCAGCCCTCCCACCCACGGGCAGGGGCACCCTCCAGCTCTGCTCCAGAGGAGCCCTGCTCAGGATCCTGCTGGGAGAGGCAGGGTCCCTGTCCACTGGGATTACACAGGGAGCCCTGCGCTGCTGCGGCTGCCAAGCAGGAATCTCCTAGGAATGGACAGTGGCTTCCCACTGCCAGAGGGCAGGGTCAGATGGGATATTGGGAAGGAATTCCTCCCTGGGAGGGTGGTGAGGTGCTGCAATTGAATTCCCAGAGAAGCTGTGGCTGCCCCATCCCTGGAAGTGTCCAAAGCCAGGTTGGATGGGGCTTGGAGCAACCTGGGGTAGTGGAAGGCGACCCTGCCCATGGCAGGGAGTGGAAGGTGATGAGCTTTAAGGTCCCTTCCCACCCACACCATCCTGGACTTTGATGATTCTGTGACAGGAGGAGTTCCTGGGAAAGGGCTGGGTGCCGTGGGTGCCCCTCCTGCCCTGGGTGGGGCAGCTCTGCTGCTGCCCGTCCCACTGGGTTGTCCCTGACTCTGTCTCCCTGTGCTCTCCCAAGCCCAGAGCACAGCTGGGCACTGGGGTGGTTTTCCTGGTGGACTGAGCGGCCCTGCTGCTTTCTGCCCCAGCTCTGCCCCTTCTTTGAGGCTCCAGGATGGAACTGGTCACCAGCACCTGCCTGTGGCACCGCGGCTGTGCCAGTGGCAAAGCTCACCCTGTGCCTCCCTGCCCTCAGCTGGGGCTCCTCAGCCTGTCAGACACGGGGCTGAATTAGTGCTGAGATCGTGGGTTTGTGAGAGACAGGATCAAATGCTTCACTGGAATCAAAATATTTTCCATCTCGTGCGTTCCCTTCACCTGCTCTTGTGTAACAGGATCGCACGGACAGAACAGGTTTGTCTGGCACCACAGATTCCTTGTCAGAGCCGCAGGGCTGAGCTGCTCTGCCGTGGGTGCCGCGGGTGTCCCCAGCCCTCCTGTCCTACCCCTGACTGCTCCTGCCATGGGGACAGCTCCTGCCAGCTGAGGGGACAGGTGGATCTGTCATTGCTCAGGGTCACTGCTGGTCCCAGTCCCCTCCCTGGGGACAGATGGGCTGCTGGTGGCCCTTCTGGTGTTGAAAGGGGCCCCTGAAGCAAGAGCTGGGAGTCTGGAGCGTGTTCCCCGCTCAGGAGAGGGGGTGTGACCGCCCTTCACCCGGGGCACGGCGAGGGCACGGGGGGGTCGGTGACCCTTTACCCCCGGGGTCCTACAGGCTCTGCCTGTGCTGCCCCTCCCTTTCCCTGTCCCTTGGGGACCTGCAGGACATCGCTCAGGTGTCCCTGACTGGGGCCTCAGCCCTCTCTACTCATTTTTTTCCTTTCCCGTGTTTTCTGAAACGGTTTCTGTGTTGCAACAGCTGCCCCTGCCCTGCCTGGGGCCACAGCCGGGGTCGGTGGGGCACAGCCTCGGTCAGGGCCAGGGTACACCAGGTTTGGGGGGGCACGGGTGGCCCAGCGCCAGCAGCCCCCGCAGGGACTCCCCCCTTCCCTGCTGCCCGCGGGGTGTCCCCATGCCCGGCACTCCCGGGTCCCCTGTCCCACAAGGAGCCGGACACAGCCCTCCCTGTCACCCAGCTCCCGGGACACTGGGGTGGACAGGCCGGACTGGGATTTACCCTGCAGAGGGATTTTCCAGGCACGCTCGGCCCTGTGGTCCGACAGTCCCGCCCGTTCCCAGCGCCGAATGTTGTGGTGGCACAAGGAGTGGGATAATCGGTGCGCACAGTGAGTGGAGAATCATGGAATGGTTTGGATGGGAGGGGGCCCTATAGACCCCCCTGCCGTGGGACCAAAAACTCCTCTCCCCGTTATTCCCGGCCCCATCCACCAGCTGCTCTCCCAGGCCCCAGAGCCGCATCTCTGAGCCCTTTCCCGTGCCTGTCTCAGCCCGCACTGACGAGAAAAGCTCAGAAGGGAGCGATTGATTGGAAGCTGCAACCTGAGCTTTGGTAAACCTGCCCTGCCCCGTCCCCAGCGATCGCTCCGGGCGCCGGCCAAGCGCTTTCTGGCAGCGGGAGCGGCGCCGGTTCCGCGTGGTGCCCACCACGAGCAGCACACGGAGCTGCCGGGAGCTCCGGAAAACCACGCGGGATAACCTGCGCCGCTGCCTTTTGTCCCAGTCAGGCTGTGCGGAAAATGCCGCGTTTATTTATTTATGGAGGCCGGGCCAGAGCTCGGAGCGGGAGCAGCTGCTGGGGATCAGCTTTGTTCTCTCAGCACAAGACGCAGCTCGTTCGTGCCCGCGCAGAGCGGGGAAGGTTCCTCCCCATCACCTTCCAGAGCCTCCCGGATCCCGGCAGATCCCCTGCCCGAGCCCAGGGGACCGGGACGCCCCTCGGGCTCAGAAAGCGGCTTGTTTGGAGCTGGGAGGGACCCCCGGGCTGTGCTGTGTGTGCACTGGGATCACTGGGATCACTGGGAAGGCTGTGGCTGAGTGCCTGGCCGTCCGTGCTGGGCTTTGTGCGGAGCACGCGGAGCCTGTGCCGGGGAGAACAAGGAACAGAGGTGCTTTGTGTGGCTGCGGCAGGAACTGGGCCATGAACTCCCTGGGCGTCCCCTGCTAATGAGCTGGGGGTGCTGAGCGCCCGTGGCTGCCCCGAGCCCCGCAGGGACCAGCGTCAGCAGCGGGACGAGCCCCGAGCCCGGGCCGTGGGATGAGTCCCCCAGCACTGGGACCAGCCCCGGCAGCAGGGTGAGCCCCGAGCCCGGACACCAAGATTGTCACCGAAAATCGAGAAGAAGATAAAAACCCTCCAACACTATATTTGAAGTGATAGAGAATCAGGCATTACTTTATATTCTGGTCAGGATGTGCCAAGGAAAATATTCCAAACACACGTGTTTTTACAGGATTTTCTCTCAGACTTTACACCAGTCAAAACTCATAGAGATGTTTCAAAGTTCGTTGGTCTTTGAGTGGAGCAGCCCTCGGTATTCAGTTTCGTATTGGATCCGAATTTCCTCGCCTCTGATGTTAATTAGGTCTTCATTCTTTGATTTTCTTATCAGTCTTTTCCGGACTTGATGTCTCCAACTCTGCCAGAGGCAGCGTCTGAGGTAGACGTTTGAAGATGACCACTGATGTTCTGCTGATGTTCCGTTGATGGCCTTTTATCTTTCTGGGTATCTTTTAGGCTACTCCCAGTCTGTTGGTGTGTTAAGCCCATCTCCGTAGAGTGATGCTACATCTCCTAAAAAACTTTTAAAAGTTCCTTTCCCCAAGGCAAAGTCAAACCAAGAACTAAAGAAATAAAATAAAATTTTAAAAGTTGTATTGTTGGCAATAAGATGAGCCCCAGCAGTGGGACCAACTCCGGCATCAGGACAAGCCCTGGCAGCAGGACGAGCCCTGAGCCCCAAGCCCTGGCATCAGGACACCACGTACCTGCCCTGGCAGCAGCAGAACAATCCCCCTTTTCCTCTGGCTCCCCATGGCATGGCAGATGGAGTGGGCACTGTGCCCCTGACAGGGCCTGATGGGGGCTTGGCCCCAGCCCCAGAGTGCCCCCAGCCCTGCAGGAAGGGGCAGGAGCAGGCGGGGGCTGCAGGGATGCTTTGGGGTAGGCAGCGGGTCAGGATGCAGCAGGTCAGGATGCAGCGGGTCAGGATGCAGCGGGTCAGGATGCAGCGGGTCAGGATGCAGCGGGTCAGGATGCAGC
>VZRN01005006.1:0-33303 GCA_013397935.1 Dasyornis broadbenti | reverse complement strand
TTCATCCCTCCTGGAATTGCTGCTCCTGAGGGGCAGTGGAGGGGTCTCGTGGGATGGGCTGTGCCCAGGGCGTGGGCAGAGGCACACACAGACCCCCCTCAGACCCCGCCCCGTCTCGCCCCCGCAGCGCTCCCGGACGATCTTCGCAGCCCCATCAGGATCGAGCGGGAGGAGCTGCGGAACCTGCACTTCTTTCCTCCGGAATACGGCCGTGAGTAGGGGCTGGCGTGGGGGGAACGGGGGCATGGGGGGTCCTGTGCAGGCAGGTGAGAACAGGTGAGGGCAGGTAAGGACAGGTGAGGGCAGGAAGAGGTGTCCACAGGGACAGGGCAGGGTGGGGGTCTCCAAGTGGGATTCCGTGCCTCAGGCTCCATCCTGACGTGCTGTCTGTGTTCCAGAGAAGGCTGACGGGACGGCCGTGGATATCTTCTCCTTCGGGATGTGCGCGCTGGAGGTGCGGAGCGGGACGGACCCCTGGGAGTGGCAGGACCCTGTCCCTCGTCCGGGGGTGTCCCTGTCCCTGCCCTGCCCAGGGCTGTCACTTGTCTGGGGGTGTCCCTTGGGAAGCCCTTATGGACTGGCCACACTTCTGCTCCCAGATGGCCGTGCTGGAGATCCAGACCAACGGGGACACGCGGGTCTCGGAGGAGGCCATCATGCGGGCCCGGCATTCCCTGGATGATCCCAACATGAGGGTGAGTGCAGCTGGAGGAGCCTGCTGAGGGTAGGAGCCCTGTCCTGCATCAGCCCTGGGATGTAAATCCCATCCTGCGTCCTTCCTGGGGGTAAATCCCAGTCCTACATCCCTCCTGGGCACAAATCCCATCCTACATCTCTCCCTCCTCAGTGCAAATCCCATCCTGCCAGTTCCCTGCAGGTGAAGGTGGGGTCTGGCCCTGTGCCATGAGTGTCCCTGTTTTCCCTCAGAGCTGTGGTCTCCTGGGTATCTGTGCCCCCTTCCCAAGCTCCATCTCACTCCTCAGCTGCTCCAGCTGCGTGTTGGCCAGAGGCCCACGTGGATTCCAGGGAAGAGAGAACAAGCTGCCCCATAAAACTTGGGAACAGGGTTTAATGAGGAGGCAGGACAGTTTGGGGGATAGCTGGGATTTGGGCTCAGCCAGAGGAAGGTATGGAACAGCCAGAACCTTTAATCCCCCTCCATCTGCTCTGACCCACCTCAACCCCACTTCCTCTTCCTTTGGCAGTGTCCAAAACATGCCATAATGAGTTTGTACATTCCCCAAATTCTCCTGTTTGATCACAGAATTCCTGCAGGCATCCCACAGGAAATCCTGCCCCTTAGATCCCACACTTCCCATGTCCCAGGAGTCCCAGGGAGTCTCCTCTGCAGAGCACTGGCTCCAGGAGTGATTGGGATCATCCCCAAGGGTCTGTGGCTCTGAATGGTCCAGTCTGGGGGTGCCCATCTGGTAGCCTTGGGATCATTTTTGGGTCTGTCCCGGATATCCTGGACCAGTCCCTGTCAGCAGCAGGACAGGAGCTGCAGGAGCAGCAGCAGATTGGGCTCCTCTGCTCTCCGTGAGCAGAAACAGGCAGATCCTTGGATTCCACTGCTCATCCTGCCCTTTCCCCACTCCCACCACCACATTCCTGCTCTCAGGGCTGATGCTGATCCTGCCCCTTCTCCTGCAGCCTTTGCTGGGCTCACAGCCAGGATGGGGCCAGTGGGGACCCCCTTCCCATCTCTGCCCACCCGGAATTCTGCTGTGGCTCCCTGTCCTGGGGCTCTTGCTGCAGAAAGAGCCCCTTGGATCCGTTTCCCAGGAAATTGTATAAAAAATAGTGTGACCCCAGGCTTAGGGCAGTGACCCCGGTGCTGGCACTGCTGGGGCACCTCCAGTCCTGGGGCAGATTTGGGGTGCCCACCTAAGGACACGTAGGTGCTGGAGTGTGTCCAGGGAAGGGAACGGAGCTGGGGAAAGGTCTGGAGCACCAGGAGCAGCTGAGGGCACTCAGCTTGGAGAAGGGGAGGCTCAGAAGGGACCTTCTGGCTCTGCACAACTCCCTGGCAGGAGGGTGCAGCCAGGGGGGGTCAAGCTCTGCTCCCAAAGAACAAGGGGCAGGACAAGAGGAAATGGCCTCAAGCTGTGCCAGAGAAGGTTCAGGTTGGACATCGGGAGGAATTTCTTCAAGGAAAGGGTGGTCAGGCATTGGAAGGGGCTGCTCAGGGATGGAGCCACCATCCCTGGAGGTGTCGAAGGAGTGACTTGGACACTCGGTGCTCTGGGCTGGTGACAAGGAGGGGATCGGGCACAGGGTGGACTTGGTGGTCTGGGAGCTCTTTTCCAGCCTTAAGTGTTCCATGATTCCATGATTGTGTGAAATGCTCCTGTGAGAGGAGCAGGGCAATGTCCTGCTCTGCTCCAGCTCTGCCCCTGCTCTGATCCCAGGAGTTTATTCTGTCCTGCCTGACCCTGAATCCAGACAAGCGCCCGACCGCCAATAACCTCCTCTTCCACCGGGTGCTCTTCGAGGTCCATTCCCTGAAGCTGCTGGCAGCCCATTGCTTCATCAACCACCAGTGTGAGTGCCTGGGACCACCTGGACCCCCAAGCTCATCTTCCCCCAAGGAGCCAGGCTGGGACAGCTGGGAATATTCAGCCTGGAGAAGGGTCCAAGGAGACCTTAGAGCCCCTTCCACTGCCTAAAGGTGCTCCAGGAGAGCTGGAGAGGGGCTTTGGACAAGGGCCTGGAGGGACAAGGCAAGGGGGAATGGTTTCTCACTGCCAGAGGACAGGGTTAGATGCGATATTGGGAAGGAATTCCCAGTTTTGAGGATGGTGAGGCTCCGGCACCGGTTCCCGAGAGAAGCTGTGGCTGCCCCTGGATCCCTGGAAGTGTTCCAGGCCAGACTGGACGGGGCTTGGAGCAACCTGGGACAGTGGAAGGTGTCCCTGCCCATGGCACAGAGTGGGCCTGGATGGGATTTAAGGTCCCTCCCCCCCAAACCATCCCGGGATTCCATGCGCAGAGCCTGGGGAGAGAGGCAGTGATTCCCATCCCTTCCCTGGAGTAGGGGCTGCAGGACCCCCCAGCCCAAACACCCCGTGTCTCTGCCCCAGATCTGATGCCAGAGAACGTGGTGGAGGAAAAGATCAAGGAGCTGGACCTGAATATGGTGATGGCCGAGATCCGCAGGGAGGGGCGGCCCGGGGCGCAGTGGAGGTGAGGAGAGGGGAGATTCCACAGCACCCAGCCTGGAGAACCCAGTGCCGTGGGAAGCAGCCCTTCACCCCCTGAACCCTCCTATCCTGTTCCCTGCCCAGGTACTCAGAAGTTTCCTTCCTTGAGCTCGACAAATTCTTGGAGGACGTCAGGTGGGTTGGAGCTCCCAGCTCTGCCTCGGCTCCCCGGGAATGTGGGGCCAGGATGGACACATGGGAGTGTCCGTGCTGTCCTCCAGCTGTGCTTGGTGCCTCATCCCCGCGGTGCCCCTGGGCTCAGGGAGCTGCCCATCCCTGCTCCTTCCAGAGCCAGCTCTGCCAGGCCACAGGGGACGGAATCAGCTCTTTGTCCTCCCTCTGTGTCTGTGCCAGGAATGGGATTTATCCCTTGATGAACTTCGCTGTCTCCAGACCCCACGCCCTCCCACGTGTTCTCTCCCAGCCCCAGGAGGACCCTCAGAAAGCCAAGACTCCAACGCCAGAGCCCTTTGACGTGGAGACCAGGAAGGTAAGGCCAGAGGCAGCCGGGGACAGCTCCTCTACTGGTGTCCATCCCTGCTGTAAGGACACCTCTCCTGGTAGCCATGGCCCTGCTGAGAGCTGGGAGAGGAATTCCAGGGTTTCAGTTGGAATTCCAAAGTCCTGCTCAGGAAGCCCCTGGAGCCAGAGGGGCCATGTCCAGACTGATCCCGAGTTGGGCTTTTCCAGGTGGTGCAGATGCAGTGCAACATGGAGCTGAACGAGGACAAGAGCCAGTGGCACGTGAGTACCCAGATCCTGATCTGCTTCTGGTGCTGGGAGAGACCTGCTCCCTGCACATCCCACTGGGAATGGGACCGGGGAGTGGGACAGGGGAATGGCCTCTGCTGGTTTCCGTGGTACCCAAAGAATTCACTCCTGTCCTGTACAGTGAAAGAATTCCCAAAGAAGCCATGAATTCCCCTGGCCTGTGGGACACAGACCTGGAGTGTCTGGATATCTCCATCCCTGGTGTTTCCAGACTCCTTTGGACTCCCATTTTTTCTAGCCCAGCACTTGCAGGGAGCTGGAATTGCTCCAGGGCACCAGCACTGCCCAAGAGCTCCCACATTCCCGCAGTGCCCAGCAGCTCCTGGTGCCACTGGAGGGCCGGGATGAGCAGACTCTCTCCTGTCTCCACAGCTCACGCTCCTGCTCATCCTGGAGGACAAACTGCACCGACAGCTCAGCTATGACCTGCTGCCCAGTATGTTCCCACAGGGAATGCTGGGTGTGGATGCTGGGGGATCCCGCAGCCCTGTTGGGATTAGGCTCTGTCGAACATGGAATGCATCAGCTTCCCAGCCAGCTTCCCTACCTTTTTCCCCTTTCCCTTTGCTTTCCTTTCCTTCCTCTCCTCTCCTCTTCCTTTTTCCTTTCCTTTTTCCTCTTTCTTTCCCTGTCTTTCCTCATCTTCTTCTCCTTTACCCTTTCCTTCCCTTTCTCCTTCCCTTCCCTTCTTTTTCTTTCACTTCCCTTTCTTTACCTCCCCTTCCTTTCCCCTTCCTTTCTCCTTTTCCTTTCTCATTTCCCCATTTCCTTTTTCATTTTCACATTTCCTTTTTCATTTTCTTTTCTTTTTCCCTTGTGGTCCCAGCCCTTGCCCACCTGGAACCTGTGCTGGTGACTCTGGCACGTGGGAGTCACCTGCCTGTAAAGTGAGAGTTGGGAGGGCAGCGAGTGGATGATCCAATGGCCATTCCAGAGCTGCATTCCTGCCAGGACCCACGGTGGGCAGTTCTTGGGGTCCCAGTGGTGGACTCTACTCTCATCCTCAGCACTGGCACAGCGTCCCTGGCGCTTTTCCAAGAGAAAGATGGATCCTCCTCTGAGGGAGGCCGGGAAAGATGCAGGTCCAGCTCCTTCCCAGAACATCAGGAGCCTCTGGAGGCCGTGCAGCCAGAGCCCCGGGGCTGCCTCACAGCCAAAACTCCCACAGAAAGCTGTGAAAGGTGCCTGGGAGCTGCTGCTTCCCCAGCCCCTCACGGGCTCTGCCGCAGGCTCTGTCCTGGGGCTTTCCCTGCTGAGCCAAACAAAACCTTTCCAAGTGACACTTTGTCCAGAGCTGTGTTTTGGGAGCTTGGGAACCTTGTTCCACCTCCGTGCCCCATTTTCCCAGGATGAGCAGCTCTCACAGGAACAGGAGCTCCACAAGCTGTATCCGTATTCATGTTCTCCTGCTCCTTGTCTCTGCAGCTGATAACTCCAAGGATTTGGCCACAGAGCTGGTGCATTATGGATTCATCCACGAGGTGAGTCCCTGCTGTCCCCAAATCTGGAGCTGCTGCAGAGCCACCAGAGCTCCTCCAGCACCACCCCTCAGAGGCAGGGATTGGATTTCTGTTCCCTCTGGACTCTGCTCCAGCAGCTGTTCTAAGGGGAACTGCCTGTTGTGGTGCAGGTTAATTAGCTGGACCTTAAATAATTCTGACTGGGAGAACCAGGGGAGCCCCCAGGGAAGGAGGCTGATTCCTTACTTAAGAAATCATAGAATCATTAAGTTTGGAAAAGACCTCCAAGATCATGGAATCCAACGTGTGACCAAACATGCGAGGTCACCTTGACAACACCCCTAAGTGCCACATCCACAGGTTTACTGAACACCTCCAGGGGTGGGGACTGCACCACTGCCCGGGGCAGCCGTGCCAGGGCTGGACAGCCCTTTCCAGGAGGAATTTTCCCAATATCCCCCCTAAATCTCTCCTGGCACAGCTTGAGGCCATTTCCTCTTTGCCTGTCCCTCATTCCCTGGGAGCAGGGAACCCCCACCTGGCTGCACCCTCCTGTCAGGAGTTGTGCAGAGCCAGAAGGTCCCCCCTTAGCCTCCTCTTCTCCAGGCTGAGCCCCAGCCAGCTCCCTCAGCCACTCCTGGTGCTCCAGACCTTTCCCCAGCTCCGTTCCTTTCCCTGGATGTGCTCCAGCCCCTCTATGTCCTGTACCTGGGGACACCAAACCTGCCCCAGGACTGGAGGTGTCCCAGCGGTGCCAGCACAGGAGTGGCTTGGGATTGGGACACTGGGAGGCTGGAGGTGTCTGGGATAGCTCAGCAACGGGACCTGTTGGCACGTTTGGATTTCAGGACGACTGTGAAAAGCTGGCCACATTCCTGGAGAGCGCCTTCCACAAGCACCGCTCCCAAGCCCTGTGAGCACTCGGGACCCACCGGAGTCCCCATTCCCAGGGGATCAAGGTGCTGGACTGGAGGATCCCACAGGGCTCCCAACCCACTAAACTGCAGCAGGACTCACCTGCCCAAGCCTTGGGCTGAGGGGGGTTTGCCCAATCTGTGCTCTGGGAAGGCAACAGCCAGCGGAGGACTCAGCGAACACTGGGAATTACATCCTGGAACGCTGGGACCTGTGTTCTGGTCCCTGCTCCTGAGGGGAGGTGTGGAGGAGTGGGCAGCACCCCCTGGCAGCCCCTTCCCGGTGGGGTTTGTGAAGCTGCTGCAGGAACCCCCAGCCAGATCCATTTCCCTCCAGGAACGATCAGTTCTCGCTGCAGGTCCCAAAGCTATTTTTTCCCTCTTTGCCATCTGGAATGGTCCTTGCTGAGGGGAGGGAAGGAGCAGGCTTGGAAGGCCCTGGTGTAGCTTCCCATCTGCCACATTCCAGTCTCAATCCTGAATTTCTCCGGGTTTAAGGTCTCCACTGTGCTGCCTCTGCTCAGAGTCCTTGGGATGAGCTGGGACTGTGTGAGCTGGACACGATATGGCTCGAGAAGAAATCCCAGAAATCCTGACCCACCACCTGGATCCACACACGTGGATCAGTAGGAACCTCGCTGATGCGCCACAGAATCCGTGTCATTCCCCAGTTCCTCCTACAGCCTTCCAAAATCCCTCAGCATCTTCAGGAGAAAGCCCTGGTGCCTCTTCCTCTCATTCCTCTCACAGCGGCTGGAATGTCAGTCCCTAGCCTGGAGAAGGGGGAATTGCCACCGTCACCACCCCGGTGCTGCTCTTTGCCAAAGGGACACATCATTGACATGGGGAAAAGTGCAAATAGGAATTGTCTCTGTCCAAGAGCCATGCAGGGCTGCTCCTGCTGCTCCCACTGTGCCAGGGAAAGCTGGCTCCAATATCCTGCTCTGTGCTGTGCCAGTGCTGCTCCTGCTGCTCCTGCTGTGCCAGGGAAAACTGGCTCTGGCATTCTGCTCTGTACTGTGCTGGTGCTGTTCCTTCTGCTCCTGCTGTGCCAGGGAAAACTTTCTCTGGCACCTTGGTCTGTGCTGCTCTGTGGCAGGGTTCTGTGCTGGTGCTGCTCCTGCTATGCCAGAGGAATCTGCCTCTGACATCCTGCTCTGTGCCGGTGCTGCTCCCGCTGCACTGGGGGTATCCGGCTCTGGCACTGTCCTGGTGATCTGCACCATGCCGGTGTTCCATGCCGCTGCTCTGTGCTGGTGCTGCTCCTGCTGTGCTGGAGGAGTCTGGCTCTGGCATCCTGCTCTGTGCTGGTGCTACTCCCGCTGTGCCAGGGACAACTGGCTCTGGCATCCTGCTGTGTGCTGTGCTGGTGCTGCTCCTTCTGCTCACACTGTGCTGCGGGAATCAGGTTCTGGTGCTGTCCTGGTGATCTGCACCATGCTGGTGTTCCATGCCAGTGCTCTGTGCTAGTGCTGCTCCTGCTGCTCCTGCTGCGCCAGGGCAAACCGGCTCTGGCATCCTGCTGGTGTTGTGTGCTGGTGCTGCTCCTGCTGTGCCAGGGAAAACTGCCTCTGGCATCCTGGTCTGTGCTGCTCTGTGCTGGTGTTCTGTGCCAGTGCTGCTCCTGCCGGGCTGTGGGAATCCAGCTCTGGCATCCTGCTCTGTGCTCTGCCGGTGCTGCTCCTGCTGCTCACACTGTGCCGGGGAAATCCGGTTCCAGTGCTGTCCTCACGATCCACACCGTGCTGGTGTTCCATGCCAGTGCTCTGTGCTGGTGCTGCTTCTGATGCTCCCACTGTGCCACGGAAAACAGCCCCTGGCATGCTGCTTCGTGCCGATGTTCCACTCTGCTGGAGCTCTGTGTGGCACCGCCTGCCTTGCACTGCTTGTGCTTTGTGGTGTTGCGCCGGCTGCATCCCACCGGGATTTTATCCATGCTCGGATGCTGCCCTGCCAGCTCAGGCTGTGCTCCCAGCCCAGGCTGCATTTGCAGCTCCTGCTGCATTCCCAGCTCTGCCAAGTTCCAACCTGACAAATCAATAAAGCAGCCAATCCCATTGGAGCGCTCTGCACCAAACCGCTCGTAATTCCTTACTCCAGTGAAACCAAGGAGGAAGGATTCAGGGAACACCTCACAGCTGCTGATTCCCAAGCCCTCCAGAGCAAACCCAATCTGGGCCCCACACATTCCAACACATCCCAGCCCTTCTTTGGCACTTCCTTAACACACCCTACCCATAAATCTATGGATTTGACAGGGTCTAACATAGCTACTCCGACCCTGGAATTCCCTGTCCTTGGTGAAGTTTAGTGGCCTAAACTCCCAAAATCCTTTATAAAACATGGGGGCTCTGAATTCCTTGGGGATTTTCCTCAGTCTTGTGCATCTTCCACATTGGGAACACGAGATCCTGGTGCTGGTTTAGCTCTAGAGGTGCCAGGTGTGACACTGCCTGTATCCTACTGCTTGTCCTTGAGGCAGAGCCCACACCTGGGGAGGGACGTCTGGTGGGGCCATTCCAGAGCTGCACTTCCATCCCCCTGCCACAGAGACACAGAATCCCAGGGCGCTTGGGTGGGAAGGGACTTTCAAGAACCCCCAGTGCCATGGGCAGGGACGCCTTCCATTGGATCATGCTGCTCCAAGCCTCGTCCAACCTGGCCTTTTCCAGAGACAGGGCAGCCACAGCTTCTCTGGGCAACCTGTGCCAGGGCCTCCCCACCCACACAGAGAAGGATTTCTAATATCCCATCTAACTCTGCCATCTGGCAGTGGGAAGCTGTTCCCCCTTGTCCTGTCCCTCATCCAAAGTCCTCCTCCAGCTCTTGTGGAGACCATTTAGGCACTGGAAGGGGCTCTAAGGTGTCCTCGGAATGTTCTCCTTTCCAGATGAACATTCCCAGCTCGCCCAGCGTCGCTCCATTCCCTGTGTTGGGGTGTGGCCTTGGCTCTGCATTGAAATTTGGACACCAGGGATTGGGGCCCCTCAAACAGAAACAAGAGAAGGGACAGGATGGGGAGAGAGACACCGGGATGGGGATGGGGACATTTCATTCCAGTTCCCAGCAGGTGGTCCCGATCTGCCTTCCCATGACACATGCAGCACCTCCCGGTGCTCACAGCCGGTACCGGGGGGTTCACGGGGCTCTTCCCCTCGACTGCGACAAAGAGCCACCCGGTACCAGCCGGCTTTAGCACATTTTGTCCCGTTTTAGCTGTATTTACGCGGGTCTAGCGCGTTTTAGCCGGTTTGAGCCCGTTTCATCCGGGGCCAGGCCCGTTACAGCCCTGCCCATGGCACCGGGAGCTTTGGATCTTCTCAAGGCACCGGGTGCTGCCGGCCCAGCACCGACCCAGGGGCACTGAGGGCTGCAGCAGCCGAGCTGGAGCCCTGCTCCACCTAAGGCCGGGCCGGGCCGGGCCGGGCCGGGCCGGGCCGTGCCATAATCTCCGGCATGATTGCGCCAGGGCGGCGCCATCTTGACAACCGCTCGGGTCACATGACACCTCCAGAACTCTCGCGATTCTTTCTCTCGTGACGGCCGTCCGCCCCCAGTTTCCCGCGCGCGCGCCGCCGAGCCCTCTCGAGACCTGCGCGCCGTGGACGGGAAGGACAAGATGGCGGCGACGACGACGATGGCGCTGGTGAGGGGGCGATGTGGCGGAGGGACCGGGCTGGGCCGGCCCTTCGCGGGGCTCCCGGGGCTCCTGCCGGGGCTGGGGTGGGCGGCCGCTAAGCGGGGCCCTCTCGGACCGAGCCCTCTCCGGGCCCCCGGGTGAGGGGTGGCGACTCTGAGGGGACGGCGCCGCTTCCTGCCGGTTCTTCTCTGGTTCAGGGCTCCCGCCCCGGCCTTCTCTCTGTGGGGAAGGTGTCGGTCTTCCCCCGCCCGGTCCTGAGCTCCGACCCCAACCCCCCGAGAGCGGGAATGGACGCCCTCGGCCACTGCAGGGAACGGGATCGGGCATCACCGTACAGATGACTGGTTTTGGGCTGGTGTTTCCAAATCCACTTGTTTAAGCTCTCCTTTTTGGGTTCCTGTTCCCAAATTCATCGGTTTAAATGCTTGCTTTTGGACTGAGTTTCCCAAATCCACTTGTTTAAATGCTCCCTTTTGGGCTCCTGTTCCCAAATCCGCCTGGATTGAGTTTTATGGGAGTTCTTTGTGGGTTCTGGGACATTTTTAGAGCTTTCCTGGATGAGCTGCGGGTGTGAGGAGAACAGGAATTTCCGGGCTGCTGGTTTTCCTGGGATTTAACCGTGAATAGAGCAGGGCTGCTCGCCTGGTTCTTGGCTCACTGGGAATTGTGTGAAACGGAAATAGGGAGCCTCGCAGGTGCCAGGCCTCAGGGAAGGAGCCCGGGAACACCTGTGGGGGCTCGTGGGCTCCCCTTATTAATTCCCGTATTTTATAGAATACTGGGCTGGATCTTCAGTCACTGGCACATTAGGAATTTATTGGTGGGTTTGTGTTTCCTGTTTCCCCATAATTGTTTCCATGTAAATTATGGGATTTCTCTGAGGAAAAGGTCCGATTCCAGAGCTCCTCAGCCTTGCTCTAAGGGGCTGCTGATGATCCCAGAAGGAATTGTGTGTCCTGGAATTCCTTTTGTGAATTCGCAGGTGTTGGTACTCCCAATTGGGAGTAAATATAAATAACTCTCACTTTGTTTCATGCCTCATCCTTCCTTAATCCATTGGATTAGGAAGTTTCCCAGGTAAATCCTGGGATGGAGGGGGCAGGTCTCGCTCTGTGAGGTTACCTGTGGTTGCACAGGGGATGGGAAGTAAAAACGTGGCCTCAGAGTTCTCGTTAATCCTGCGGACACACCTGCACAGGGATCTTCGGATGTAGGGGATGCCTGTGGACACACATCCATGGGGTGACAGGATAAGAGGAAATGGCATCAGGCTGTGCCAGGGGAGCTTCAGGTTGGGCTTCAGGAAGAATTCCTCTGAGGAAAGGGTGGTCAGGCATTGGAACTGCCCAGGGAGGTGGTGGATCCTTGGAGGTGTCCAAGGAAAGACTGGATATGACACTCTGGGCTGGTAACAAGGTGGGGATCAGGCACAGGTTGGACTTGATGGTATGGGAGGTGTTTTGCAACAGTGATTCCATGATTCCAGGAGCAACGGGAATCACACAAAGGCAGATGTGTGGCTGCCTTTCAGATCCAAAAATCAGCTCTGGTGTTTCTGGGGTACATTTTCCCAGCCTGGAGCGGGTGATGAAGTTCCCCAGGAGGCTGGGGAGGACCAGTGAAAGTCCGTTCCACATTCCCTCCTTCCTTCTCACCCAAAAGATTTGGAAAACAACCCCTGTGGTGTTTGCACCAGATTATTCCTCCTGGGTTGCTGTCCCAGGTAGGGGACAGCTGTGCTGTGAAACAGGGCAGGGCCGAGGGGATTATGCATGGAATTCCTGGGGAATCTGTCTGTTCCTTGGATGGTGTTAGTGCCGGCACTGGGATCACCTGTTGAAACTGATCCAGCCATTGGTTTGTAGCTAAAGGAATCTTGGCAGTCTGGGATGTTGGGTGGCACCGTGTCAGTGCTGTGATAGTGCTTCCAGTTCAGTGTCCCCCTCATTTCTTGGCCCTGGGAGCTTCCCTCATCCTTTGGGTGTTTTTCCTTTGCTCTCTCCCAACTCCTGGCAATCTTTAGGCTCTCTGCATCCCTGGGAATGGGCACAACATGTCCCTGCAGGCCTCTCCAGTGCCATTTGGAAGAAAAAAACACCTCTGCAGGGGAATTTTGGAGCATTCCTTGTCACTGTCAGCCCTTGTACCCTCACATCAACTCCTCCCCCAGTGCCTGACTTCCTTCTGCATTCCTGAATCACAGCTAGATTGGGTGAATGGTCCTTCCCTGCAGGAATGGTCCTTCCCCTTCGTTTGGAGATTTCAGTGGCAACAGTTTTATCAGCCACAATTCTGTTCCCTTGGCTGGGCTGTGCAGTTTGGCAAAAGTCATTTGGGAGCCTGATAGAGTCAGTCATGGAGTCATGGAATCACAGCCTGCTTTGGAATGGGAGCAGTCTTAAATCTCATCCAGTTCCACCCCCTGCCCCATCCCTGCAAGTGTTCAAGGCCAGGTTGGATAGGGCTTGGAGCAGCCTGAAACAGGGGAAGGTGTCCCTGCCCGTGGTGGGGGGTGGGACTGGATGAGTTGTAAGGCCCCTTCCCAGCCAAACCATTCGATGATTCTGTGTCACTGGCCACGTCCGTAGTTGTGGGAGCCATTTGCTCATGAGGTGCTGCTCCTGAAATGGCCCATTTTGGGAGGTTTTGATCCCAGCCAATCTCTAGGAACACATCTGGGAAGTAGAGAAGCTTTGGATGTGCCCCATGCTCTGGATTCTGCAATGCCAGCAGTAACTGCCAGCACTGCGGGTCTCAGTTGGGAAAGAGCATTCCATAGGGGTTGGGAAGGGACTTGCTAAAGAAATTGAGTAGTAAAGGTTACCGTGCCCACAAGGGCTTCCAGAGTTTCAGCGGAATCCCCAAGGGCATAGATGGTAAATAGGGATCAACTGCTGAAATGCGGTTGTATCCACCAGGAAGGGCCTTCCTTGGGCACTCACCTGTTGCAGAGGAATTTCTTCCTGGAAAGGGTAGTCAGGCCATTGGAAAGGGCTGCTGCTTGAGGTGTGAAGTCCCCATCCCTGGAGGTGTCCAAGGAATGTCTGGATGTGGTACTCAGTGCTCTGATCTGGTGATGAGGTGGGGATCAGTCACAGGTTGGACTTGATGGTCTTAACATCTTTTCCAATCTCCATGATCCTGGAATTCTCTGCTGCTCAAGCCATTGCTCCTGACAGGCTCTCGGGTGATGCTGTTCCAGCCTCTCTGCTGGGTGTAATGTGAAAGGACTCCTCTGAATTCCTGTTCCAAGCCTTGGCGAGGAGGTGGAGCAGGGATGGAGCCAAATGTCCTGGCCATGTGCTTCATCGTTCCTTTTTGCACCTCCATCCCCTTGAATTTCCATGTGGTTTGCTGCTTGCACTTCCCAAATAAACGGGATTTTGTGTTTCTGTCCTTTTTGTGTGTTTATACTTCAGAGAAGTTCTCAGCCCTGTAACAAATTTCCAGGAATATTCCTGAACTCCTGGAGTTCAAACCCCCTAAAAGGGCCCAGCCATACCCAGAAGCCACAATAGCAGCAGGAATCCAGTTTCCATTTATTTCTCTCCAAATAAGCTTCTGCTCTCCTGCTTCCTCTGCTGGCTTCTCTCCCGTTTTTCTCATTCTTTTCTCACTCCCTCCTGGCTGTTATGGGATGTGGGAATAAGGTTTCGGGGGAGGAGCCTGAGCACAAAGCCCCAGCTGCTCCTTACCAGGTGCTGTTGTCTGGCCACAGGGAACGGAGCTGAGCCTGTTCCTGGGAGCAGGGTTATCCGGAGATGCTTGGAAAGAGAGGAGCAGCAGTGTGGGCTCTCTGAGTGTGAGCATGGAGGTTGGGATGTGTTTGCACAATGGGCTCCTCTCCAGGGAACCCAGAGTGACGAGGTGATGGTGTTCCTTGGGGAGCGCTCCATGGTGAGGGATGTATGCTCAGGAATTCGTGTTGGAGCCATGCGGGCAGTCAGCAGAGATCACCCCTGGATCTGTGGGTTCTTCCAGAGGGATGTGTGGCTGCAGAGAGCCTGGAGCCAGCAGTGCCTGGGTGCTCCTGGCCACTGCCAGGTCCCTGCAGCCTCAGCTTTGCCCTGTGTGCTGGAGCTGGAATGTTCCAGAGGAGTTTTTGGAAGCTGTGCCTGTTAATGAGCCCAAATATGTAAATTGTATTAAACTCAGCCATGCAATGGGCTGGGTTTGGAAGAATTGCCACAGATTGGGCTCTGTGGAGTGGCTTTTTTATTGTGAATAGTTACATTCAGCAGCCTTTCACTCTGTTCTTCTCCTCCCACATCTCAGAGCTCCTAAATTGGAATAATTTAGTTTTTAAAGCTGGAGGAGATGGGAGCAGCAGTGGGAAAAGGGCTTGTGGGCTTTGAAATTGCCTGGGGAGAGCTCTGGGCCTGAGTGTCCAATGGCAGAGATGTGGGAGGAGACAGGGACAGCTGGTGGCAAACAGGGCTTCAGACAGGTGGGAAAGAAGAAGGATTTTTAAAATTAATTTATTGGATTTTCCACAACCAAAATGAATTTTGGAGATGAGGGAGCCTTCCTTTACAAACAGGTCAGCATTTGTGGGTTGTGTTTGTGGCCGGGTGGAGATGGCACTTTGGGACATGGTCAGTGCTGGCCTTGGCAGTGCTGGGGACAGTTGGACTCAGTGGGCAGTGAGGGCTTTTCCAACCTCAACAATTCCATGATTAGAAACCGCTTTGCTGGTCTTGTTTTCAGTTTGGGTGTGGCCTGTGCAGTCGTGGCTTTGTGCACTGGAGTTCCCCAATTTGCAGCTCCAGCCTCTATTCCCATGTGATCTCCCTGTTGGTGCCCTGGTGTTCCCGTCATCCTTGTGTTCCAATCCAGCCATGGACTTCTGAAGGGACCAGGGAAACAACTGCAGCTCTGGATACTGTCCAGAGACCTGGAGAACAGCATTTTGTGTTAGGTGGGTTTGTTTTCTGTCTGCTCCATGTTCACTGATCCTAGAAAATGTTCCCCATGGGGAACTGGAAGCTGCACAAAACCAGAAGTCTCCTTCTTACTGTAGAATAAGAGTCAGATATTGAGGATATATCCTAGAATCCCAGGATGGTTTAGGTGGGAAGGGAAGCTGTGGCTGCCCCATCCCTGGACGTGTCCCAGGCCAGGTTGGATGGGGCTTGGAGCAGCCTGGGACAGTGGAAGGTGTTGCTGCCCATGGCAGGGGGTGGAAGGAGATGAGCTTTAAAGTCGCTCCAACCCAAACCATTCCATGATTCTGTGACAATCCAGGAGAAGCTTTGCAGTTGGTAAAGGCAGTGCTTTAAGTCTTGGTTCCTGCTCTAAATGGAGTTTTTTTCCATGCTGCTTGTTGTACTGGAGCAGTGTGTTCCCACAGGAGGGTGTCCAGCCCAATGTGTGTCCAGGACCACACAGGCTGGGGTTTGTCCCCATCAGTTTTTGGGTGGTTGATGGGAAATGTGGAGCTGAGAGAAGGAACCAGTTCTGTTTTGATGGACGGTGCCACCAGAACCCGTGTGAACACAAAAAGCAGGGCCACAGCCTGCTGCTGCGGGCTGAGCTGGGGGTCCCAGCAGTGGGAGCTCTGTGCTGGAGTCATGGTCCCAGCAGTGCAATCACTGGATTGCGGAATTGCTGGAGTCAGTCCCAGTTCCAGCAGTGGGATCTCTGTGCTGGAGTCATGGTCCTAGCAGTGCAATCACTGGATTGCTGAATTGCTGGAATCAGTCATGGTTCCAGCAGTGGGATCTCTGTGCTGGAGTCATGGTCCTAGCAGTACGATCCATGGTTCCAGTGTTGCTTAAGCTGGCGTCAGCAGCAGTGGGATTGCCATGCTTGAATCACAGTTCTGGAGAGCTGGAGCATGACTTTGGACAAGGGCCTGGAGTGCCAGGACAAGGGAGAATGGCCTCCCACTGCCAGAGGGCAGGGTGAGATGGGATGTTGGGAATACATCTTTCCCTGTGAGGATGGTGAGGCCCTGGCACAGGTTGCCCAGAGAAGCTGTGGCTGCCCCATTCCTGGAAGTGTCCAAGGCCAGGCTGGACAAGGCTTGGAGCAGCCTGGTGCAGTGGAAGGTGTCCCTGCCCATTGCAGGGAGTGGGACTGGATGGGCTTTAAGGTCCCTCTAAAGCATTCCATGATTCTGTGATTTGAGAAAGTTTCAGACAAGATTTTAAAATGAGAACCTGAGAAATCTGGGTGAACAGAGCCAGGAGAGGTGGGAGGAGAACATTGATGGGGACATTGGAGCTGTTGAGGGGATGGAGATGATGTGAGCAAGGATTGGGGATTATCTGATTGCCTGTTCATGGAAAATGTGGTTGGAGGGCTCTGTAAGTGTCCAGCATACCCCTTGGTTTGTCTGGTTGCTGGGATGGCTCTTTGTGCAGGGAATGGCGGGAATATGAACTGGTTTTCCTGACATACAGCTGAGTTTGGGAAGGGCTTTTAGCCAACTGTGTTGTTCTGACATGAAGTGCTTTGGTTTTCTGGAAAGGAAGAGACGGGTCACTCCTGTGAGAACAGTTTTCCACGAGCATTTTCTGTTTCCTTAGGGTACGGAGTCCATTAAGATGGAAAATGGGCAAAGCACGGCAGCAAAGCTGGGGCTGCCCCCTCTCACCCCAGAGCAGCAGGAAGCTCTCCAGAAAGTGAGTAAAACTCTGGAATTTGCTGTTCAGGGCTCATTTGTTTATGGGGTGGTGTTGTTTGGGGTTTTAATGAGCCTCTGTCACTGGTGGGGCCAAAGGGAGCTCGCTGCCAGATCTCTGGAATCACAGCCATGCTGGTCACATTTATGCCCAGGAATTACTTGTTTTGGTTTAGAGTTCATGGACATTTTTGGGAGCATGATGGGGAATTGCTGTTGGGGTGGGTGAGAATGGGTTTAATTAAAAAAGTAAATAAGTTCAGAAAAGTGGCATCCTAAGTCAGATGGGAATTCTGAGCTAGGGTATGGGTTCCACAGAGTCACTGAGGAGCAGCTGGTGCTCCATGAGGACTGGGATTGGGATCTGCTCCAGCTGGCCTGTCATTGTCCACACCCAAACACATCACAGAGTATCCCTGTTCCTGGGATGACAGGGATAGAGAGCTCTGTCCTCAGGCGGACATGACTCCATGTGGATGTGCCTGAGCTGTCACAGCTGTCCCTCTGTGTGGTGTTTGGCTCCCAGCCTCATTCCCTTCGGCTTCTCTGGAGCCTACGGATGCAAACCCCCTTGTCCATTTCCAGGTTTGCGAAGCACACGCCTCAAATCCCTGGGTTAGATCCTCCCGTTCCCTGGCAGCTCCCAAACACAGCCACGGATAGCAGGTGCCCAAGGGGTGGCTGCGTGTGTGTCCCTGGGAACGGGCACAGGTGTGGGGATGAGGTTTGCCTTGACACAGAGCTGGCACTGCTGGAATCTCTGGCTTTGCCAGATTCGGAGAGGACTGAGAGAAACCCCAAAGGAGCCTTGTGTGTGTAGGGAGAGCCAGAGGGGAACTGGGGCATTTAGGGAGCAGAGCCAGGGAAGGGCTGGGTGTTTTGGGAGCACACCCAGAGCAGGCCGGGTGTGCTGAGAGGGGACAGCCCAGCCCAGGGATGGCCGTGAGGAGGTGGAGGCCCTTCCCTCCTGTAGCACCTCTATGTGCAGACGCTCTCTAAGAGGAGAGGACTGAAGGAGGCTGTGCCCTGCCCTAGGCCCTGCAGGTAAGGGGCTGTGGTGGGATGTGAGGGTGGAAGAGGGGAATGCCGAGCTCCCAGTGCATGCTGCTTCCCTGCGCTGCCCCTCATGGCATCCTGCTGTGTCCCAGGGCCCCAAGGTGCTGGGGAGCTGTGGGCAGTGCTGTGGTGGTTAGGGCTGGAGACTGAAGGGTTCTGGGAGCTGTGAGGTGGAGCCAGGTGTTGTTCCCTGCCCTGTTGTGTTGTCCTGCCCCTACAGCCCCTGTTTTCCTTCCAGGCCAAGAAATATGCGATGGAGCAGAGCATCAAGAGTGTGCTGGTGAAACAAACCATCGCCCACCAGCAGCAGCAGCTCACCAACCTCCAGGTGAGGCCCCCCCCGAGCTGCTCCCTCTGCCTCGTGCTCCCCCCGACACGGTGGAGTTCTCAGGGCCCTTGGAACCAGAGCACAGCCCTGAGCCTGCAGCTCACCCAGGCACCCCGACTGACCTCACAAATTGCCCGCAAATCTCATTCCAAGAGGAAATGGTTAAGAATTCCTGTCCTGTTGGATGGCCCTTCTTGAGATACAAGGAGCCAAAGACTTTGCCGTGGGTTTTGCTTCTGAGCTATGTTTAAGGTGGTGAAGGCAGAAGAGATCCTGGAAACAGTGTCTTGTCACCTTCTCCTCTGCCTGAGGGAGGGTCCCTGTGCCCCCGTGTCCCAGTGCTGCCCTGTTTCCCTCCCCTGCACCCAGTGCTCCCAATTTTGGAGAAGTTCTGTTGGCTGTTCCTGCTTGTGCTGGAATGCCCGCACCAGGAGAACCCTTAACTGGGGTTTGACCTCCCCTCCTTCAGAGGTTTCTGGAACATGTCTCACTGCCTTTACTCGAAGTCAGGAAGTCCAAAACAGGGGCTTTGCCTGAAGAATCCCTGTGGAAGTTCTCTCCCCGCCTGGCAGCTGAGGCTGTTGGGGGCTGTGCCTGGTTCTGAGGGTCTGCTCTAGTTGAGGGGCTCCTTTTAAATGCTGGGGGTGAATCAACGACAGTGGTTGCAGAGGTTACTATTGCCCTGAGTCCCCCCTGGGATCCCACCCTGTTTCCCGAGGCAGCGGCAGCAGCACAACCCCACCCTGGCCTGGTGGGACCGGACTCGGCAGGGTCCCGGCGCCGGACAGTCCTGGGGACCAGGCAGTGAGGGCCGAGGAAGGAGAGGCCTCTCCGCAGGTGCCCCTGTGCCGCCGCTCTGCTTGAGTTTGTACAAACAGCCGTAGTATGCTCAGCTCCAACAGACTGAACTCTGTCTTTACTGTCTTTCAGATGGCAGCAGTGACAATGGGCTTTGGAGATCCTCTCTCACCTTTACAATCGGTCAATAGACATATTCACTTCTTCTGGGGCACTTGTCTTAGTCAGGGCCTAGCGTGGGGACGTTCGTAGTGGTGCCAATGCTCTTGTCCGCGCCCAGCGCAGCCCTCCCACATCCCCACCTGTACTGGACACGCCCAGGAGCAGAGCGAGGTGTCACTGCCCCGAGAAGACCCCAGGCTGTGCAGTCTGCGGGGACACTGCCACTCGGGGGCAAAGACAGCTTTAGATTTCCACCAGTTCTGAACACACCCGTGAAATTGTGGGAGCTGCATTTCTAGGGATGCTACAATTCTGAGGTCCTGACCTAAAACTAACGGCCAAGGTAACTCACCAAGGGGCGATTTCTTGTGGAACGACCTCCCAGCACCCAGAGCCAGCCGGTGCTGGGGAGGGCTGGGGCGCCGGAGGTTGGCAGAATGTGGTGTAGCCCAGGCTCAGACTCTCTTTACTGTGCATGGTCCAGACCAGGGGAGTATGGCACGTTCCAAGTGCAGCAAAAGCAGAATGGAAGGGACAGAACCGCAGGACTGATCAGAGAACCTGTGTGAGCCTTTGTGCCCATTCTAATCAGAGGCCACAAAGAGCTGAATGACGTGGCATGATCCATCCCCTCCTTTTTCCTAGACATGCTGGACAAAGTGTCCTGTGACTCCTCTCTGCACCCAGAGGTTCATTTGTGAATTCACTAGCACATTTGTAAATACCTTTCCATCTTGTTGGAATATGAGATTTGTGCCTGGTGTAAAACACAGCCGGAGGTTTGAACTCCAAGAAAAAGGGCACTGAAGTGAAATCCCGACTCTCCCTCCTTTGGCCGTGGGTGGTGTGTCAGTGGGGAGCCAGAGTGGATGTTCTGGGATGGGGGTAAGATTGGAATGGAGCAGAGCAGCCATCGTGGTGTGGATTTGGCAGAGCTGGTGTCAGAGCCAGGAACTGCCCCCATCCCTGGAGCTGCTGCCTGGCAGTGGAACTCCAGCAATTTGGCCTAAATGGTCTTTGGCTCATTCTCCCCAGCTGGGCACTGCTGAGGTGGTGGCACAGGAATGTTTTCATGGCTTATGACCTCCAGGGCACCAGGCTGTGACCCCTTTTCCTCAGCCATTCCTCCCTCGGGAGTCACAGGCGGACACAGCCCAGGAGCAAGAGCCTGGTATAGTTCAGAGCAGTCAGGATACCCCATTCTTGGCAGATGCTTCATCCCAGATTCCATTGGGAATGCACAAAGGGCAAACAGCCCACTATCTAGCACTTTCCTATTGCCAAGGTTCTTCAATTCCTCTGTAGAGGCAGCACAGCCTGAGCTCCCTGTTGTGGCTCTCAGGGCCCAAATTACAGCTTCCCACGGGCTCAGTCCTCCCTCCACATGTCACAGCATAAGATTCCCACATCTCTTCAGTATCCACTGGTGTCATTGTGTCATGACTGGTGCGCATGGTGAGGGTTGTGCACCACCTGCTTTGGTTAAAGGAGCACCCCAAGGTGGGGTTTTGGCCCGTCCTTAAAATAACCTCCCAAATCCCTTTAGAGCAGCATTGCACAGCTAAAGGTGGGGGCTGCTGCCTGGCTGAGGCTGCAGGTGCTTTAAATTCCATGTTACAGAAAGAGAAAGAGGCACAGGGGACAGCGAAATCAGCCTGGGGGCTGGTGGGAGGAGTGAGGTGTCCAGGCAGGAGGCCCTGACACCGACCTGTGCTGAGCTCAGGTGCCCAGGGCACATCCCCCACCTGCACGCTCCTGTTGGTGACCCACAGACACCTGGAGTCAGCACAGCCCACCTCAGCTCTGCCTTCTGCAGGTCCAAAATCCCAGGGTCATTAAGGCTGGAAAAGACCTCCAAGGTCATCGAGTCCAACATCTGCCTGATCCCCGTCTTGTCACCAGCCCAGAGCACTGAGTGCCACATCCAGGTGTTCCCTGGACACCTCCAGGGATGGGGACTCCACACCTCCCTGGGCACCCTCTTCCAATGGCTGACCACCCTTTCCAGGAAGGAATTCTTCCTGCTGTCTGAAAATCCTGAGTCCTGCTCACTCCCCCACCTCTCTTTTGGGGTCCTGTGGCAGGGCAGGGTGGGGATTTCCTCCTGCAGAGGCTCCTCAGGAGCGGTTCTCCCTGGGACTCCCAGGGTGACGCTGGTGGTGGCTCTGACCCCCTAAACGGACACGCTGCAGACTGAGGGGCTTTCCTGCACCAAAGCTGGAAATGTGCTGGAGTACCTGGAAGACCACCCAGCCAGTGTCCTGCATGTGCACATGCCATAGTCTTGCTGGTCACAGCCTGCAGAGTAAAGAGAGCCACAGCCCAGCTGTGCCGGGAAGTCCTTAAGCCAGGCAAGGGGCAAGCTGGATGTCACCTCAGGAGCAGCAGCTGGGGCCAGATGTCACCTCAGGGGCAGAGTCTGGGGCTCGATGTCACCTCAGGAGCAGCAGTTGGGGTTTAATGTCTCTTCAGGGGCAGAGTCTGGAGTGAGAGCCATCCCTATTTGCAGTGTCCTGTATGGAATGGCAGGAGCTGAACCCTCCCAGGTTGTTTCCTCCTGTGGCCGGTGCCAGTCCCGGACAGATGCTATAGGGAGCAGGAGTCCCTCGGGTGCAGGCTGTGTCTGTGGGGCCGTGCCTGTCACAGACGAGGTCTCCCTCCTTTTGGGCTGCAGCATCCCCAGGCACTGCTCCTGTGCTCATTAGGGTACCCCAAAAATCGTCCTCCTGAAGGCCCTGATTGCAGCCCCTCTGCTCTGGGGAGGGAAGGCAGTGCTCAGAGCTCCCTGCTGTGTTGCTGGGCAGGGCCAGAGGCATCACCTGCTGCTGCACATGCTCTGCACCAGCCTCTTCTTGCCCCAGGTGTGTCCCACCTGTCCCAGATCCCCTCACATGCAGGCAGTGACTCCTCTGGAGCTCCGTGGTGTAGCCACATTTACAGGGCCATGTCCCTCAACAGCAGCTCTAGAGCTGCTCAGGGGGTGACAGACACGAAGGACACACTGTGCTCTGCTTTTGGGATCCCTCCTGCAAGGAATTTGTCTCTCAAACAGATTTCCAGGCAGACTTAGGACATAGTAGCAGAGACCCTCTGTGCAGCACCCACATGTTGGGGCTGTACCAGTAGAGCCAGTGCCGCCAGGCAGGGATGAGTACTGGCACCACGCGCTTCCCAGGAGTCCCACTGGGCCACGGGAGTGTTTGGCTTTGCTGTTGAGCTGTGGAAGTGGTGCCCAGTACTGGATCTCGGACTGCTGGGGTGGGGGGAGGCTCTGGTGCCAGAGGGAGCAGGGGGGAGGTTCCCAGTTCCAGACCCTTTGCTGCCAGGGAGGATGGGGCGGGGGTGGGAGGGCCGATGGATCTCTGCTGTCGGGGGGGAGTGGGAGGGATTCTCCCGGTGCCCAGAGCTGAGCCCTTTGCTGCCTGGAAGGGGAAGCTGCCCTAGAGTGAAGGGATCCCCTCCTCCTGCAGGTGTGGCTGGAGATGAGATCAGGCTGGGGGAGACCTGGCCAGAGGGGCCGGACTTTATCCGGCAGTGAGCCGGACGGATCCACTCCAGCGCCCTGTGCAGTGAGCAGGGAAATCCTTCTGATCCAGGCTGTGCCAGAGCTGCCGCCGGGGGTGCTCCCGGGAGGGAAGCAGGAGGGGGAGGAGGCCCCAGTGGCCACGGCCAGCCCGGCACTGACCAGCCAGTCCTTGTCTCGCTACAGATGGCGGCTCAGAGGCAGCGGGCGCTTGCCATCATGTGCCGGGTCTACGTGGGCTCCATCTACTACGAGCTGGGGGAGGACACCATCCGCCAGGCCTTCGCCCCCTTTGGGCCCATCAAGAGCATCGACATGTCCTGGGACTCTGTCACCATGAAGCACAAGGTGGGATGGGGCTTCCAGGCTGGTGGGAGGTTCCCTGCCCTTGGCATAGGGTGGAACTGGATGAGCGTTAAGATCCTGTCCCACCCAAACCATTGTGGGATTGCCTGGATGTGGCAAAGAGCAGATGAACTGTCCTGGGAAGGGGTGGAATTCCTTGGGGGCAGCAAGAGCTTGTTCTGATGCCCTGGTGATGAGACATTTTGGGGTTTTTTGCAAGGACATTTCTTTTAGCCACGTCTTAAACACAAAAGAACCAGCTTTGCAGAATTTTGGATCAGATACTGGGAAGGAATTTTTCGCTGTGAGGGCCTGGGCACAGCTTGCCCAGAGAATCTGTGGCTGCTCAATCCCCAGAAGTGTCCAAGGCCAGGTTGGGCAGGGCTTGGAGCAAGCTGGACTAGTGGAAGGTGTCCCTGCCCATGGCAGGGGGTGGAACTGGATGGGTTCTCACCTTTCCAACCCAAACCTTTCCATGACTCTGTGATTCCCAGCCCTCAGGGAACATCTTCCTCTCTTCAAGGCTTTCCAGATGCAGCCAGGAGAGGAAGGGGCCGCTATCCTTGTGAAGAGCAGGTTCCTTTTAGCACTGGAGATGAATGTTTGCAGCTCCCTGATCTGCTTAGGACAAGATTCTGTGTTGGGAGTCAGGGGTGTGTGGGGTGAAGTACATGGAGTCATGAAATCGTTGAGGTTGGAAAAGAGCTCCCAGACCATCAAGTCCAACCTGTGCCTGATCCCCACCTTGTCACCCAGCCCAGAGCACTGAAAGCCACATCTAGGCATTTCTTGGACATCTCCAGGCATGGGGACTCCCCACCCTGGACAGCCCCTTCCAATGCCTGACCACCCTGTCAATGAAGAAATTCCTCCTGATGTCCAGCCTGAAGCTCTCCTGGAAGTGCTGACGAGGCAGCAGCCCTTAGTGAGATGGGGTTTTGCTGTGGGATCTCAGAGTCTGAGAGGCTCCAGAATCAGATGCCCTTGGTGGAACCTCTGCAGGCCATTTTCAGTTGTAACAAAAAGCTTCCCTAAGGAATCTTTTTGGGCCATGAGCAGTAATCAGTGTGGTGGGAATCAATTCTACCTGTAGGGATCTGGTCCGTGAGAAGCCTTGGCTGCATTAGATTGGCACGGCTGGAGTGATTGACAGGTATCTCCTCCCATCCCAGGGCTTTGCCTTTGTGGAATACGAGGTTCCCGAAGCCGCCCAGCTGGCCCTGGAGCAGATGAATTCTGTCATGCTGGGGGGAAGGAACATCAAGGTGAGTAACAGATTTGCTCTGAAAATTCCCGCTTCTCTTTTCCTGGGAATAACAGTTTCATGCCTGGAAATGCTCCCCACAGCAGTGAGATGGGGAAGGAACCTAAAGACTGTTCCCTGATGGACCTTGATGTCCAACATGGAGCACACGGTGGCTCTGGGTCCCTCCTCTCCGAGGAGAACCCCCCAGCCTGCGAGTCCTGCCTGAGACTGGCTCCAGGGCCTCAGCTCAGGTTTTCCCACTCACACATGGAATTCTCTTGAAGGCAAAGCAAAGGTGATTCTTTATATCTTATGTGGTGTCTCTGACCCGCTCGGAGTGTGTGCAGGGTCTCATGGCCCAGGGGGTTTAGGAGCCCCTGAAAGAAAGGGATAGGAACACTGTGATTTGCTTTCAGAATCCTTCTCAATCCCTGGATGTTGGTGTTTGGCAGGTCAGGGAGGGTAAATGGGAGAGGTACAGTGAGGAGGGAGCAGAGCCCAGGATCCTGGTAGTGCGGGCTGTTCCTGGAGCTGTTCCCTCTGCTGAGTGTCCTGAGGTGTTCCCTCTGAGGTGTCCTGTGGTTCTCACAGGCAGGGAAGGGCCACGTGCTGCCCTGCTCCATGGACTGTCCATGTCACAGAATAATGGAACTGTTCACATTGGAAAACCCCTCCCAGCTCATCAAGTCCAACCTTGTCACCCAGCCCAGAGCACTGAGTGCCACATCCAGGCATTCGTTTGACACCTCCAGGGATGGTGACCCCACCACCTCCCTGAGCAGCCCCTTCCAATGCCTGGCTACCCTTTCCTTGAAGAAATTCCTCCTGATGTCCAACTCGAACCTCCTCTGGTACGGGTTGAGGCCATTTCCTCTTGTCCTGCCCCTTGCTCTTTGGGAGCTGAGCCTGACCCCCGCCCCGCTGTACCCTCCTGTCAGGAGTTGTACAGAGCCAGAAGGTCCCTCCTGAGCCTCTCTTTCTCCAGGCTGAGCCCCACCAGCTCCCTCAGCCACTCCCGGTGCTCCAGGCCCTTCCCAACTCCATTCCCATCCCTGTCCCTGCAGGTGGGGAGGCCCAGCAACATCGGGCAGGCTCAGCCCATCATTGACCAGCTGGCAGAGGAGGCCCGGGCCTTCAACCGCATCTACGTGGCCTCTGTGCACCAGGACCTGTCTGACGACGACATCAAGAGCGTGTTCGAAGCCTTTGGGAAGATCAAGTCCTGCACCTTGGCCAGGGACCCCACCACAGGGAAACACAAAGGCTACGGTTTCATTGGTACAGTCGGGTGGAGCTGGGACAAGGGTGGGAGTGTGCTCTGCTCTTGGGGGTGGCTTCGGGGTTGGGTTTTCCACCCTAAAGAAGGCATTTTTTAAGTGATATGAGTAAATTTGGAGCAGGTCAGGGCTGGCTTTAGAAATATAATTTATAGCAACTGTGAGGGTGATGAGGCCCTGGCACTGGGTGCCCAGAGAGGCTGTGGCTGCCCCATCCCTCGAAGTGTCCAAGGCCAGGTTGGAGCAAGCTGGGATAGTGGACAAAGGTGTCCCTGTCCATGGTAGGGAGTGGGACTGGATGGTCTTTAAGATCCCTTCCCACCCAAACCATTCCATAATTCCCTGACTGAACAACAGAAGGCTCATGTGTGAATGATCTCTTCCTGCAGAGTATGAGAAAGCTCAGTCCTCCCAGGATGCCGTCTCCTCCATGAACCTCTTTGACCTGGGGGGTCAGTACCTGCGGGTGGGCAAGGCCGTGACGCCCCCAATGCCACTCCTGACCCCGGCCACACCTGGAGGGCTCCCACCCGCGGCCGCTGTCGCTGCCGCCGCCGCCACCGCCAAGATCACAGCCCAGGTGAGACACGGGGATGGCTCAGGGGGAGCTCAGGGCGCAGCACAGGTGGGACACAGGGACGGAACAGGGACAGCGCAGGGCACTGCACAGGGGAGGCACAGGGACAGCTCAGAGCACAGCACAGGTTGTCCAGAGAAGCGGTGGCTGCTCTGTCCCTGGCCATGTCCAAGGCCAGGTTGGACAGGGCTTGGAGCAGCCTGGGATAGTGCAAGGTGTTTCTGCCCATGGCACGGGTGGGACTGGATGAGCTTTAATGTCACTTCCAACTCAAACCATGCCAGGATGCCTTGACTCCAGATCATACTCTGTCCTGTGATTTCACACATGAAAGTTTGTTGTCTGGCACTTGGGGAATCTGAGACACCAGATTTTGGAACAATCTGGCATAGCTGATGAGAGATTTATTTCAAGAACTGGTGAGGAAGGTTGGAGAGAATTACTGGTCTGGAAATCAAACCAGCAATGAGGGAAACAGTTGGAGGAGAGGGTGAAATAAAGCACAGAAGGACATGGAAGGAGCAGAGGGATGAGGGAAGGAGCAGTTGTGTGAGCAGCACTCTGGTTGAAGGTCCCACCTGTAGCAGGGTGGAACAGGCCTGGAATGGCTTTAGGCTGTTGGGAAACAGGGAAGGGCAGTGATGAGGTGGATTGGGTATTGATACAGAGCTTGAGTTCTCTGATTCAGTTTTCCTGAAGTACCAGGAGCTCCTTGGTGGGGCCGCTGGGCACAGATTCCCATGGCTGTGCCCCCATCCCTGCCTCGGGCAGCAGGATCCCCCCCCATGGCACTGTAGCCCATGGAGGAAGAAAATTCCAGCACTGTTGGGTTCTGGGATTCTCTTGGGCAGTAATTGCTGGTCAGTGCAGCCCCTGGTGCTGCTGCAACGGAGCTGAGGCTCAAAATGGCTTTTTGGGAATGTTTCCCTGAATCAAAGGTGGAGGCAGAAGTGGGAGGAGCTGCCCCTCACATGGAACTTGCAGGTCTGTGGGAAAGATTCTGTGGGTCTGGAAGCCTCTGCAGTCAAGGGAGGAAGTTGAGACTTGGGTGGAATTACTTGGATCAAAATCACTTTGGGAAAGAACTATGGACTCTTTTTAAGTGAAATGGAAGAGATGTGATAGAGACATGGATAAATACTGCTGTTTAGTCAAGAAACTGCAGGATATGTGCCTGTGAGGAGAGTGGCACTAAAGAGAGAGGGGCAAAAGTCATCCCTCTCTGTCAGGGGTAGGAAAAGTCAGACTTGCAAGGAAGTGAAGGAGTCAGAGGTGTTGGGAGAAGTTCTTTAGCCGTTTCAGTGAGAAATGGGGGCAGCTGGTGACCAGTGTAGCCAGAAGTTCCAGTGGTTTTGTTCCAGGACTTTCCCATTCCCCTTCATTAGGAGCTTCATCCCCAGTGGATATAGGAGTGGCCTTGTGGGCCCTGGGAGCAGAGCCCTGATGGGATAGGTTGGATCCCAGAGCTTGGGTATTTATGTAGAGGGGAGTTGGGATATCGCAGCAACTTGAAGTCACAGATCCATGAATGTGAGGGAGTGGAGGGACAAAACCTTGGGATCTTCTGCTCTGCCACGTCACGGATTACAGGAGCCCTGAGAATACAAGGAAAAGAAGGATGTGAGCAATTAAATCCAGAGTACAATGGCCTGGGAAGCAACAACAACCAAAAACATTGGGATCCTTTGGTATGTTTGAGGCACGTTATTTTCAGTACTTTCATGGAAGTGTTTATTGTTCAACTGGGTGTTCCTTCCAAATGTTGGAATTCTGGGCTTGTGGAGTCAGGGCTGTTGGGATTTGAGTTCCAGGAGGAGGTTTTTCTTCCACGTTTGGAAGGTGCTTTGGAGTTTCTGTTTCCCTGCTGGGCTGCATGACAACTTACCTTCCCCAGCAGCACTGGGACCTCCCGGGAATATCTGGATATTCCTGGGAGTACCTGTCATTTCCCAGGTGTGGGACAGCTGAACCTGGCTGGATGCTCTGCAGAGAGAGTCCTTGAGGCGAGGTTAACCCGAGGTTTTCCATGTGTCTCACAGGAAGCTGTGGCAGGAGCTGCAGTGCTGGGCACGCTGGCAACCCCAGGCCTTGTGTCGCCTGCCCTGACCCTGGCCCAGCCCCTGGGGGCTCTGCCTCAGGCCGTGATGGCAGCACAGGCCCCCGGTGTCATCACAGGTGGGTCTCCCTCCTCCTGGCACCTGTGTCCCCTTTCTGCTGGCATCTCTGTGTGTCCCCTTCTGTCACCTGTGTCCCCTCCTCCTGGCACTGTGTCCCTTCCTGCTGGCTCCTGTGTGTGCTCTTGCAGCCTGAGTGTGTCCCCTTCCTCCCATCACCTCTGTGTACCCTTCTGTCACCTGCTTGTCCCCTTCCTCCTGGCACCTGTGTGTCCTCTCCTGTTGTCTGTGTACTCTTGTCACCTGTGTGTTTGTCCTCCTGGCACCTGCATGTGTCTCCCCTCCTCCTGTCACCCATGTGTGCTCTTCCCTTGTCACCTCTGTGTGTGCTCTGCCTCTTGTCACCCATGTCTTTTCTCCAGAGGTGGGACTCTGTACCTGGGGTCCACTTGGAACCAGAATCCTGCTCCCAGCCCAGCCTGGGCAGGAACTTGGATATTTTGTGGGTTAATTTTGGTGTCCAATAGATGGGACAGGACATGGATTCCCAGCAGGAACGCCTGGCAGGGGGGAAAATCTGGATAATTGGCACTGGCTCCCTTCTGGGCGGATGTGGGATGTGGGATTCGGGTGCTCAGGTACCCTGTACTCGCTGGTCCAAGGAAAATTCTGGGATCCTGTGTCAGTGCTGTGTGTGCCCAGGTGTCACTGACCATTGTCCAGGTATCACTGACTTTTACCCAGATGTCCCTGACTCTGCCCAGCTGTCACTGACAATGGCTCAAGTGTCACAGAATATTTCCCAGGTGTCACTGACCATTGCCCAGGTATCACAGGACATTGCCCAAATGTCACTGACCATGGCCTGGGTATCACTGAATGTTTCCCAGGTGTCACCATTGTGCAGGTGTCACTGACCATTGACCATCGCCCAGGTGTCACTGACCATCCTCCTGTCCCTGTGCTCTCCCAGGTGTGACCCCTGCCCGGCCACCCATCCCGGTGACCATCCCACAGGTAGGGGTTGTGAACCCCATCCTGGCCAGTCCCCCAGCCCTGGGGCTGGTGGAGGTCAAGAAGGAGAAGGAGGAGGAGGAGGTGTTCCAGGAGTCAGAGCGGCCGGAGATGCTGAGCGAGCAGGAGCACATGAGCATCTCTGGGAGCAGTGCCCGGCACATGGTCATGCAGAAGCTGCTCCGCAAGCAGGAGGTGGGTCCAGGCAGGTGACAACTGCCACGTTTATCCCAGGTTTGGCTCTGCAGGTTGGGGGGGACTCAGGAACATCCACAGGTACATCCGAGCTCAGGGAACACCTGGCAACAGGCCTTGCTCTTCGGGGTTGATTTACAAGGGCCCAGAGTGCCAGGACAAGGGGAATGGTTTCCCACTGCCAGAGAGCAGGGTTAGCTGCGATATTGGGAAGAAATTCTTCTGTGTGAGGGTAGGGAGGCCCTGGTAGAGGTTGTCCAGAGAAGTTGTGGCTGCCCCATCTCTGGAAGTGTCCAAGGCCGGGCAGGGCTTGGAGCAACCTGGGATAGTGGAAGGTGTTCCTGCCCATGGAAGGTGGGGGAACTGGACAGTCTTTTAGTCCCTCCATCCCAAACCATCCTAGGATTCCATGATCTTCCCTGAGTCCCTTGGAGGGCTCAGAGCAGAGCCTGGTGAGGAGTTTCTGACTGAACTCTGTCCCTGGTGTCACTAAATCAAACCCTGGTGGCCTTTGAGCTGTAGCTGAAGGAGTGGGACTGGCATAGGTCAGGCCAATCTTTCCCAAATACCAAGTCCACCTTTTTCCTGCAACATTCCATGGTGGGGTGAACCCTGTCCAGAATCCCAGAGGAGCCCCCAGTCTGAGTGACAAGGTGGGGATTGGTCACAGGTTGGACTCAATGGTCTTGAAGGTCTTTTCCCACCTTAATTGAGTCTGGAACCCTGAGGTGTTCATTAAACAGAATTTCATGGGAATTGCAATGAGAAAGAGGACAGGAATGAGGCACAGAAAAAGAGCATTAAACAGAGCAATGGATTCATGGATTTTTGGGGGAAGGGTCTCGGAAGGGGCTTGATAATCTTGCCTGAGCAGGGCCAGTTTGGTTCCTCTACTGGAGCTTCCTGACAGATTTCCTGAGCTTTGACGGGGAATCTACATCATTGCTTCCCATTTTGCTCATAGGGATAATGCTGGTAGCATTCCCTAAGGAGTGAGGGAGGGAGGGCTTCCTTCACTTCCCAAGGGTGCCTGATGTTAAACACACCTTTGAGCTCCTATCCCAGCAGCCAGTTTTCCTCTGTCACAACCACCTTTCCCAAAAAATTGATCCGTGGGACATACTGCCTTGGGAAAAGTTGAGCAGAGCTAAATAGTCTTATTTAAGGTTAAAAAAAAAATTTAAAACCGCAAAAAAACAAAACTTCTAAGTCTTTTTTAATAAAATGCCCCATCCCAACCTGTTTGGAATTCTGAGCCTACAAGTGCCTTTGATTTGGGCTGTGAGGAACAGCCAGAGGAAACATGTTCATATGGAGCCTGGAACGGGGTGGGGCAGAGCCTGGAATGCCCCACATATGCCCAGGTGTGCCAGGGTCAGGCACAGAATAGCATGCCCCAAGAGGTGGTGAAATTTCTATCCTTGGAGATACCCAGAGGCCACCTGGACATGGCCATGGGTGACTCTGGGTGGCCCTGGAGCTCAGGCCAGGTGGCTTCCAGTCGTCCCTTCTGAGCTGAGATGCTGAGGGGCTCAGTCCTGCAATGGCTGGGTGCAGGTGTGGGACCTACCTGTGTGTCCGTTCAGGAGCACCCGGAACACCTGGGGAATCCTTTGGTTTTGCTGGGAGGGGAGGAAAGGTGTGAAAGAGAATGGGATGATGGTGTTGAGGAAGAGCCAGAAAGACCTGGATAGCAGCAGCACAAGGAAAATGAGAGTGGGGACCAAGGCTCGTTTTGCTTCCAGGGTGTATCCCAGGAAAGCCCAGGGAATGCACACAGTATTCCCAACCCAGGGGAATTCCTGATCCAGGGGCCAGCCCCTCACAGCCAGCAGCAAACAGACCTGGAAACTCAGTAATGATCCCTGAGAACCTGGGCCATCAGTCCCATGGAGCCTGCCTGGAATGGCCAGCCCTGGAACTGGGGTGCTTGGGTGTGTCCTCTTTGTGTTTCCAGGCGTTCACTCTCTCATCCTTTCCCTTGCAGTCCACGGTGATGGTGCTGCGGAACATGGTGGATCCCAAGGACATCGATGACGACCTGGAGGGAGAAGTGACGGAAGAGTGCGGGAAGTTCGGGGCTGTGAACAGGGTCATCATCTACCAGGAGAAGCAGGGGGAGGAAGAGGATGCCGAGATCATCGTAAAGATCTTCGTGGAATTCTCCATGGCCTCAGAGACTCACAAGGCCATCCAGGCGCTCAACGGGCGCTGGTTTGCAGGCAGGAAGGTGGTGGCCGAGGTCTATGACCAGGAGAGGTTCGACAACAGCGACCTCTCAGCATGAACAGCATCCCAGGGCTGTGCTTGGATCCAGGGTATGGGCCCAGCTCTGATCCCAGGGCTTGGCTGAGCTTGGATCCAGGGAGTCAGCCCAGCTCTGGTCCCAGGGCCCAGCTGAGCTTGGATCCAGGGAATTGGTCCAGCTCTGATCCCAGGGCTTGGCTGGGCTCTGATCCTGGGAATTGGCCCAACTCTGATCTCAGATGCAGGGAATTGGTCCAACTCTGATCCCAGGGCTTGGCTGAGCTTGGATCCAGGGAATCGGCCCAACTCCGATCCTAGGATTTGGCCAAAACCAGTCCAAGGAATCAGCCCAACTCTGTTCCACGGAATTGGCCAAGCTCTACTCTGGGGACTGGCCAGGCCCCCTCTGCCTCCCGGGATTTTTGTATCCGTATGTAAAGGACATTCCAGGACATTCCAGGGTGGGCACAGAGGTCTGGTGTCTGGGGAGTTGGGATAAAAACACAAAGAAAGCTGGTGTCACCTGTGTGTGTGTGTGACGGGGCTGGCACCTCCTCAGCCCAGGCTGGCACCCTGAGGAGTGGGGCCAGGCCCAAAGAGGTGCTGTGGGTGCTGCTGCCCAAGCCTGAGCTCCCTCCAGCCACGCTCGTCTCAGGACCCTGTGGCACTTGGGAGCAGGAGCAGCCATTTCCCTCCGGGATGGGCCCCAAGCGGTTGGGATGGAGCCAAGGGGGAACTTGGGGTGGGGGGCTTCACCCCTGGGGGCTCCTGTCGTGACAGAGGGAGGGGCTGGGGGTGCTGGCAGGGAGCCCTGATCCTGAGGGAGCCCTGCTCCAGGGGAGTTGTGAGCTGAGCCTGTGTTCAGGTGTTCCATGCAAGTGGGACTCAGCAGGAGTCTGGAGGAAATGATCCTTTTAGTTTAGAAATTCAAGTCGAAGCAGAATGATCTCCAAGGAGCTGCAGCAGGGAATTCCAAGCGGAACCTCCCTCTGCTGTATGCTTGGGGATGTCCTGCAGCAGAGCCTGGGAAACTCACCCAGGGCTGGAATCACTCAACCTGGAGCAGTGCCAGGATGCTGAGTCTTTGTAGCTGGGATGTTGGAATGCTGGATTGTCACGGTGCTGTGTTTATAGCAGCTGGGATGCAAGGATCCTGCCATGGTGGGATGCTGTGTCTGTGGCAGCTGGGATGTTGGGGTGCCATGTCTACAGCAGCCATGGTGCTGTCTTTGGCAGCCTCGAGCTTTCGGGGGCAGCTGCACCAACCATTGAGCAGCTCTGTGTGGGGGCACCTATCAGAGGAGGCTCTGGGGAGTAGGGAAAACATCCCAAAAATGCATGGGTAAGCATGGGACCTTTTCCTTCGAGTGCTGGAAGTCAGGGATGGGGCCTGGCCCATGTGGGGCTGCATGGAGCTCTCGGCCAGGACATCCCCGCCTGTCTCAGGGGGCTGGGTCACATCAGCTTTAAAGGTCCCACCTAACCCAAACCATCCTGCCATCTAAGAGTCCAACTTTCCTGATCCCTGAAGGAAGTGGCACTGGGGGGAAGGAGAGGCCTCCACATCTCGGCTCCACAGCTGAGGGGTCACAGACTCCAGCTCCTTGCTGGAGGAGGGGTCTGAAAATCCAGCTCTCGTCAGACCAGGGCCTCGCTGTGGGACTGGAGCTTGATTGGGATATGGCATCCAAATCCAAGGGGAAAGAATACCCTGAGGCTGCTGGGAATATGAGCATGTGGAAGCAACAAAATCCTTCTGGGAGTGGAAACACGGAGGAGTTTGAACTCTGGTCACAAGGATCCATCAA
>VZRN01005005.1:550661-720248 GCA_013397935.1 Dasyornis broadbenti | reverse complement strand
ACACATACCTTCAATTACTCAAAAGTGTTGTTGAAAATTTTAATTTAACTGACTGCTAAGTATGTTCCCAGCTACCTGAAAATTCTGCTAGATGCTTTCTTCTGGTTGGGGCAACATTCCCTAATACAACAGGCCTCTACAAGTGCCATAAGAGCACAACAAATCAAGATTAAGAGCATCTCACAATTAACCATATAAAATAGACTTGCATTAAATTTGCTGTACACCAAAGAAGGAGGAGTATGTACAGGTATAAATACAAGTTATTGCAGCTATGTTAATTTAAATAAACGAATAAAAACAGATTTGCAAATTGCATCAGATCACCTTAGATGACCCTGGATTGGTTAAATGTATCAAAATCTCCTGAGTGACACTTGAGGGGCAGAAAAGTGGCTTCACAAGGCTCAGACGGTGTGGCTCTGGCCAGGCCAGCCATGTACTGAGTGTTGCTTTTTGTATTGTGGGCTTCCCTAATTGTATTTTTTTTTCTACTAATAAATTGTTAAACTTCACAACGTGGAGCATCGTTCTTCACACATGGAAGGTGAAACCAAAAGTATATATTCTGTTAATCTTCATAAGCTGTTAAAAACACATGTGGCAGTGGTCTTTATCTCCAGCATGACCCAGCCCTGATAACACCATCCGGGGGGTATCTCTGCTAATGGGCCATCAAGGTCTCCAGAAGTGTCATAAGATTCCATCCTCCCGTTATGAGATGCCCCGCCCAGAGGGCCGGAACTGAACATTCCCACCTGCATTTAAGCTGAGACTCTGGAATGCTGGACTTCGGCTCCCACTTGATTCCCGGAGGAGAAGAGCTCAAGAGTCACCACTGGACCTCCAGAGACCGACCAGGCCTTTCTGCAGGATCACTTCTTGAACCAGACCACATCCATCACTGCAACGGGACTGCAGCCACCATTGTACTGCACTGCTACCACCACCCTGACCAACAGGCTGTCAGGGTGTATTCTGACTGTCAGTTTAAACTGTTGTTTCTGTTTTATTGCCTTGTTATAAATACTAGCAAAGAACTGTTACTCTTTTTCGCATTCCTTTTGCCTGAAAGCCCCTTGATTTCAAAGTTATAACAATTTGGAGGGAAGGGGGATCATATTCTCTATTCTGTGGGAGGCTCCTGCCTTCCTTCTTCCTTCTTTCAAACCGAGACATGTGTCCTCAGGTGCACATGTATTTTGAATACCTCCTGGGCTGGTGGCTCCACCACTGCTCTGGGCAGCCTGTGCCAGTGCCTGGCGACCCTTCTGTCGTAGTTTAGCTTGGCCCAGGTTTTTCGGGGGAGGGGGGGGAGAGGCACAAAGATGGCTCCTGTGTGAAGCTTCTTGAAGCCTTCACCATGTCCAGCTCTGAGGTGATGGACATGCTGCTGGCCAAGGCTGGGCCAATTAGAGATGTTGGTTACGCCTCTGTGAAAACATATTTAAGAAGAAATCAAAACAATGGCTGCACGCACTTGTCCTTGGCCAGAGGAGGAGGAGTAGGTGAGAGTATGTGAGGGAAAACAACATGGAGAGACCAAGGTCAGTGGAGAAGGAGGGGGAGGGGGAGCTCCAGGCGCCCGAGCTCTGCAGCCTCTGCAGGCCGTGGTGAGGCCCATGGTGAAGCAGGGGGTGCCCCTGCAGCCCATGGGGGCCCACGGGAAATGCTGAGATCCACTCGCCCATGTCGAAGCGAGAGGATGCCCTGGGTCCTAGTGGAGTCCTAGTGGAGAAACAGGCCTTGACTTGCACCCTGAGACTGAACTGAGTGCCCCACATGGAGTGGGTGGGTGCCTGAGAGAGAGAGAGAGAAGGAGAGAGAGAAGCCCAGCAGAAGTCCGGTAAAGAGAAGAAGCCTTGCTCCCGAGATGGAAACGGCCCGGCTCAGAGGTCTGTACCCCGTGGAAGATGGACCCCACGCCGTAGCAGTTTTGGGGAGACTGCTTGCCTGTGTGGGGACCAGCGTCACTGTAGCAGTGTCGGGTGGGCTGCTGCTAGTGAGACCCATGGCTATGCAGAGGAAAAGAACCTCTCCCCGGGCAGGGGAAGAAGATCTGGGTGATGAACTGACCTAACCCCCCCCATACCTTGTTCCCTTGTGCAGCTGCTGGGAAGGAGGGAAGGGGGTGAGCGGAGAAACAGTGGCCTTGAAGGGTTTATTTTACTTTTCATTTACTCCTCTGACTCTGTTAGTAATAAATTAGATCACTTTGCAACCTAAGTTAGTCCTGTTTTGCCTATTTTAAGTGCGTCTTCTCCCAGGTTTCCTTATCTTAACTCATGAGCCCTGGGTGTGGGTGTGTTAATTTGGGGGTACCTGGCATTTGGCCAGGCTCAAACCATGACAGAATTGGCGTCCCAACATGCGGTTTGAGAAAGTGGAAAAGAAACTATAACAGCTTCCCCTGAAGAAATTTTTTCAAATACTCAACCCAGACCTCCCCTGGCAGAACCTGAGGCTGCTTCGGCTTTGTAAAGCTGAGAAATGCTGACAGCAGGGACGTGCTCACTGGGAAATGCTCTGTATCCTCACCCTGTTCCTGAGTGTTATGTTGGATCAGCCCTGCTTGAAACAAAATGGGGAGAAGGGAGGCCTCCTGTGTGTGAAACCGTGAAACAGGTGGGGCTACAGTGTGTATCCTCGTTGGAAGAGACTACAGCTGAGGTGGGAAGATACAAAAGAAAAGGGAAGGCATTTCTATACATGGTCTCATGTTCAGCTTGGAGTTTGGGTTCAGGGAGTGCAGGGCTCTGCCAGGTGGGTTTGCCTGCTCTGTGTCACCTCAGACTCCAGCGCTTCGTGCTCTGGATGCGGCCCTGCCGTGGCTGCAGCTCCCTCCCTGGGACACAGGAGCTGCTGGAATGAGCCTTCTCCAAAGGCTCTGACTTCAGCGCTGGAGCAGAGCAGGGAGGGGAGGATCTGCTGTCCCACAGGAATCCCGGCCAATGGCAGAGACCAAAGGTGATCCCTGCCTGGGCTGTGCAAATCCGGGCCGACTCTCAAGAGATCCTGTCTGGCCGTGTGGGAAGGAAGTGAGGCACTGTGGTTTGGTGTTTCAGCAAGGAGAGCTGGGCTGGGGAGTGAGACCTGGGGAGAGGGAAGGCTGTGGATCTGGGGATTTGTCCAGGGTGTTTGGAAAACATCTGCAGCAATCCATCACCAGCCCCTGTGAGCACCATGTGCAGGAGTGTTCTGCCTCTGCTGTGTTACTCTGCCTGTGGAGTTTTTGACGTGCTGCAGTAACAATAGGGTCTTTCCTCCCTTGTTCTGGTAGAAAATGATGCATGTAACACATGCAGGTCCCCATAAAGCCAGGCCAGGAGTTTATAAATCACAGGGATAATAGTGGATTAATCCTGCCGCTGGGGACTGAATGTGTTAAGAATCATCACATTAACACATCTTCAAAATCCTGAGCCCAGGCTGAGGTCTCAGTTCACACCAAATGAAAACCATATCCCTCAGCTTTTGGCCAAAGGAAGGGCCTTGCCCGGTTGATTGTAGAGTCACCCATAACCCTGAGGTATTTATGGGGCTGTTTTGCCCTCCAGGCTTCTCACTACCTGATTTACAGCCTGGGAAAATGCAACCAAATGGAAACCTGAGGGCTCCTTCCTTTTTTCCCTCTGACCTCACAGGACAGACCATTGTGAAAAGGAGATGGGATTGCTGTGGGACAAGGAGCACCCACCCATTGACCAGCGCCCCATGCAAGGGCATAAACAATCCTGTGAGCAAGTGTGCCTGTGAGATTTGCATGATGATTTGATGCTCTGAGTGTTTGCACTGCAGCATTAATTCCCTGGAAAGTGCAGCTTCTGGGCATGGAGAGCGAAGTCTGGACTCATCACCACTGGAGGATACCAAAGCTTGCATGAGTTAAAAGGGAAAAAAGAAGAGAAGCTATTAGCAGAACTCATGCAAAAAAACCCACCAGCAGGAATTTAAATGCAAAGATCTGAGCTCTGGGGAAGTTTGAGCCCTGTGGAGGATAGAAAAGAGCAAAGGCTAAATCTCTTTTTATTTCCCTCAGAATTGCTGATAAAGTGTACAACAAGCATATTTTCCTGTCATCCATTATAATATTCCTGGGTAAAAGCTAAAACACTGCTGGCTGCTTCTTGGAGAAGGTTCAAACAAGGGGCACATACACCTCGGAGAGGCAAGGCAAGACTCAAACACATTCCCAAATGTTCCCAAATTCCCATTCTATTCCCAAATGTTTGCCTTCCACCTGAAGAAAAGAACAGCAAGGCTTTGACTTTGACAGGGCCTGGATTTCCCATCTCAGTGAGGGTTTTCTGGGAGGTGTCTGTGCAGGGAATGGAGCACAGCACAGGTGGGCTCAGCCCAACCACCACCACACTGCCCCATCTCACCACGGCCCCATGTCCCCTCTGTGGCCACTGGCAGCAAATGGTCAGACTGCTGCAGCAGCTCTTTTGGGCTCATGCCAAGGACCAGCCACCTGCTGAAGGAGGCCACGCCTGTGCTGTGTGATCATGTGCATGAGAGCTCCTGGCTGAGGTAGTCCTGTGGTACAGAAGATTAAAACTGGTGCAAGTCCAAAAGTCCAATGTGGTGCAAGGCACAAGAGGAAAAAGAGCTGGCAGTGACTGTACAAACAGACCTGCTTCAGGGCTACCTGTAAAGGAGCAAAGACTGAGAAAGGAAAACCCCTGGATACTGCTGCATCCATGTACAGACATCCACAATCAGTGTCCATGGGGCCCTGCTAGCAGCAAAGAAAGGACAATAAGCCATGGATTTATTGGTTGCTTCTCCTCCCTGTCTTTTATAATTTTCCCTTTTAAGTTAATAATTAGGAGTTAGAAGAGAGGGGAGTTGTCAGCTCTGAGTCTGGGGTGTGTTGACTGGTGCTGGAAGAGGTTGCAGTAAAATTTAGATTTTACTAAAGCACTCGACACTCTTTCACAGTCTTCTGCGCAAAACTGATTAAGCCAAACTAAATGTGAAAGCTGATGATGGAGAAGACTGCATCAGGAGGAGGAAGGTATCTAAATTTCTCCAGCCACCACTGCCAGATTAAGATCTGATTAATCAATTCAGATTAACATCATCTTTATCTTTGCTGCTGCTCTCAGACAAGACCTTTCAGCTCCAGGCCATCTCATCATCTATTGCTCAGGTAAGAGCATTTGATGAGCTCCATCCTTGTTCCCTGTGGGCAGCAATCAAGCTCAGAACTGAGCTTGTTTTCTTTATTCAGTTTCATCTTCCTCTTCTAGAATTCAAAAATTACTGCAGGTCTCCATGTGCTGGAAACCTCATTTTCCTTACTCCTGAAGCTGATGTAAGACCTAAGTTGGAGTTTTTCAGGGCAGTTGAAATTCACTTACACATTCTGCTGTCCGTTTGGCATCTCTTCTGAGGGCATTCCGCTGAAAACGAGTAAGAGTCTTTCATATGTCATCTCTGGAAGGGCTTCTGATTTCTACTCGTATCTCACACTCTATTTCTCATGCACACATCTTCTCATCCTTGCATTCACTGGTGATATTTGTATTAAAATTACCTTCCAGTTTGTATCCTGGTGGGGAAGTGCAGTGCTATTAGGCAGGTCCAGCTCTCAGATTTTTAAAGAAAAATGAAATATTTTCCCCATCTGCTGCTTTTGGTGTCATTGAAATAAAAATTCCTTTCTTGTATCATCCCTTTAACACCTCATCTCTGGAAAAAAATTTTAGTGGTGGGCACCTGGATCATCTGGAAAGGGTCTCTCTTTCCATACCATGTCATCTGCCCAAAGCAGGAGTTCTCTATCTGTCGAGCAGTTCCACGCTCTGTTAACATCTCCACCGAGTGCAGGAGAGACACTCAGCCATCAGCAGAGGTGGTTATTGGCTCCTAGCAGGGTGCCAGGTCAACCTGCAGAGGAAAAAGTTGCTGAAATTCTCCTCTGTGCTTTGAAGCAAGGACTGATTATGAGCCATCAGAGGTGCTGTGTCCCAGTCAGCAGCCATGGCTTTTACAAGTCAGTTTTTAAAAGCTGGGCCAGCCACAGAGACCCTCTTCCACAGCCTCCTAATTTCCACAGGCAGTTTGGTCATGCCCAGCACTCTGGAAGAACACAGCAGCTTTGTAGAGGTTTTGTTTCCATCATAATAAATCAGATACCTCATCGCAGAAGGCATCACAGGATCTGTACCACATCTATCTGTAAAAATACAAGGTGGATTCCCTGTGAATTGGGTATTTATCTTGATCAGGGCTGAACCCAGCTTTGGCCTGAATAAGGAAGGGCCTGGTCCAGCTCCTGTGAGGTGAGCGCTGGCATCAGTGCAGAGCTGCTGGTGGGGTGGCTGAGAAGCTCTCAAAGGCCCTGATGTCCCCAGGACATCCTCCTGTATTTAGCAGAGACTCACAGGATGATTTCATCTGGAAGGGACCTTAAATTTCATCTTGTCTCAACCCGCCCTGCCATGGGCAAGGATGCCACTTACTAGATCAGGTACCAGGAAAGTGTTTCACCGCCTTTGTTTCCAGTTTTTGTCTCTAAGTTGAGCTGACAAAGTAGTTCTGTAGTTCCCTTACAACAGTGGCCACGGCCTCCATTCAGTTTCAAAAGCTCCAGATAAGGGGCTCACTGTGACTGTGCTGATGTGGTTTGTCGGGGATGATGTTCCCCTGACAATGAAATCACCTGGGAAAAGGCTGTGCTCTCCTGCAAGCTGGAGCAGGGTGTGGACAGAGTGGCTGAGAGGTACTGGAAACTGGGAACAAAGAATTTTCTTGTGCCAGGTGAAGTCGGCTTCAGCAGGACCCAGAGCAAGAGGGAACCGGCCACAGCCGTGGCACTTTTCCTGAAGGAGGAGGACAGATGAACGGAGCGCTGCTTTCAGGTGCCTGTGGTTTTTCCCAGCAGCTCCCTCTCCCTGCCAGGCGTGGGAGGTATCAGTGGTGTGCTCAGAAATTTGTGCAGCGGTCTGTTTGGTCAAATGTGTCTGTTTGTGTGTTCTAAACCTCACATGGCTGAGGAGTGAAGCAGGAGGATCTCAAGGTGGAGTGGGAGTCCAGAAAGGGAGGATTGCTTTTGCGTTGCCGGGGGCAGGAGTGAATCCAGGGAGCAAATTACTTGGACATCACCCGAGAGTCTGTGGCCTGGCAAGAAACTCAGAGCTCAGGATCAAAGAAATGCCTTGACCTGGTTGTGTTGAAGACTGAAGAGGATTCAGCAGCTCTCATTCCTTTCATTTCTCTTCTTCCGAGGCAGGAATCTCCCAAACCACTCTAAAGACTGCCTGCTTGCTTGGAGCAGGCTCTCTACCTGCTGCTGCTGCTGCCATCAGACCCCTCCATCCCCACCAGATGTGAGGATGCACCAGATGTGCCAGACCTCTCTGGAAGTGGGACCAAGGGCAGCATGAGAGCCCTGAGCTCCTGCTGCTCACAGAGGGATGGTCCCATAGCCCTCTGAGCCCTCCCGGGGCAGATCCATTGCCCTGCAAACCCAAGGGGTTGCAGCCTGCTGGGAAAGGAACAAAAGCCCTTCTCCTGCCTGGGGAGGAGGGACACCACGCTGAGTTTATGCTGTACCTGTGCTGCAGATCACGAGACACCTCAACACTCTTGAGCTGTCAGATAGCATTTTTAATCAACCCAAACTTGACTTTTTAGAAATTGTTGTTAATTATGCTCTCCAACCAGAAAGCACAGGGCTTTGATCAGTTCTTCTCAAAGCAAGTATGATCCAGCGCTGCATTTTGTGTCAGCTCATTAGGAGCTGTCTTCATTATAAACCCTGCTTGTTAGCTGTGTCTGAAGTCCTGGAAATGGAAGCCTGCAAAGTAAGAGAGGAGTTTGACAAGGTTTTGTAGCTGGGTCTCAAACCACAGACAGCATAAACATGAACATGGTTTATGCTTTATAGACACTTATATGTAAACATCATTTATTGGAAGGGGGCTTGTAGGGAAGGTGCTGTCTCTGATGAGCAGAAGATAAAGCCCAGCAAGTGTCTCAGAAGCAGAGCAGGTGTGTTAAATGTGATGATTTGTCGTTGTCTCATCTGTAACCCCGGGCCAGGGTTACCAATACCGTGTTTGAAGCAGGATGGATAAACAGGAGCGCACGTGCATCAGGCTCCTTGGAGCTGAACTGCCAGGGACGGATTTGGCCTCAGGGTGCAGTGCCAGCGTTGATGTTGGTGTTGTCAGGCTCGCACACCACACGGAGAGTGACTTTAAAGCACGGCTCGTGTCTTGGCCCTGAAAAAGCAACTCATTCAGGAAGACTTGTCCACGAGGCTGCCCTGCCATTGTGGAATCATTGTTCTTCATAAGCTTACAGAGCACTGGAAAGTGAGAGATGCTCAGTGTTCATTATAGTTTATTTTTCTGCTAACCCAGTGTTCCACAGCAGATTTAGAGCTGCCTGGAGGGAGGTTAAGAGCCACTGTGTCCAACTGTCTGGAGAATCAATCCAAAATAGGAATAGTGTGTTGGGAGAGTGTTATGGAGGCTTGTAAAATCGAGACAAATAATATATTCAAAGGAGATTTATTTTATACACTAGTTAAACCATATTAACTGGTTTTATCAACCAATTCAATAAATTAAGCCAATTAAGCTCCATCAGCATTTGTATGCAGATTCATGATGTCCAGTGGAATTGGTGCTACTCCTTTGACTTCAGAATTCTTAAGGTTTAGAAGGGTAACCCAGAATGAGCTGTGTTTCCCTGAGGAGGTGAGGGCTCTCAGCCTCATGGGGTTACCTGAGACAGCACCCTGGGCCAACGGAAGGATCCCAGCTGCAGACCTGCCTGCTGCTCCAAGGGGTTAGGCTCAACTGACCCCAACATCTATAGCCCACTGTGCTCTGATCTGTGCTGGGACATGGGCACCCCTCGCTGGCTGGGGTCTGCTGTGCTCCCACAGCCACCACGCAGACGTGGTGGGGTTTGGCCTGCACAGAAGGCAAGTGGAGCCAGCCATGACTGGCCAGACAGGGGCACTGGCAGTCACTGATTGGAGGGAGAAGGATGCTCATGGCACCATCACAGGTCTTTGCAGCAGCCTTGTCTCCCTGCTGAAGCAGAGTGGTGAATTACAGAATCACGGAATTGTTTGGGTTGGAAGGGACCTTAAAGCTCATCCCATTCCATCCCTGCCATGGACACCTTCCACTATCCCAGGCTGCTCCAAGCCCTGTCCAACCTGGCCTTGGACACTTCCATGGCTGGGGTAGCCGCAGCTGCTCTGGGCAAGCTGTGCCAGGGCCTCACCACTCTCACAGGGAAGAATTTCTTCCCAATATCCCATCCAACCCTGTTCTCTATCAGTGGGAAGCCATTCCCCCTTGTCCTGTCCTTCCATTCCTTGTCCCCAGTCCCTCTCCAGCTCTCCTGGAGCCCCTTTAGGCCCTGGCAGGGGCTCTGAGGTCTCCCGGAACCTTCTCTTCTCCAGGTGAGCACCCCCAGCTCTCAGCCTGGCTTTGTAGGTGAGGGCCTCCAGCCCGCAGAGCATCTTTGGGGCCCTATTGAACAGTAATATTTGAGATAACCTAAAATCAATTAAGCCGAAAAGCCCATCAGCATTCATTGTTTCCTTTCACTTGTCTTGAGACCTGGGCATTACTTGGCTTTCAGGAAAGGCACATTCTGGCCCTCCAGACTGGGTGCTGGAGGTGCCCGGTACCATTCCCCTCATGGCCTCCTCAGGAGCACCTGGGGCAGAGTCCGTGAGGGGTGGAGCATGCCCCAAGGGCTGTGCAGTGCTCCCGGGAGAGCCTTTCAGCCCCTTCTCTTTACACCCCGTGCCATTAATTGCTGTGTGGGTCAGCACCTGCCCTCTGTGCAGTTTGGAGGCTCAGGCTCAGCCTCTCTGAGCAACTGCTCAGCCCCAGCCCCTGTGAGGAGCCACTTCCACCCACCAGCTCTCTCTTGGTGCCAATGCTTTGCACCAAGGGTGCTCTTGACTGAGAGGGAAAGCATTTTTCCTTCCTTATCCGGAGCACGCCTCAAGCATTTTGGCTTGGGAGCCCAGTATACACCACAGGTCCTCTGCCAGACACAGGCCTTTAGTGAGGTTTTTTTCTGTTTAATCATACAAAGAAAAATGCATTTACCATTCTCAGGGGATCATTTTACTGCACTGTCTCTTTCTTCATCCCAGAGTGTATTTCCCCCCGATTAAATCACGTGTTTTACTTCGTGTGCTTAAGTTTTGAATGTGAAGTGAGAGGGTGATGGTGTTTCAGAGACAGATGGATGTGGCCCAGCTACTCCCCGCACAGAGCTTAATGCTAACAGGGTTTCACAGGTGCTCCTTGGGCTGCCCATCAGCACATTTATCTCCACTGGTAAATCCCAGCAGCCTTAACCTCCAAATCTTGCTAATAACAGGCAGTCACATAAACCTAGGGCTGGCAGCAGAGGTTGCTGACACCCATCACCACTGTGTGAGTGTTCTTAGAATTTTTTAACTGGAATTAAATGCTCTGTGGCTCTGCAGCATGGCAGGTGGATGTGCACAAAATACCAATGGGAAGAGCAAGGAAATTCAGGCAGTTCCCTGCCTGAATTTAACAGAGGTGTATATAGTGTGTTCTGGACTTCACATCATTTGTTTTGTCCAGGGAGGCACTGTGTTCTTACTCTCCCATGATTTCCAGCCCACCCTGCAGTGCCCATGCAAGTGGACATTGTTAAGAAAACCTCATCTAGCTTCAGCAAAAAGGCAAAGCCAGTTTTTGGGCTGGCTGATGAGTCTGCACAAAGAGACCCTGACCCTGCTTCAGTCTGCATCCATGTGCATGGGGCCGGGGCAGCACAGCAGGATCAGAGAGCAGCCTGCAGCTCGCTGTTGTTCAGCACTGCAGCTCTGAGCTGCAGGGCAGGGTGGTGCCAGGGGTCTGTCCTTGGGGCAGGTGACTGAGCTGATGCCCACGACACTGGCACACAGCGATGTGCAGCCCCAGCACACAGTGGGGGCACGAAAGCTCTTGCCCAAACCGTCGGAGCTGTGTGCCCTCCCTGTGCCTCAGTGCAGGTGGATGCTGTGGCAAGGCTGGGCTGTGTCTGGAGGGGCTGGGGCTGCAGGCACTGGGGGCTGCAGATGGATTGGGGCTGCAGGTGCCCCCAGGCAGGTGCCCGAGGGGTGCAGAGGGGCTGGGTGCTGCAAGCTCCAGCTGCATCACCAGTGGAAAGCAGGGCAAGCGGTGGAGAGGAGAGGAAATGATCAGCAGGGATGGAGGGAGCACAGGCAGAAGCAGCAGCTCTCAAAGCGGTTTGTAGTGATGGCAAAGCAGTGTGACTCCTTGATGCTCTGGCTTCTCTGAGAGTAGCAGAAATCCCCAAGCGGGTCTGGCTCCCTGCTTTGATGCAAGGGGACTTCACACGTGAGCTTGCGGAGCAGAGTCTGTCCTGCCTGCACCCACAGCATCCTGCCTCTTTCTGTTCACCAGCCCAGTGGTTTTGCACCGTTTAAAATTAACATCTAGCCTGTGACAGAGCCTTACTTTCTCCAGCATCCTGCTCTAGCAGATGTCTCCAGACTCCGAGCCACTTAAGAACTAAGAAAAGCCACAGGACGATTTCCAGCGGGAAGCGCGGGCGGGGGGTGGAGGGGCTGCGCCCGTGCCCAGCGGGGTTCGGAGCAGCTCCGAGCGCTTCCCTTGCCCTCGGGCAGTCTCGGGGAGCTTTGGTGCTTCCTGCTCCCTCCCAGCGCTTTAAACAGCGATTTAAACCCGGTTTGTTAAACTCGGGAACGAACTGCGACGGAGCAGAGAGTTGCCGAGCCGGCTGAGGCACGGTAAGCGCCGCTGTGCCCCGGGGAGCCGCTGCGTGTCCGGCCGGGGGGTTCTGCTCCCCGGGGCTGCGCGTTCCGAACCCGCTGCGCTCCCGGCTCCGGCGGCTCCATCCTGGCCCCCGAGCATCCCGGGGCGGGGCGGGGCGGGCTGGGCTGTGCNCATCCCGGCTGTGCGGTCCGGCTGCGCCGCGGGACGGCCCCGAGGGACGGCGGAGCAAGTGAGCGGGCTTCTCCCCTTTCTCCCTTCTTCTCTTCCCTTTCCCCCTCCTCTCCTCCCTTCCTCGGAGGTGCCCCCGCCTCGCCCGTGGCTGTCGGGAGCGCGGGGCTCTGCTGCAGGAGCCCGGGTGTTGCAAAATATCTCCTGGCTTTGCAGCACGTTTTAATTTTTTTTCCCTTTCCCTTTTCCCTCTTACACTTGGAGTAGCTAATTGAGTAGGAAAACACGAACTGCAGGGGTGGGATTACTTCATGCTCTTGCAATGCTGTTTTGCTGTTCGATTTCAGTCCTTTCGCGTGAATAGAGCCTGCCTGGCGCTGCTGCCCTGCAGCGCGGCGGGGGCCGGGGCTGCTCTGCCGCCAGCGCCTTTTCTCCTTAGTAGGTTTTCACTTTAAAGGACGATTTCGCTGTCTCTCTTGCTGCCTTGGTTTCGGAGGAGATTTGCTCTTTCGAGCAGCGGGTCCCGCAGTAATCCCGGTCCATGCTGTGTGCCCAGAGGCTTCCTCATCTGGCAGGTTCATTCCATCACTAGGGCTTTTTTCCTTTAGTTTCGAGATTTCCGTAGAAAATGTGACCTCCAGGGAGGCAGCGGTGCCGGCAGCGGTCTGTTTGCTTCCCAGCCTGCTGGCTGCTGTCCTGGCTTCTGCAGCCATGGATTGTCAGTGTGTGGAGCAGCTCTGATTTTCCTCCTCTCTTGGTGAGAGCTGAGATTTCCTCAGGTTTGCCTCAGAATGGGGGAACAAGGGAATTTCTCAAGCAGGTGGCATTGAAGAGCAGCCAGCCAAAACAGCAGAAATTGCTCCCCTGAGAATACAGCATGTGCAGATGTGCTCCTTGGACAGCTCATTCTTGAAGAGGAGCAACAAATTGTGTGTGTTTTATAGAAATAAATACTGAGGAGGTGAGTGCTGGACATTGATTCCTTAGGCGTGGAGTCAGCAGGATGCTTCAAAGCAGGGATGAGCAACCTGGAGCTGGTCCTTGGGTTGGCTGCGTGCCTGTTTACACCACTGGAAAATGTGCAAGTGAAGGAGCAGTTTGTGTTTGTCTCATGCTCAGTTTTCCTGTCGATTCCCCTCCAAAAGGGATGATGCAGTGCGGTGCTCAGGACTCACTTTTCCCTGTTATCTTTCCCCCAGGGGTGCTGGTTTTGCTCTCAACTGACAACTCCAGCAGGAAAATCAGGAGGGGGTGATTTGTCTTCCTTCTTTATCATAAACATCTTACCTGTCAAACAGTAACCCCAAAATTAATTAAACCCAGGGAAATTTGCTTTGTTCTTCTTAAGGCTGGGCTTCTCCCAGTGGTATCATGCTCTGGGGTGTGGCTGTTCTGCCTGATTTCCCTGAATTAATTTTACTGGGGCACTGAGAACTCCCTTGTGGTCCCTGGAAGTTGTCCTACATTCTGAGGAGTTCAGAACTTGCTGAAAAACTGTTTTTCTTCCCTAAAAGGTAGGTGGGAAATTTCCTATCCCAGCCTGTCCCTGGGTACCTGAAAGTTGACTTTTGCAGCTTGCACTTCACCAAAGCTGGGCTTTGCTGATAAATCTTATTTTAAAGTGACTTGTCTCGTCTAAAGTTATGAAAAGTTAATATTTCTCATAACAGTTGGATGAATTACTTGGCTTACTCAAGACCTTCCTGCTCCCCTTCTGCTAAGTGAAAATCCACGTCTATTTTTATGCTGACAATTGTTCAAACGATTCCGAGCCCCAGGGAGCCTGCAGCCATTCCTGTTTGCACCCTGGAGCTGTGTCAGTCTCAGATGATCTTCCCCAGTGCCAGGAGGGGAGCTGGAGGTGTAGGGAAGGTAAATGCCCTTGGTGAGGTTGCTCCACAGAGAGCCAGAGCCCTGCAGGGACAGTGATGTCACCTTGGTGTCTGTTCCTGGAGAGCGGCCTCTTTGGGATGAGGTCTCTCCATCCTCTGCAGTGCCAGGAGCTATCAGAACTTTCTCCATCACACCTGCTGTGATGTTCATGGGGAGCCTGGGGTGTTCCTCTGGGAGAGAGCTTGGTGACAACATCCTGTGTGTTCCTCCAGGATGGTTAAAAGAGTGATCAGAGAGGGGTCACATGTTCTCCCCAGCGTGACAGGCATTATGGCAATGGGAATATCAATTCTTACCCCTTGCCTCCAGCAAACCTTAACTCGAGAGCAAACACTCTTCTTGTTAGCTCTAAGGATTTGATTTTTTAAGAGGGCAAGTAATCAGCATTTGCAGAGAGCTCAGCTGTGGTAATTCCTGTCCCTGCCCTCCACGTGCAGCATAGCTGGGGTTGGGAATTGCAGGGGAGCTGTGCAGGACTGGGGCAGAGGCCGTGCATCTGGAGCCATCAGTGGAGGGGCTGGGGAATCCCAGGCAGTGTCTGGGGGCAGAGCTGCAGAGAATGTCACCTGTGGCAGGGAGCTGAACCAAAGTGGCACCAACAGCCCTGTCTGTCCCGGCTCCTGGCAGCAGGAGCTGGCGGGGACAAGGGGACACCCTTGGGGGAGCGCTGGCAGGGCCTGGCTGCTGTCAGGTGCAGCAGTGCTGGGGCATGACTGCAGCCACTGCCTGTGGGGCTATGCCTGTCCCCAGAGGAGAAATGAGTGTTGGCAGCTTCCCCAGCCCCAGGATGGCAGCAAGGGCCAGAGCTGTGCTGGAGTTTCTGGGCTGGAGTTTCTGCTCCTTGCAGCCTGCATCCTCTCCAGGCTGCACTTGCCCTTCCCTTCCAGCTTGCTTCAAGTTTTTCCCAGCTGTAAAGTTGAGATGTTAACTGACATCTCTGGTGAGCTGTGGCAGGTGAGGGATGCTGTGTCCTGCTGAGGCTCTGTGAAATGCCACAGCCTGTTTGCTGCAGCCCTAAGGCAGGAAGGGACGAGTGCCAACCCCTGTGGCTCCTGGGCCCGGGCAGCCCCATGATGCTGTCTCTGCTTTCCTGCATTCTGTGCCTGTCTGCTCAGCAAATGCTGCAGGAGCCTCTCGCTTACCTGTGAGACACTTTACCTGTGTCTCATTGGGCCAGGATGAGAGCATGTGGACCAAATCCTGCTTTAGTTGGCACTGCTTGGGTTTTTTTTTTGGGATGCAAAAAGGTATGAGGAAAGGCCACAGAGCTGGAGGATGGACACAGGACTGGGGGACAGTATTGCCATCCCAGTGGCACTGCATTGTCCTGGGCAGAGTTACAGGGTGGGCTGGATGCTGTTGCTCAGGTGGAACCAGTTACTGTGGTCTCTGCTCCCCTTCAGCTGCTGGGTGGGAGAGGGTCCTGTGTGCCTGGGGGCCTCAGGCTCCCTTGCGCCTCCTCTCCCTTCCAGAAGGAAGTGCTGGCAGTGTGACTGGGAGTTCAGGTGCCGTCCAAGAGTTTTCACACCTTGCAGGTGCACCCGTGCTTTGCTCAGCCGTGTGTTGTCGCTTAGGACCAGGGACAGGATGCTGCTGGCTGGGCTCGCCTCAGGGGTGACCTTGCTCCAGGATGGTGCCCAAAGGACAGGCAGGGCAGGCTGTGCCACCCAAAGTCTGCTTGGGTCCCCTTCAGAGCTGTGGGCATGGCCACGTCAGGCTGCACCCACTGGTGCCGGCAGCCCTGGGCAGGCAGGCTCTAGGTGGAGTGTTTGCACTGGAGAGCCCAGGCTTTCAGCAGCTTTCATAGGAAGTTACTTTTTGTGATAAATTGATGGCTTCATTTTTTGACCTTTCAAAGCTTTTCATGCATTAGGTACATGTAGGAAATGTAATTTTCCATGCTGAGAAACCAGCTCTGAAGCAGAATGATTGATGTGATCTTTTTTTGGATGTCTGGCAGACCAAATTTAGTGTGAAACAAGGCTTGGGTCCCAGGCTGAGCTCCTCTGCCTCAGAGATTCGGTGTCTGCATGACAGGGAGTTGAAAAGAGGAATGGGGAGAATTCAGTAGAATTCTTCTCTTTCGATGGCTGTGAAGCTCCTGGAGAGACACCAAAGCACAAGGGCTTCCAGACTTATAAAAGGATTTCAGTGACTGAAAAGTGGCTTGAGGGGAAAAAAGAAATCCTAAAATGAGGGAGGCTCAGGATGGTTTGGTCCTGAGCCCCTTGGTCTGCAGGGCTCTGCTGATGCTGTTCCCACTGGCAGTGGCAGTTGGGGTCTGGTGCTGCTGTGCTGAGTGGAGCTCTGGCAGCTCCAGTGTTGCTCTGCTCAGCTGCCTCTGAGCTGTCATCTCTCGCCTTGCTGTCCTTTAGCTTCCTGGAGATGTAGTGCTGGGCTGTCTCTGTTCTGGGGGCTTTGGGGTTAGCATTTTTAAGCCTTCTTCCAAAAGAGAGGCAGGAACCTGCCTGTCCTAAGGACTTGTCCCTGTTTTCCCCACAGCTGCCATGGCTTACAGAACCTCCAGATGAGTGTTCCTGCAAGTCACTGCAGTGCCAGTGCCCAGCCTGGTTCTGGGGATGTGTAACCAGTCTAACACCCAATTTTGGGCTGTGTTTATTTACAGGAGGTATCTGGAGACGTCCCTTCAAGGTCCTCTGTGCTCGAGCCTGCAGCGGGCTTGGCTGGCAGAGGGTGACTGCCCCTCAGAACATCTTGAGTGAGGCTGTGAGAGCTGCCTATGCATGTGAGCCTGCAAGTGGTAAGAGTCTGGCAGGACAGCTGCCTGTCTTGCTTTGAATGTTTCACAGAGTGCTAAGAATGTGTGACCTGGGTAACAGAGCCCAGAGGCCCCTGGGATGTGAATTCTGCTTTCAGCTGAAGTTTCCCATTTCTGTACATTGCTGTGCCGGTTCAATGCAAGAGCGCAGTTGCCCTCGGGCTGTGCTCAAGCTTCTTAGATCGGAGCTCTTTGCTATTTTGCTGCACAAACATCCCTTTCTAGCTGAGTGCAGAGGGGAAACTGAACTCATAGTTTTCTTAAATGCATTTAACCTGTGGAAGAGCCTTGGTTGGGGACTGTAAGGCACGTGGCCACAAAGCCCCATCACCTCACAGCAGAGGCAGGCAGCGCTCCTGGTGCAGCTCTGCAAGGCCGGGTGGGTTGAGCTCCAGACAAACCTATGGGGACATCAAACAGCGTCTCCTCCTTTTGTGCGGGTTTTTCCTTATCTGTGAGATGGGGAGAAGTGATTTCTCTGCACTCCTCCAGAGCAGAGCTGTAAGATCTTGTTAATTAGTGATTAGCAAGTGCTGGGAGGCTTTTGGGAGCACAGCAGGGGGAAAGGCAAGTTGGGAGGTGGGGGTGTTCTGTGGCAGCACTATCTCAAGGTCGTTTTGTGCCTGCTGCTCCAAGCATAGGGGGAAACTTGGGCTTGGCCTTGGAGCCGGAGCTGTGTAGTGACAGATCACAGCCCTGTGAGCAGGTGACTCTGACAGCAGGTGGGTTAAATCAGGCCCTGACTGGAGCTGATTCTGAGTGAGCAGTGTTTAAACCCTACCCCTGCCACAGCCGGCTTCCCAATCTGCCTCCTGCTGGGGGCTGGGATTCCAGCCCCTCTCCCCCTGAGCAGTAGGATCCTTGTCCCAGCCCTTGGGGTGTCAGCCAGGGAGCCTTTCCTCTGCTTTGTCCCTGAAATCCGACAGATCCGAGCTTCTCTTTCTCAGGCATGAGGAGAGATGCCCTTGCGTGAAACTGGCACGTGCTGAGCATCCCTGAGGTGCCTGTAAGTGCACTTATCCCAAGGGTAAAGGGGAAAACACCATTAAGAAAGGTGGCTCTCCATGAAAGCAGTTGGGAAGGATCCTTGGCCGTGTGCTGGTGCCTCGTGTAGGAGACCAGACTGACTCGAGGGCAGCTGGCAGCTCTGTTCAGTGGCTGAAGTCTCGCAAGAGGGGCAGTCTGAGAGCTTTAGGGAGCTGCTGGTCAGCTCCACAGGGTGTTTCTTGAGGTTAATATCTGTGGTGTGAAACGTGTCAAATCTCTGTGGGCCCTCACGGTGAGTCTGGGTGCCCAGAGTTGTTCTCTTCATTCACAAAGAAGAGATGAGGTGTGGGTTTGTGATGGCTGAGGAGCAAACCTGCAGTGCAGGTCTGGCAGGGATCTGGCCTGGCTGGGAGGTACCAGCTTCTCCTGGTGCCTGCTTTGAAGAGGCAGGGAAGGGGAGGCTGCCCCACACACCAGTCCTGCACCTCGGGTTATTGTTGCTGGCTGTGGGGTGATGTTTCTCCATGCTCTCAATCCAGATTGCTTCCCAGGGAAAAGCCTCTGGATATGAGGGTGTTGGCTTGGGTTTCCTCCTATGCAAATGAGTTTATAGGAATGTACTAAGCTCCTTTACAAAACAGCTTGAGCTCTAATGAAAGACATCACTGTGTAAGAGAAAAATATTGTTAGCGCATTACTACCATCGTTAACGAGGTCAGATCATTGCCTTGGAACAAAATTAGTTTGTTTTGCTCTAATCAGTTTTAGTAGCTAGAGTGCTCAATAATTACTCATGTCCTTGTGAAAGGGATGGGACAGCATGACTAGAGCTGCTGGCAGACGGCTCTGACTCTGAAATGAATTGTGCAGATGATTTTTGGGAGGGCATCTCTCTAGCTGCACAGTGCCCCTGGAGTGATGCTGGCAGAGCCCAGCTTCAGCCAGGAACGGTCATGGTCCAGAGCACAGCTCCTCCGGACAGAGCGTCCAGAGGGGGATTCACCGAGGCATTAGCAGCAGGAACATCTTTGGACTCTGCTGTTGTCTTCATGTTTATGATCCTATTTGACCTGCAGCATGTAAATGTCTCTCTGAACTATTCCTTTCTCTGGTCTATGCAAATTTTCAAGACTCCAGGAGCTCTCACACACAGCTGCTCTCTAAACCAGAAGATGCACTCCTGGGTACTTGCACCTCTAGAATCTTCTCTCCATTTTTTGTTTTGTTTTTCCTGATGTCAGTGGTGTATTCCTGAAAAGGCAAAGGTAGCCTGTGGCCACCAGGATGGATGGACAGGGTGCTAAGAGCCACTGCTGAGGTGGTGCCCTGGTTCAGGAGGAAGGATTGTCACAAGCCATGCTTTCTCTTGCAGGTGTCATGGTTGTGCATGAGCCCTTTGCATATCCAGCCTGGCAGCTCCCTGGGAGTGCAGGGCAGGGAGAGCAGAGCTGCAGCACCATGGAGCTGGAGCAGGGGGTGGCTCTTGCCGACACCTTGGCCTCCTTTTTGTTGTGCTCTCCCTTGTCCTGATGGGTCCTTGCAGGACCCTGGGTTGGGCTCACAGTGCCACAGCTCAGCAGCTTCTGTTTACGTGTTTTTTTCCTGCAAAAGGATGAATTCATGCTGGAGCCCCCAGCTTTCCCTCCCCTTAATCCACTTGCTGACTGCAGCTCAAATGGTGTTAATCCTTGCTATACTTTCCATTTCCTTCCTCGTATTTCCTTCTGGCTCTGCTCAGATGTGTTTTCTCCCCTGCAGCTGAGGGAGCTGCTGCTGGGCAGTGACTCTCTGCTGGAGGGGTGCCAGGAGTGCTGGAGCTGGGGCAGTGTGAGGGCTGTGTCGCTGTCCCTCAGGGTTTGCCTGTCTGCCTGGCCATGTGCAGTGGTCAGGAGTACACAGGGGCCTTGCTGGCTCTGCTGCCCCATCAGTGACCACCCCAGCTCATGGGCACTGCAGCCAAGACTGCGCAAGGCCTTCACATGCCTGACCAGTTCCTCCTCATTTGTGAGTGAGGCCCAGCAGAGTCTCTTCCCACTGTCCCCTCTCTGCTGTGTTAGGGAGCTGTCACCAGTGCTCCCCAGAAACCAGCAGACTTGCTTGAGTCCCACTGTGCTGTTCCCCAGCACAGATTTGGGCTGCTGAACTCTCCTGTGAGGACCAGGATCTGCAAAGACGAGACCTCTCCCATTTGCCAGAATTCTCAACTCCTTTGCCCTGGGCAGGTGGTGTGTTGGCAGCCACCACAATGTCCCCTGTGTTCGTCTGTCCCCAGCCTTGAGCTGTCACTGGGCTCATCAGCTCTGCTAAGGCACAGCTCAGTGGGCTCCAAGCAACTCCTCCTTGATGTCCCACACCGTCCATGTCCATCCATGGCTGCACGTGGTCACTCAGCTGCCCCGCCATGGCCTGGGGAGGTCATGGCCTCAGCTGTGCCCCAGCCCTGCCTCCATCCTGGGTATGGGACCTTGAGCCATGCACCGGCTGCACCGTGGGCCTCTCCCTTAATCTGTTTTGAATTTCCCACATTTTAATTCCATTGAATACCCTTAATTCCTGTGTCACAGAACAAGGAGAGCTCTGTCCAGAAAAGCTCTGTTAGAGACATGTATTTTGGCAATTCTAAAAATACACCTCGCTCGCCCAGGCTTGTGCGGGGTAGCCATGGCAACATGGCTCCAGGAGCAGGGTTAAAAACAATTGCACCAATTAAGGGCGAAATAGAGCTGTTCAAAGTTATAAAACCTAAAAATTTAGAAAATATGAAGTAGCAAACACCATGTGTGATGCCGTGGTCTGTATTGGGTTGATGGAAACTATGCCCCTTCCACTCTTGAGGAGTGTCCCAAGTGCTGAGAGAGCTGGAGATGTTCAGTCTGGAGAAGGGAAGGCTCCAGGGAGAGCTCAGAGCCCCTGCCAGGGTCTAAAGGGGCTCCAGGAGAGCTGGAGAGGGACTGGGGACAAGGCATGGAGGGACAGGACACAGGGAATGGCTTCCCACTGCCAGAGGGCAGGGACAGATGGGATATTGGGAAGGAATTGTTCCCTGGGAGGGTGGGGAAGCCCTGGCACAGGGTGCCCAGAGCAGCTGTGGCTGCCCCTGGATCCCTGGAAGTGTCCAAGGCCAGGCTGGACAGGGCTTGGAGCCGCCTGGGACAGTGGAAGGTGTCCCTGCCCATGGCAAGGGGGGGGATGAGATCATCCTAAAGGTCCCTTCCCACCATTCCATGGCTCTGTGAGCAGCCTGGCTGGAACTTGGGGAGTGTTTTGAGGACAAAAGCATGGACTGAGGAACAGTTTTGGCCTGCAGTGCTGGCTTATGTGAGGGGCAGGTGGATGTTAAAATTCGTGTGCTGAGCCAAAGTCCCTCAAAATCAATGGAGATGCTTTAATTGATGGATTAGCTCAGGGCTGGGAACACAGGCCTGGTAAAAGCAACCAGATGAGTCAGAAAGCAAAGTGCTATTGTTTTTAAACTCTATTTGCTTTAATTGTGCTTGCTGGGCCCTGGCCATGGCCAGAGAAAGCCTCAGGAATGTCATCAGCTTGCTGGGGATGGTGCTGGGGAGTGTCTCTGTCTAGTGGAGCTGGCCGGGCAAGCTGGTCCTTCAAAAAGCTTTAGATAAAATGGTTTCAAGCACTTTTTTTTTTTTTTTTTTTTTTGCTGTGGCTCACAGAGAAACAGAATGAAAGGTTTCAGAACATCTGTTTCCAAAATATTTCCAGGTTTTGTCAATGTTGCACGTGTTTTCCTTCGCTGGCTGATTGTGCTTTGCCACCTTGGTGTGCTGATGCCATCCCATGTTTTTTGGGGGCTGGAAACCCCACAGGCTTGTCTGGAGCTCAACAGCTCAACCCACCTGGCCTTGCCGGGCTGCACTAGGAGCGCTGCCTGCCTCTGCTCTGAGGTGATGGGAGTTTGGGCCATGTGCCTTACAGTCCCAACCAAGGGGTTTGGGTGCAAATGTTCCTCTGCCTCATCTTCAGAGAAGTTTCTGAGTCCAGGGCAGAGAGTGCTGATGCTACTGCTGCCTGTCCTAGGGCTCAAGCCTGGGCTGGTGAGGGATCCTGCCTCACCTGTTTTCCCCAGGATTGCCCAGCTCTGCTCTTGATCAGCCCCAGTGACCCCACAGGGCTGTGTGGAAGCACTGGAGAGAAGCAGCTCAGCGAGGGGTCCTGTCCCTGACTGGTTTGGGCTGTCCTGGAGCATGTAGGCGAGCTGGAGGTTAAAGCCTGGGCTCTCAGGGTGGATGCAAGGCAGAGGTCCATGCAGAGGAAGGAAGCGGGGGCGTGCAGCTGCGTGGGGAGGATGCTGCGCCTGCTGGAAAGCAGCAGCGGGGTCTCCTGAGACAATTTAGGTGAAGGAAGCTGCGATGAAGTCACTGCTTTCCTTGGCTTGGTGGTGGCAGGAGGTGTCAGCGGTGCTGGGGGGATGAGGGGTTCAGGTGAAAGGTGGAAAGAAGCAAAGGGGCACACGTGGTGTGTGCAGGGCACGGCCCTTGGGCTGGCAGCTGCTGTGCCACGCCTGGGCTGTGCCACCCACCAGGAGGTCAGTGTTTCATAGAACCACAGACTGGCTTGGACTGCAATGGAACTTAAAGTCCATCTCATTCCAGCCCCTTCTGTGGGCAGGTCCTACCCAGCTGTCACAGAGAGCGATCTCTGGTCTCCAGAACCTGGTTCTTCCCTTCCCTCTGCTGGGTGTGAGTGAAACCTCAGCTGTGTCCTGTGGGTGCTTTGGGCAGGGTGTCCCGTGGGTGCAGCAGGGCTGGTGGTGGTGCCCCAGCAAGGCAGCTGTGGGTGTCCCCATGGCTCCTGGGGCCTTCAGGGGTGGCATTGTCCCAGGCAGAAGTCATGCAGCTCCTGTGACTCTGCAGGAATTCCTTCCTCTTGAAGAGAAGCTTCAGGCAGGACAGGAATTGGAATCTTTAAGATGATATAGTCAAATTAAAAACATTTTAGAGTGGATGTCTTTTAACTCACTTTGAATTACAGTTTGCATCAATTTGGGTTAGGAGAGCTGGAGGCCACCCCATAGTGTGTTTTTTTTCTCATAGGTTAAACCAGTAGTGTGCATGGAGCTGTTCTGGAAGCTGGGCCAGGCTGGGGAAGAGGCAGAGCTGGCAGGGGAAGGCTCGAACAGGACTGGTGGCGAAGCTGGTGGGGCACAAAGGTTCTGGGAGCCATCCAAGGCTCCAACTCAGGTGCTGGCTCCTGGCCAGGGCTGATTTGGTGGGTGAGGACTCACAGTGAAGCTCCTGGGGAAGGGATTTACCCCAGGGAGCAGCAAGCTTGGGAGGGCAGAGTGGGAGGGCTGCGTGTGGAGCAGCTGAGAGCTCGCGCTGCCACCAGACCTGGCCACTCACGGAGCTGTGGGAGCAGCAGCGGATGCAGGTTTGGCTCCAAGCCTTGCCAGGTGGGAGGGAGGAGGGCAGTGGGGTTTCACCCTGCTCCACAGGCAGCTTGGAAGGGCTGTCCAAGGCTGGACCTGCCCACATCAGCTCCTCTCGAGCTGTTGCAGCTTGCAATGTGTGGCACAGCTCCAGTGGGGTTCAGCGCTGGTTTTCCTGCGTTGCTTTGTGTGGTCTTTGTGTGGTACTCGGTATCGGTCTGGCCCTTCAGCTCTCTGCAACCCTTTCTCCAGTGACTGGTGTGTGTTGAGTGTCCATGTGCCTTTCCTTTCCCCACAACAGGAGTGCTGAGGAAGTAAATCCAATGCGTTCTTCTTTCTGTTGCCTTGGTGGCTGTGGTGCCCTGTGAAATGCCTGTGCTCTTCCAGCTGAGTCTGCATGAGGGGCTGCAGAGGGATGGGGTGTGTGTAGGCAGAGCTGGCATGAAGAGCTCTGCTCCCTCCCTGTGAGGTGCAATGTTAAGAGGATCTCTTTTAACGTGTGCTGCCCTATTCCTGCTAAATTACAATTAGTTCTAATTAAGTGGAGGTTAACCTCCACTGTGCATCCTGCAAATTAATGGAATGTGCCATTACCTTATCTTGCAGCTCTAGAGGTTCTTGAAAATTACTTGGAAAGAAGTATATCCTTGTGTGTGGTTTGAATTTTTAATTTATGTTAACAGTTCAAGCTTGAATTAATTAATTTTAAATGACAGACCTTTGATCTTTTTTTCAACACTCTTGCTTCTGCAGCTTAACATGGCTTTCCAGCTCTTCTCCCATTGTAGTGAAATGAATTGGATAAACATACATAATATGATAAAAATGTGCAAATACGCCCTGAGCCACAAGGGTGGTGAAGCTGGTCTGGTCTCTGTGTGTGGGTGTGCGCTGAGGGAGCTCTGCCACTACCACTCCAAGGGGGGGATGCAGCAGGATCCACAGGTTTAGGATATTGTGCTATTTCGTCTTGGAGGGAGTTCTGGGGACAGAACTCATCTTGTGGCTTTGGGCTTGCCTTTGGAGGTGGTAATTTGGGTTTGTGGTTGTGTGTTTGAACAGAGATTCATCTTTCCTGGGCAATCTCTTCTTGTGTAACTCCCTGCTGCAACAGCCAGGGGAGAACAGGCAGCTCATGCTTGACCCCAGGCTCGGAGGTGCCTCAGCAGTGCCCAGTGCAGGGGAATGGTCACTGACTGCCCTGGGCCTCTGGCCACGCTGGGGCAAGCCAGGTATCACTGGCCTCCTTTCCCCGTTGGGCACCCCTGTCTCATTCAGCTGCATCTCAGGGCCCTTCCTGCTGGGCACATTCCAGCCACTGTGTCCCAGTAACGGAGCATTCCATGGGGTTGTTGTGACCCAAGCGCAGGACCAGGCACCGAGCCTTGTTGAATCTTCATACAGGGGTGTTGGCCCGTGGGTACAGCCTGTGCAGATCCCTCTGCAGAGCCCTCCTGCCCAGCTTGGTGTCACCTGCGGTCTGAGGGTGCCCTCGGCACTCTTGGCCAGCTCATCAGTGAAGTTCTGGAGCAGAGCTGGTCGCAGCACGGAGCCCTGGGGAACACCCCTAGTGACCAGCTGCCAGCTGGGCGCAGCTTTGCTCCCCACCCCTCTCTGGGCCATCCAGCCCATTTCCCCCAGCAAACAGTGCCCCTGTCCAAGCCATGAGCGGCCACTTTGCCCAGGAGAATGCTGTGGGTAACAAAGGCTTTGCTGAAGTCCGGGTGGACACATCCTCAGCCTTTTCCCCCTATCATCTGAAGGGATCACCCTATTACAGAAGGAAGTCACTGATCAGGCAGGCCCTGCCATTCATGGGCCTGTGCTGGCTGGGCCTGATCCCCTGGTTGTCCTGAATGTGTCCTGTGGTTGCCCCAGGATCATCTGCTCCATAACCTTCCCCTGCACCAAGGTCAGACCCGCAGTCCTGCAGTTTCCCAGATTCTCCTTCCAACCCCTCTTGAGGATAGGCATCACACTGGCACTTCCAGGCAGCTGGGGGAGCCAGGAGTGCTGGTAAATGACGGGAAGTGGCTCTGAGCTCTTTCACCACCTCCCTCAGCACCCTTAGGTGGATCCCATCCAGCCTCAGAAACTTGGGGGTGTCTGAGTCCTGCAGCATCTTGCTGACAGTTTCCCCTTTTTGGGGTTTACGGGGTTTTCATTCTGCTCCCTGTTTCCAGCTCAGGGGGCTGAGTACCCAGACAACAACCGGATTTATTATTTGAGCCATTCCTGCAATGTTTGAAAATTAAAATAGCAGACACCATCTCGGAAGTTTTTCAGTCCCTACCAGAGCATTGACCTTGCGAGGCTGGCTTCAGCTGAAGCCAAACCTTCTGAGAAGGGGGAAGAAAACAGCCAAGCTTCCTTTCCAGTGTATTCCCAGGATGTGGGGACCCACGGGTGTCTCTGAATCCAGATCCAGGCCTGCCCTTCCGGATGGATGTCGATGGCCCTGCTCCCAGCAGTCCCCTGCCCTGGTGGGAAGCTGTGGTTGTGCTGTTCCCAGCTCCTTATCTCACAGTGCAGGGACTGGCAGTGGCTTCACCACGGTCATCCTGCATTCCTGTTTTCTGCCTGTATCTGGCAGCTGCCTCACCTGGGATTGACGAGTTTCTGTCTGGGAAGTGCAAATTTACTGGGGGGAAGCCTTAAGGGTGAGCTTGCCATTTTCTCAACCCACAGGAGAGGGATTTGGAGGAGGAAGCAAAAGGGTTGGCAGCAGTACCTAGCAGTGCTCTTGCTCTTTATTTTTGTGGTCAGTTGCTGTCTTTGAAATGCCAGTAATGGCTGCTGCCTGTGTGACACAGGAGATCTTGCAGGAGGGGTAAAGAGATGCTGAAAGGGGCTGCTACAGCAGCTGCTTCTTCAACAAAGAGCTCGAGATGGACTGGGCACATCCTCCAATCCTGCATCATCGAGTCCTGGCCCTGCACAGACACCCCAACAATCCCACCCTGGGCATCCCTGGCAGCGCTGTCCAAATGCTCCTGGAGCTCTGGCAGCCTCGGGGCTGTGCCCATTCCCTGGGGAGCCTGGGCAGTGCCCAGCACCCTCTGGGGGAAGAACCTTTCCTTGATATCCAACCTAAACCCCCCCTGGCACAGCTCCAGCCGTTCCCTGGGTCCTGTCCCTACTCACAGAGGGCAGAGATTGGAGCTGCAGACCCTAATGAAGTCTGCCCTCAGTCTCTTCCAGGCTGAAGATGCCAAGAGCCCTCAGCTGCTCCTTGTATGGCCCCTCCAGACCCTTCACCAGCCTCATGTCCCTCTGTCCCTCCTTTGGATGTTTTCCTGTTTAGGTTCTTCCAGTACTGTGGCACCCAAATTGCCCCCAGGGCTCAGGATGAGGCTGGAGCAGCACAGAATCCCCGTGCTGGTGCGATGCTGTTGGGCAATTCTGGGAGCTCAGAATGCCCAGGGAAAGAGGGAAGCAGTTCAGAGCTGTAAGGGTGATGTTCTGGAGTGCCATGTCCTGGTGTGGCTGTGACATGGGCTGGTGGCACACAGTTCCTGGCCATGGCTCATCTGGCCCTGGCCTTGCCCAGGTGTTTTGGGGCTGAGGTGGGGGAGGGAGAGACGGCTGGGACTGAATCAAGGACTGGGCTCTGCTGGAGCCAGAGGGGCTTTTCTTCAGCCTTGGAGCATGGGGGAAGCTGCCTGACCTTTAGTGCAGATTTGTTTCTGCATTACTTGCCCTTTTAACACATGATTGAAAACACGCTGTAGGGGAGAGGGAGCCAGAGCTCGGAAATTGGGCTACTAGGATTGGTCAGGAGCATTTCTGGGAGAAACAGAGCAGAAAAAAGAGCATGGAGAGGGAATAGATTTTGCTGTTGGTGATGGATTGCCTGCCTGTGTGGAGATCCAGACCTGGCTCTGGGGTGCTGCCACCCAAACTGAACATGAGGGTCACAACCCCTTGTGTCCTTGTTCAGTGCAAAGAGCTTGGAAATGTGCTGTCATCTGGCATTTGGGAGCTTTTGGAGGAGGCTCCAGAGGTGTTTGCTGCAAACCTCACCTCCTGAAAGTCCTGGCACTCGCCTCCAGCCATGGCCATGCCCACGCTGGCTCAGTCCTCTGGGGTGGCCTCTGCTGGGCTGCAGGGACAGTAGACATTGACACGGACAAACTGGGGTGTGTGACCTGAACATCCATCCCTGGGGCTGGTAAGGGACAGTGACCAAGGGCACAGGAGCTTCCATGGCACTGTCAGTCTGGGTCCCCAGGTGCCCATGGATGCCGATTGTTTCCCTGTGGCAACAGTGCCTTGCTGGTGCTTGTGCTGAAGTCTTATGAAATCTTTATATCTTAAGTGTACGTGACCTGTTCATTTATCTTTGGGCACTGGGCAAACAGAGAGGGATATTGGATAAAACACTGCAAATATTTGCAGTTCCCTGGGAAGAGAGCTTGGTGAAACTTGAGGTCTCGTGTTACATGTGGTCCTTTATTGCTCTGCTTTTCAGGTTTAGAGCTTGAAGTGCTCGGCAGAGGGGCAAGGCTGATCTCCCACAGACAGGGAATTGCAGGGCCCTGTGAGCTCTGGCAGTCCTGTGCCCCACGCCTGTGGCTGCCTTGCAGTCTGCCTGACACCAGCATCTGCCTGGGATGGGGTGGGCACAGGGCTCTGAACCCTTTGTCCAGGGGCTGATGCTGCAGCCCTGTGTGGAGCCCAGTGAAATCCCAACGGCCTGGCCAAGTGCTCTGGGACCTGGTGCGAGGGTTTCTGTCCTTCCAGACCATCCTTTGGCCCTGTTTGGTGAGTACACAGAAACGGTGACTAGAAATACTGAGGATGCTCGGTGTGATGAGTCACAGGAGAGATCCTTTCCCAAGGGCAGGGATGGTATCAGGTATTTGGGAGTGAAGTTTTCTTCTCTGTCATTGAGAGCTTTGGGAAAAGCCTTGTCCCTGGTAGTGCTGGCTGGAGGGGAAGGCGAGGTGTGGGCACACCATGGGTGCGAGGGTGCTGCTTCCAACCCCTTTGGAGCACTTCAAATTGGAACCCAAGGATTCAGTGTTGGGTGTCAGCCACTGTTCACTGACCGACACCTCAGCTGCTGTGAACTCTCAAGTCTCTCCATTCCACCTTTCGGAAACTTGGAAGAAAAGTTTCCTTGTCTACCCCAAGCAGATGGGGTGAGATAGGGAGTTCCTAAGCTGTGAGGGTTCTGAGGGATGGTGGTTTGGGGTGCAGTCATGTGGTACATCATTTATAAGCCCCAGACTCTTAAAAGCAGGGAAGTGCACAGTTCAAGGACATTGTTAATCTTGCCTCCACCCACACTGGAAATGTGAGGAGTATTCTTCAAACCCTGGGCAGGGAACACTACGTGAAGGATCACCAATTCTCCTTTTTGTTAGGACATAATTAGGAATCCTCCTGCAGAAGTGACAATTGCAGCAGGTCTGATACTGGCAAAGGGCTTCAGTGTGAATAACTTGGCTTGGCATGATCAGGGTGATTACCTGGGGCCAAGTCCTGTGGCAGCAGAGTTGAGGGGGGAGGTTTTGCCATGGACTTGAGTGGCTTTGGCTGGGAGTGTTTGCCATGTGTGCACACAGATGAGCACAGGCTGTGTTAAACCAGGCTCTGGGACCAGCTGAGTGGTTCTGAGGATGTTCCCACTTTCCCTCCCCTTCTCCTGTTTGAGCTCTCAGCTGAGCCCCAAGCTGTCCCTTGCTCCCAGTTCACTGTGAGCCACGTGAGATGGATTTGCTGTAATCTCCGAGCCAGAGCCCAAGGTTTTCCAGCTAAGCTATGCTTACAGAAATGTTCCCAAGAGATGTTTTCTGGGACGACTTGGAAATTTAGTTGTAAACAGAGATATCAGAAACATGTGATTATATTATTCCTCTGTTTCCCAGATGATGACAACAATGTTTTCAAGTGACAAAGCTCTGCATCCTCCAGCGCAGGGGACTGGGAGTCACTCCTGCAGGGTGGCCTTGTGGCCACCTTCACAGTGGTGGCTGTGGCCCTGTCTCATGAGGCTTTGCTGAGGGTATGGGTCTGGTACCACCTGGGGGTGCCCTGGCCAGAGCTTTTCCAGTGGATTTGGGAAGAAAACTAATCTTCTGTGTGCAACTCAAGGATCCTGCTCACCCTGTTTGCTTAGAGCCATCCCTTCCCACAGGGCTCAAGCTCGGGCTCTCAGCTCTGCTTCCTCTGGAGTCGTGTGATGAACGTGTGATTCCAGCTTTGCGTAGAAAAATTCCGAACATCAGCACTAAGGTCAGCATTTAGGAAATGTCTTGGAGTAAGGCTCAGGTAGAAGTTTACACTTGCGCTTCCTCACGTGTTTTCAGATGTGTCTCTCAACAGGCAAGTGTTGAGGTAGGACTTTGGTCCTTAGGGCAAATATCTGGGCTATATTTCTACCATCACCCACTTCTCTGCACTCCTCACTGGGGCTGAAATCAACATGAGACTCTTGTTTTTGCTGCGGTTCTCATCTGGGTTTGAAAAGCAATATATGCTTTGAGCGGGCCCTTCACAAAACCACAAGGTCTCCCTAGCTCTCAGCAATCATCTATTTGAAAAATGTTGTGGTTTTTTCTTTCCCTTTCTTTGGATTTCTTTCAAGCTAGGCGCTTTGGGGTTTAGCAAATGTCGAGAAGCAAAGATGTAGCTTACACTGGGATCACAGGGTGTTTAAGCAAAGCCTCCTGGTGAAGCCGCTGCCACAGTGATAGCAGGGCATGGCCTGAGGTTTGTTTCGTTTTCTGTGCTGCTCTCCCGTTGGGATGGGTGACGCCTGTGCTGCTCTCCCGTTGGGATGGGCTGCAGCAGGTTTCACTTGTGGTCTGCAAAGGTGTTTTGGAGCCCGAACCCCCTTGAGAGAGCAACTTCTCTTCCCAAAGCCATGTGTGTGCTGGTCCCCATCACGTAGGTCTTTACCCCATGCCAGGAGCGGGGCTGGCAGAGCATCCAAGTGCAGCAGTGGGAGGGCATCAGGGGAATGGGAGGAGATCTGGCCCGGGAGGAAGGATGCTGTTTACACTGGGTTTGTTGCAAGCCAATGATTTGTCACTGGCTTTAATGGCAGAACAAAGCATATTTACTCAGCTTGTTTGGCCGGTGAACAAGTGCTGGATAAGAAACTGTCAGATGGGAATCAATTAGAGACTTCAGCTCCGAGTGAACAGTCCTGTTTGACATCAGATGCCCTGTGAAGCCCAGTAAGGACAATGCTGCTATTTATATGGTTCTTTTCTTGTTCCTTCCCTTCTTCCCTGTCATCATCTGCGCTCTAATATTAGAGCTCTGACTCTGTGTGGTGCTCCCAGAGCAAGCTCTGACACCAACCCTTTCACGTGGCTCCTCTGAGGAGACCTTTGTGTTTGGGAGGGGGAGGGAGCTGGCCGAGCCTCGCCTCTCTCCTCGCTGCTGCCGGGGCTGAGGCAGTGATTGCAGAGGGCTGGCATCTGCTGGGGAGGGCAGTGCAGGTGTCAGGGTGTGCCCTGCAGCTGGCTGTGAGATGGAGCTGAGTGGCAGCTGCAGCCCAGGCTGCCGTGCAGCAGGTCAGGGGTGGTGCCTGGGGCTGGCTGCTGTTTTGGCTCTGGCTTCTCTGCTTTGTGTGGCATCGTGGCCTTTTGCTCCTGCGCACTTGACTCCTTGCTACACTGAACAGTGACACGACTTCCTTGCTTCTGCTGGGAGCTGTCCTGCCACGAGAGCAGATGAAGCCCCTTCCTGTGGGAGATGTGTGGCATGAGGAGTGCGAGTGGGTGCACGGGAGCAGAGCGGAGTGATAGATTGCTGCAAACAAGCTCCTGCCAGCCTGGAGAACCTGTAAGACTCCTGTGCTGGGTGACAGGCACTGAGTCCTTGTCACCATGACATCTCCTTGCCTAACTCAGCCAGGGCTGCCCAAGTGAGTGAGTCAGCAGGCAGTGACTCAATAAGGTCACCGGATGGATTTACCCTCCAGGCAGAGACATTCCTGGCTGTATTAATGACATAACTTGCCTAAAGTCTCATCACTCACTGGTGACTCCTTATTCCCTTGCCCAGGGCCCCTGGGCAGGCTGCTGCTGCTGGGAGCCTGCATTCAGCAGCGTCTCAGGAACTGCAGCTCTCAGAAAGAAAAGCACACATGAATCCCCTCCCTTTCCTGGAGAAACATCGCAGCTGGAACTGCGAGCATCAGGCAAAAGCATGAGGCTGTGGAAGGTTTGCAGTGGGCTTTCCTCAGCCCTGCCTTGGTACCACTGGCTGCATCAAAGAGTATTGGCCCTGAACACACCCAGTCCTGAGTGGGAATGCTCTGTCATGAGGAAAGGAAAGGCTTTTCAATGAGGTAATTACTTTGCTCTTCTTACCTCAGGACTTAATTTTGAGGTTTGCTTGAGGCTGATAGCACTCGATCTTATCATATCTTCTTAATCTCCTTTTCCTCCCTTTAATGATGCTGCAAATAAGATTTGCGACTTCTTTTAACTGCAGGCTCTCTAGGAATGCTTTGGTGGAGGTGCAAAATCCAGTAGGATCTTCTTAGATCTGTGGGTTGCCCTGTAACTGTGGTGCTGTCCCTTGTACATCCCTTGGAAATAACTTTTAGATTTGAAGGGGTTTGAAGGGGTTTTGGTCTGCAAGCTGAAACCTCCTCTTGCAGCAGGGGTGTGCTATGAAGTTTGGCAGAGCTGGGGAGGTCAAAGCCAGCCCTGCCCTCTCTGCCTGTTTTGCTGGGCTCTTCCTCCCGCACACCCTGAGCCCAGTGAGGTCTCTACTGCTGGCACACGGTCAGACAGGTGTTGGGATCAGCCCTGGAACCCAGCATGGGCACTGGGGCAGCCTGGCTTCCAGCACATGGAGCTGGACTTGAAGAAGCCAAGGGGCAGGTGGGTGAGCTCCAGGAGAGATCCCAGCAGGTTGCAATGAGCTGGGGTGGCATACTAAGAACAGCTGGAGGTGCTGGGGCTCCAACCCAGCAAAGCTGTCCTGCTTTTCATTGATCCAGCCCCTCCTCTGTGTGACTGGAGCTGGTGAGGATCAGTGGATGTGGCACCTGGGAAAGGCAGTGTCACCCTGCTTGCCTGGGAAGGTCACATCAGCCCTCTGTGCCCCATTTCCCCAGGACAGGAGTCCTGCTCTGCTCTGCCCTAGGTGTGTGCAGATGAGCTGGCCAGGCTGCTTGGGGCTCAGCAGGTGGCAAAGGGCTGGTGCCACTTTGACCTTCTTCCCTGAATTTGAACAAGGCTGTCCCTGCACAGAAACACTGATAGCTGGCCAGGTAATAATTAACTGGGACAGGTATCCTGCTAGTTACCCCTCCTGGGTGCCTTGCACTGCCTGCACAGAACTTGATGCAGGGGACAGCAGGAGTGAGGACTGGGTTTTGCATTCCTTAATATGTTCCAGGGAATGCTGAGCATGTCCTGGTGGTGAAGAGTGGGTATACAGTGGTTCCTGAGGCAGCCACTCTGCCCCTCCTGGTGGCTGGAGAGCAGGCTGTGCTCTCAGAGGGGACATCTGCCGTGGGTGGTGGATGTCCCATGGGAACTGTTGGCTCATCCTGAGCAGCTGCATGAGGAGAGGGCAGTGGGAGGGCAGCTGAGGGAGACACAGCCTTGTTGCATGGAGTGGTTGTGAAGCTTTCCCAGTCCAGATTTGTGTGTGCATCCCAGAGCAGAGCAGTGCCTGTGCCTGGGGTTTGGAGCTTGGTCTTTTCTCCAGAGGAGGCACAGGGTGTGAAGTGCTGAGGCTGTGGGAGATGCTGGGCTGGCGTGACAGCACTGCCAGCACCCAGCCCTGCCCCGGGGGCTCCCCGGCCTGGCCCTGGCTCCGGGCAGCTGCTGGGAGCCTTGGCAAGTTCTTACTGTTGATTTTGCCTGCAGTGCTAGCAGCAGGAAGCACACTGAAATGAATTAAGATGACTCGAGGAAAGCCAAAGTCTCTCCATGGCTCCTGCTGAAGGCACTCCCACCAGAGTGCTTAAGGCCTGAAGTGCCCCTCTGGATCAGCTCCAGGCTGGAACTTAGATTGAGATGAAAGCTGACAAACATCCCTTGGGTTCCCAGGAGACGTGCCTTGAGTAAATGAATCCATACACCTGTAAAGTTGTAATTAACAATGCATTGCAGCTTATCCTGGCAGCTCTGTGAGCTCAGAGTGTCCAAAGAGTTTGGAGCTGGAATGGCTGGGCCCTGTAAGGACAGTGGTGTCCTTTCACACCACTGCTGGGCAGTTTTTAATAGGGATGTGGCTTTTCTTTGGTTACAGTCTGCTTTACAGGTCCTGGCTAACAACTCTGCTCCTGCCAGCTCTTAGCCTGGCTCTGGCTGCCAGCACACCCCATCCAGGATGGCAGCACTCCCAGCAGTACCAGCACATCCTGGGCACATCCCTGTGCCAGTCCCACCGTGCCACGGCTGCTGTTGAGTTTGGCCCTGGCTCAGTGCCCAGCGTTGCTTCCCATGTTCTGGGATTTTACTGTGCTGTGCCAGACCAGGCAAAGGTGCAAGCTGACCGTCCAAGTGTCTTTGGGCACGTAGGGCTTGTGGCCTGCCTGGATCTCACTCTCTGCTCAGCCCTGCGTGGGTCCTGGATTTGTTCTGCTGCAGCGGAGGACGCTGGAAGCTCAGCAGTTAAACATCCTGCTGTCTCTCGCCCACAAATTTTTTTGGTGTGACTTGGCTTTCTGGCTCATAGGTGAACTAATAAGCAACAAAGCTGTTTTCTCTCTTTTCTTGCTTCATGGATTTGATTTGGGTTTTGTTTGTGTGGTGTGAAGTGGTGACAGGTCCCTAGAGCTGATGTGCAGCCTCCCAGAGCCGCTGGAAGAGCAAGAGGTTGGGTGGCTGAGGAGAATGCGGCCTCCTGTGCTAGAGCCAGCTGTGAGATCAGAAAAACGCTGGCAGAGGCTGGAGGGAGGTTGCATTGCTGAGTCCTCCCTCTGTGCTGGAGCTTGTCTGAAGCAGCAGGATGGTGCTGCAGGGTCTGGCTGCAGCCTCAGCACGGGGACAAGAGGAGGGAGGTGCCAGCCTGGCGAAGGCAGCGGAGCCCCCAGAGTCCCTGCCTGACACGGGATGGGTGTAATGACCATTTTTTCATACTCTGGCACTCATAAATTGTTACATGTGCAGCTGTAGAGTTCTTCTGGGATTTTGAGGGGCTGAGCTGTGCTTGGAGAGGGGAGACTCTCCTTCCCCAGCTGTGCTGAGCCACAGGAGGATCCTGCAGTGCCCTGGAGGCTGCACCCAGGCTCAGATCACTGTCACTGCTCTACTGGGAGAAAAACTACCCAGGCAAACACAGTGGGTAACTTGGCAGCCAAGAAGTGGATGGTTTGGGAATGAAGGGCATTTTTATCAGCAGACTTTGGTGTGTGTATTCCCAGGCTGCTTTATTGCTCAGGGAAGGGCTGCTTTACTGGTCCTGCACTGGTCGTTATAACTCATTACTCTCAGGGGTAATCAGGCCCTGGGGAGGATGTTTGCAGTCATGAGCCCTTTTCCTTTGCTTTTTTTGTTTTTTTTTCTCTTTCCCTTTTCTTTCCCCTAGGAGCTGCAGTACTGAGCTGAGGCCCTGTCAGTCTTGTTATCTTTGAATGCATCTGTCCCCATGAGGGGCGGAGGGCAGGGCCCTGTCCCAGTGGAGCACAGGGCTGGGAGCTCTGGGTTGCTCCAGGAGGGAACCATGGCAGCTGTGGCTCCAATTGCGTCTCGTTCTGTCCCTCTGAGCTGCCCCTTGCCTTCGGGATGGGTGACTCCTCTCTCCCTGGAGCCCCACTGCTCTTGGCGTGTGCCATTCCCCAGGGCTGAGGTGTTCCAGCAGCCTGGACAGGTCCCATGGCGCTTCCCTTGAGAAGCTTTTCGAGCTCTCAGATGGAGAAAACAAATGTCTCCTCTTTTTTTATCTTTTTGTTTTAATCTATGGGGGTTTTTTTGGAGCTGGCAAATTAAAGAAACACTGTTAATCAGGGCGTGGGGGAAAAGCTTTGCTCTGAGTAATGAGGCTGGCCCCTGCAGAGTTTTGCTTAGATAAGCAATTTTATCAAATCACGGAGGATACCTGAGGCTCTGGGCTATTAATGCTGGATTTATTGCTAATGCAGGTCAAAGAAAGGTAATTGTGTGTGTGTGTCTCATTACCCTGCAGTTCTGTATAGCAGCTCCACGGCAAAGGAAGAAGCTGAACAAACAACTGGGAAAGCTGCGAGATGCTTAGATTAGGGCAGCTGCCTTGTGAGGAAGTTTGTGCTTGTGTTTAATCAGTGACGTTGGCTGTGTGGGGCTCAGGCTTGGTCTCGTCAGCCTCTGGGCCTGTCAGGAAGAGAGATTTGGAAACAAACCAGTGAGAGATGCACAGACATATCTCAATCTTACTTTTTAAATATGTATTTTATGTGTTAAAACAGCTTTCCTGGTTTCCTTGTGCTTTGCTGCTTTATTAAGGGGAGTGATGTGGCTTAGACTGAGGTTTCCTGCACTTGGGGCAATGGCCTCTGACCTGAAACAGAGGGGAAAGGGTTTGCCCAGCACAGGTAGAACTCAGCACAGGGAATCCTCACCATCACAAGGGCCTGGAGTGACAGGACAAGAGGGAATGACTTCAAACTGACAGAGAGTGGGATTAGATCAGATATTGGGACGGAATTGTTCCCTGGGAGGGTGGGCAGGCCCTGGAACAGGGTGCCCAGAGCAGCTGTGGCTGCCCCTGGATCCCTGGAAGTGTCCAAGGCCAGGCTGGACAGGGCTTGGAGAAGCCTGGGATAGTGGAATGTGTCCCTGCCCTGGCAGGGGTGGAATGAGATGAGCTTTAAGGTCCCTTCCAACCCAAACCCTTCTGGGATTTATGATCCCTACCATGAGCAGCTGTGGGTTGGAGGGAAGTGAGGATGGCTTTCCTTCTCTGCAGTCCCTGGGACACCCACTGCTTCCTCAGCACTGTGCTGGTCTCAGGGGCAGCTCCCAGGGGTTTGGGAAGAGGCCCCACAACTTGTTCCTCTCAGAGAAATCTCTCTGACACAGCAAGAATAAAAACAAAGAGCTCTTCTTCAGTGTTTACTTTTATTTTTAGAAGACAATAAGTGAGCGGAGGGATCTGCGGGCGGAAACGATGGCTCCCAAGTCCAGACCCCCCTCCGCCCTCTCCAGGAAGCTCACACTGCACGTGCGCCCGGCTGGGATCTTTGGAGACAAAGAGTTTCTTGATGCTTTTTTTCCTCCCCCCTACAGTTCCCTTGCCCATAGGCAAAGAGGATTTGCCTGCTGACATGCTGGAGCCTTGCAGGGAGCCGAGCTCCGAGGGCTGGGGCAGCCCAGCGATGCCAGGCAGTGTCTGTCAGCAGCCATTTGCCTTGGGTGGCAGGAGCGATTCCGATTTTTCTGTTTCCTTGGATCAGTGAATGAAACCGCTGCTGTGCTGTGCTGCTGATGCTGAGGACGGGAGGCTGAGGTGGCTTCCACATCCCTCCTGCAGGCCATCCCTCCTGGGAGCGACCGACCTGGCCGGAGCTTGCACTGCCCAGCGGAGCCGCAGGCTGGCACAGGGGCCTGCGGGGGGCCCGCTGCAGGATGAGTATGTAGCCCTGTTTCTCTTGCTCCTTTGCTGTGTCCCTGGGGTGCCGGGCTGTCCTTGGGAGCTGCAGGGCTGTGCTGCAGCATTGCACGGTGATGGGGATTGTGTGTGGCTTCTATGTGTCAGCTCTGGCCAGGACTCACTGACAGCTCCCGTGATGCCCCTTTTCTTCTTCCACCAAGAAGAGATGCCATGAAAAACCAAGCTGAAAACTGAGGACTATTATGCTCCTTGACGTGCCAGTGATGAAGGATGTGGTTGGGCTGGGTTGTGTTGGTTGGGCAGACAGCCCAGCCTGCTCCTCTGGACCATGTGCTCCTCGGTGAGCTGGGCTCTGCCTGGGGACACAGAGCCTCCCAGTGCCTGGTTTGGAGCCCTGGGAGTTATGGTTCTTGCTTTCTTGGGGGTTGGGTTTTTCTCTGTGCCTGTGATGTCTCTGCTGTTTCCGTGGCAGAGGAACCCAATTTGAGGCAGAGCTGGGCAGAGGCAGCTCTGCTGTGCCAGGTGCTGGAGCCATGGGCAGGGGTCCCCTGCTGCAGCCATGACCAAGTGTGGGGCCCTGTCCTGCCATGGTGCTGGGGACAGCTTGGCCAGGGCTGTGGCTGGGTCGTGGACAGAGAGAATTCGTGTTTGTGCACAAAGCAGCAAAGGTTCTTTCATGCAGCCTGTGACTGTCAGAGCGTGGCACGGTCCCTGCTCTTCATGCTCTGGTCCCCTTGCACATCCCCAGCTGGGATCTGCAGCCTCTGCAGCCAGCTCTGAAAGCAAAGGGCTGTCTGCTTTTGCAGGGAGGAGGAGGGCATGGCTACTGGCTGGGGATGGAATGGAATGGAAGAACTGCTGCTATTTTGGGGCCATGGTGATGCAGCCCACCCTGCCTGCATGTGCTGGGGTGTGACCGACAGCTCTCCATCCAAACGGGCTGCTGGGTGCCTGGGCCGGCTCACCCTGCCTTGCCCTGCATCCGGAGAGACTCTGTCTTGCCTTTAATGAGCCTTTTCCATCCCCTCGAGTTGGCAGGGAAGGGAGTCACTTGTTCCTGAGTGCTTGCCAATCCTAACAGTGTTTTACAGGCACTTTGGGCAATCCCCGTTCCTGCTGGGCAGCAGCGTGGAGGGGAGGCTGCGGAGGAGCAGGGCTGTGTCCTCCTGCCAGGGCAGGGCTGGCGGGTGGCAGGCAGTCTTTGGCAGCCACCTCTGAGCTCCTCCAAATGCCTTTGCCTCTGAGGGATGTGGGGTTAATTCCTCCTCTTGGATTCTGGCTCTCCCCCTGTGCTGCTCCTGTGGCTCCGGTGCTGCCTGCTCCACTCTAGGAGGGTGTAGCCCACAGCAGAGCAGCAGCTTGCCCAAGCCAAGGTGCCTTTGATCTCAGCCTGGGGAGTAAAGCCCATCCCAAGGGGTTTAAAGCTGTGTGTGCAGCACTGACTTATCTCTTGCCCCTCTGCTGTGGCACTGAGGGGATGTTGTGTTGCGCTGTCCTCTGCGGTGTGTCTGTGTCCCTTGCTGTGGACAAGTGCAGCTCTGCTCCCTCCCTGAGCTGGGGAAACTTTACAACCCTCAGCAATCCTCTGCCACATCCCCACCCACAGCTGGTTGTGGCAAGAGTTTATGGCACTGCTCTTGTTCCACAGGAAGCCTGAAAGTTTCTCCTTATTTTGTTTTCATCCTTATCTTTGCCAGGTGCCTGCTCTTGGAAAGGATGAGGGGATTTGGCAGCATGGGCAGCCCCTTTGAGCGTTGCAGGGCTGTGCGGTGCAGGTGACATCAGTGTTGTCCCTGCCCAGGGACACGGGGCTCCTCCCCAGCCCTGCCATGGTGGGATTTGTGCATTCCCCTGGTGCCTGCTGTGATGTGAAGCTTTCCCTTCCTGCAGCGGGGTGGGTGGGCAGGGATTGAGGGCCCTGCCCTGTGCCAGCTCCTGCCAGCTGCTCTGGATCAGGATGGCTGCAGAGGCTGGCACGGCTGCCTCTCCCCCCTCCTGTCTGAGCAGTGACTGTGTAAGTCTCACTTCCTCCTCATTAAGTGCTGAGTTGGTGGCACATGCAATGGTTAAGGGCACAAAACACTTTCAGTGACTATGAATTAAAAGCGAGAGCAGACAAACAAAACCAACCCAAGCTCCCAGGAACTCCTGAATGGTCTGTATTTGTTCTTGGCAGAAGGGAGTTTTCTCTCCTTTTCTTTGGAGGAACCTGCTGAAGCCGTTTATTTCTGCACTCTGCTTGGCTGGGACCATTTTCTGCAGAGAAGTCAAAATCATTAAAAACAAGTGGCTGCCAGGCCAGTGATCCTCACTCTGCAAATACTGCAAAAGGTTTGGCTAAAAATGCAACGACCGGGCACTGTATGAGCTAAACCCTCTTTTGAGAGAAGCCAAGTGTGGCTGTTCCTGTAAGGGGTCTTGTGTGGGCTGCGGGTTTGCATCCCTGGCTGTCCTGGGCCATGAAATGAATCCTCTCCTGGGAAGCAGCTGCTGCCAGACCATGGCACCAAACCTGCAGTGAGCATCCTTTTGGCCCTGTGCAACCCACGCCACCTGGACTTTGGGAGCCCAAGGATGTCTCAGCTTTGCTTCAGCTTTCCAGACAAACCAGGGAAGAGCCTGCCTTGGCTGAGAGGGTGCTCAGAGAGTGAGGGGGGAAAGCAGGATTGCAATTAGCTGTAATTACCCCTGCCCTGCACTCAGGATGTTACTCATGGTGCTGCTGTGTGCTGAGAGTGACCAGGAGGGACAGAGGGGATGTTTTCTTTTGCAGGTCAGTTTAAAGTAAATCAAAGAGCTGCTCTGCAGCCTCGACTTCCCAAACCCTAATTTGTCCAAGTGTTTCTTATTACTGGGTAATGAGCTGGAAGATTTGTCCAGTGCTTAAGGGCAAACCCCATTTGCTCTGTTGCAGTAAAATTTCCCTGACACTTTTCTCTGTGTCAGACACAGTGATTCAATCCATAACTGCTTGACTGAGGTTGCAATCTCCAATTTACAACCAGAAAATACTTCTAGCTGAAACTGAGGTTTCCAAGCTTCCACCTGACAATTGTCATAGAATCACAAAAGGGTTATGTGAGACCTTAAAGATCATCTCATTCCACCCCCTTGCCATGATCAGGGACATCATGGCCTGGGGTTTGTAAGATGTTCTGAGGGTAAATAATTTTTGGGAGATGCTTTCTGCTGCCTTGGCAGCCCCATGTAGGCCAGGAGTGAGGGAAGCAGTTCGCTTGGCTGTGTGTGTTAATACAATTTCTGTCCTGGCTGGGTGAGAGCAGGAGCCCTGATTAGCAGGTGTGACTGACGATGAGATTCAAATATTCCTTTTGCATCAGTGTCCAGCTCTAGTGAAGCAAAATAATGATTTGCACGTCATGTTCTCTGTTGTGTGTTTTCCCCCCACAAATTTGCTTTGAATATAAATGCTGGAGCAGCAGCAGTTCTCTCATGGAGGCTGAAGCCAGGCTTAGATTTGTCTGAAATTCAGTGATGCTGAAAGCTGGCAGCCGCCTTTTCCTGTCTGCCACAGGGTGGATGTGCAACAGGCAGCAAGTGACAAGCGTGTCAGGGTTTGGGGGCTAAAAGCACAGGTGTCACGAGCAGAAACACAGGAAAATGGAGCAACTTCGTGCACAAAAAGCACTGAGAAGCCTCTTTTCAGTGGGTGAGTTTTTTCTCTATTATCCTTAATGGAGGAAAACTTGATGCTGAAGGTTTCTCTCCTGACATCTGTTGACACTTCCCAGTCCTCTCTGGTTTTTGCTGAGAAAACCCCAGTGAGCATCCCCTCAGGGGAGCCTGCACCGAGCCGTGAGCGGGGTTGTGCTGCCAGAGGGGCTGGGGCTCCCTCAGCTGTTCCCTGACACAGCAGCCCCTCCAGCCCACAGCAGTGCCTGCTGATGCTCTCACCCCACTTATCCCTTTTCCTTCCCATCTCCGTGTTCTCTGCAGAGGCTGGCCCAGCCTAGGCCAGCCTGGGTGTGCAGGGCTGGGTTTTTTCCCCTCTAGTGTGGCAGATGCACAGCAGTTCCCACTCCTGGGCGAGGGTTTCTCTTTCCCCAGCAGTTTGTCCTTGTGCCTTGGCTTCCGAGCAGGGCACATCACCTCCCTTAGCAGCCCAGGCTGCAGGCTAATGAGCACAGGGCCATGTAATTAATAAATGACCATCAGCATGGCAGTGAGTGAATGCATTGGGCATTCTTGCCAAGCCGTGCACGTCTGCTGGGGTCAGGAGGAAGCACGAATAAATTTTGGCTGTTGCTGCCAAATAGAGGGGAGAAAGGATATACGAGCATAAAAGCCCATAGTTCTTGCTCACACATCTGCTTTTTACTGCTGAATAAGAAATTAATGTAATCCATTAGCTAATGTAATCCGTCATCAATCCAGTGATTGATAATTATCCCTAAAGGGGACAGCACATCCTGGTTTAATATCAGAGCAAGGAAGGGAGGCTTGTTTCCTCACTGAGTGTGCTCAGGTTCATGGCTGCTGGCATCACAGAATCGTTACGCAGTTTGGGTTGGAAGGGACCTTAAAATTAATCTCATTCCACCCCCACCATGGGCAGAGACACCTTCCACTGTCCCAGGTTGCTCCCAGCCCATCCAACCTGGCCCTGGGGCAGCCACAGCTTCTCTGGGTAACCTGTGCCAGGGCTTCCCCACCCTCATGGGGAAGCATTTCTTCCCAGAATCCAATCTAAACCTTCCATCCTTCAGGTTAAGGCCATTAAGCTCCTTTAACTGATCTCATTGCTCGGGCCTGAGGGCTGGGCTGAGCTGGGGCTGCTGGAGGGGGCAGTGCTGGAGCAGATGCCCCTGGGGTTTGTGTGCCCGTGTGGGTGGGAAGCTCAGCCGTGCTGGGCATGGGGGCTGCTCTCCTGTGCAGGACTCAGGGGTCACTTGACCGGTCCGGGTCCCTGCTGGGCAGGGTCTCTGTGCCCCTGTCCCTCCCAGCTGCCCAGAGCCCAGGAGGAGCTGCTGTGACAGTCCCTGGGCTGAGGGGTGGCATAGACCCTGCCAAAGGTGAGTCAGGCCACTCTCGCTGTTCTTCACTCCCGGATGGCTGGGGGAAGAGCTGTGCAGCTTTTGGGGAAGCCGAGCCAACAGCTGGCCCTCTAACGGGAGCATTTGGTGTGCACCATGCCTTGGCTCCATTTGCACATTGCAGGGAGAGGCTGTGCCTCACCTCACGGATGCGGCCAGGGGACGTGCAGCCTTTCCCTGTGTCCCACTGTTTTCATACAGCCTGACAAGCAGCAGCACAGCGCTCCTGGGAGCTGTGCGGGTTGTTGGGCAGGATTTTAACGGGAGCAATGCCATGTGAGCTGGCTGTGAGTGGGGAAGGTGTGAGCACCAGGGTTTACACCAGGAGTGAGAACCAAGTACTGTCACACCTGATGGTTTCACTGCAGTGGTTACACACATCTGTTTAATCTCCATCCATCATATCTGCTTTCCAGAGTGAGAGAAACACTTCTTCCTGATTCCCTTTATATTTGGTTTTGTTTTTCACATTAGGTTGCAGGGAGGGTTTGCCTTTTCAGGGAGGATCCCTTGGGAAGTGTGTGCTGGGCTGAGCTGTCCTGGCTGGTCAATAGCCATCAGAGGCCACTGCTAAGTGTTGCCCCCTGTGAGATCCAAGCTGAGATCACTCGAGGGTGACCCCAGGGGTGTGGAGGTAAAGGCAGTGCATGTGCTGTGGTGTGGCATGGGCAGCAGTGAGGACAGGCTGCTGGCTCGCTGCAGGCAGCAGGGCTGCTCCCATCCCAGAGCTGGGAAATGAAGGAAGTGGGATGAAACCCGCTGTCCTTGGGGGTTTGTTTTTCTGCACATGGAAATCATTGCTGGCAGAGATGTGAGTGCAAGTGCTGGGAAGGGACAGGATGGGCCAGGTCCAAGGGCAGGAGTGCAGGCCCTGCTGGGCTTTGCTCCCCTGAAGGAACTCTCTGGAGCCCCTGGCTCTCTGCCAGTCTGGGGGCAAAAGAAAAACAGGGATGATAAAGCGATTGAAGCTGGGATGTGTCAAACCATACAAGATGAGGGGCTATGAGAGAGCTGGAGAGGGACCTCTGACAAGGATATGGTGGGATGGAACAACGGGAATGGCCTCCCACTGCCAGAGGGCAGGGACAGATGGGATATTGGGAAGAAATTCTTCCCTGTGAGGGGTGGGAGGGCCCTGGCACAGGTATTCCCAGAGAAGCTGTGGCTGCCCCTGGATCCCTGGAAGTGTCCAAGGCCAGGTTGGTTGGGGCTTGGAGCAGCCTGGGATGGTGAAGGTGTCCCTGCCCATGGTAGGGCAGTGGAATGGGATGGGATTTAAGGTCCCTTCCAACCCAAACTCAAACCATTCTGTGGTTCTATGAAACCCCTCTTGCCTTGGGCTTCTGTTGCTCCAAGTGTGCTTTCATGGCCCCCTCTGTGCTCCAGGTCCTTGCATGAGGGGGTACCTATGGTGAGACCCTCAGCTGCTCCCATGAGTGGGGTGGGCAGGAGAAAGGGGGTGTTGGACGCTTCTGCTGCCGTCTGCACGTGGATTGCAACCTCCAAAGGAAAAGCAGCCAAAGCACAGGCTCCAGTGGTGTAGCTCTCTCTCATCTTTTTCCCAAAGCTTACTTTGCCTTTGCAGACACAAAGGCAGGTCTGTGTCCCTGCCTTGGCAGGGCTCGTCATGGCCCGGCATTGGCTTTGTGTGGCCCAGGCTCCCAGAGCCGCAGATGGGCTGGGGCGAGTGGCTGCTCAATGCCAGCATTGTCTGTGGCCACCCCGCCTCCCCTGGGGGGACAGGCAGGGGGTGCTGGCCATGCACACCCCCTTGCTGCTGCTGGGATCCCCAGCACCCCTGAGAGCCAGGCACTGCCTGGGGGCACAGAGCTGCTGTGCCCACCCCAGCCCTGCTGCCTCTCTGTCCCCTGGGTGCCCAGCCCCTCAGGGCAGGCAGGAGGATTCATCCCAGGTGAACGTGGTCTTGCTTGGATGGAGATGCACCAGCCTCAGCCTTTGCCATCTGCACTGCTGCCATGTGGGTGGAAGAGAGAAAGAGGTGCTGGATATCCCCATTCCAGCCAGGCTTTAGTGCTCCTGCTGTGGGACAGAGGGATGGCGGCCCTTGGGGCATGTGTAGCTGGCCCAGTGTAGGGACCAACCCTCTGCACTGCTGCTCCATGACTCTGCCCTCCTCTGCTCTCTGTTTGCCTGTATCTGTCTCAGACTGCACTAGGAGACGATGGGAAAACCAACCTGTGAATAGTGCAGGGACAAGCTGGGTGTGCTGGAGCTGGGACAGGGCCTTGGTGGATGTGGATCCACACAGAGCCTTGGGGGATGTGTGCAGGTGCAGACTGCAGGGTCCTGCAGGTTAACCTAAGGAAGAGACAAGCAGGTGTGTGGTCAGGAAGAGCTTGGGAGGAGCTGCCTGTGGCCAGCGGGGTCTTTGTGACTGAGAAGGGGTGGCACAGAGCAGCCCATGGCAGCTGGGCACAGCATGGGCTGTGTCCCTTGCCTGGTTTGTGCCACCCTCCCTCTCTGGATCTGCCTGTGAGCTCCTCCTCAGGGCTGGGCTTGTGCCCAGAGGTGGTCAGGGTTGTTTTAATGCGGGAGTGAAGGTGGGAGCAGGTTTCCGTGGGGTCCCTCCACCCCAGGCTTCTGGCAGGAGTCTGATCCCTCTGTGTTTCCTTCCTGCATCCTGTCTGCATGGGGATGGCCGGGGGGGTCTGGCAGGTGTCACTAGAGCCCTCTGTCCCCTCTTCCATGCTCCCACAGAGGAATTTCAGGGTGAACTCTTTCCTTGAGTACTGGGAAACTGCAGGCACTGCCCCTGTCCGTGATCCCCCGTGCAGCCCCCTGCTTTCCAGATGGAGTGGGAGGAGAGAAGGGAGTAGCAGGGGACTGGAGCTGTGGCAGGGTGGGTCCCCAGGGGGAGGTGGGTGATGTCCCTATGGGGTGTGGGGTGGGGACACGGGAGGGCAGCAAGGCATCGCTGCTCCTGTGGCTCTGGCACTTGTGGGAGTGGGATGCACTGCAGGAACCCCTCCCCTGTGCTCAACCCTCCACCCTGTCTTGATCCCACTGCCCTCCTTCCACCCCAGCTCTGTGTGCTCTTCACTCTGCACCAGACTCTTCTGGATGGCCAGATACCTGTACCTATCTCATGGAAGTTCCATCTTTTTGTAGAATTACCTCTTCATTTTCACAAGGGCCATCTCCTGAGGAGGACACACCTTGTGCTTTTGGTGCACTGGACACAGCTCCTGCTGAAGGTGCATATGAGCCCCAGGGCCCTGTGGGAGCTGCTGCTGTCCCTTGTGCCAGGTCAGCTGCCTGCCCCTTGTGCTGCCCGCCAGTGATGGATGGTCCCACGTGGCTGGGCTGAGAGGGGCTTCATGGAAGCTGCTCTTTCTCTGCTGCTCCTGCGGCTTCTGCTGGGTGCTCCATTCCTGCGTTACAGCTCTGGGGAGAGGGAAAAACGCCTCTGCAGAAGATGGTGGTAAAGACATCAAAGGCATTGAAGCAGGAGGGATGTAACAAATATAATTTCCATGGGGTGCTTTCTTCTTGGCTCTGGGAACGAGCTGTATGAGATGGAGAGAGATGCTCTATGCAGAAATGTTCTCTCTGGTGGTGTCAGAGGCAGCTGAGGTGTCAGAGACGCCAGGATGACAAGGTGTGATTCCCATCTAAGCTCTTGCTACGGAGGTGCTGGCTCTTGTTGGGAAAGGCAGAGCAGGATGCTAATCCCGTGGGAATGAACAGGAGGCAGAGCACTCAGGCTCTTTTTCCTTTTTTTTCCTCTCCAGCTCTCCTTGTAGTTCTGACCTAGAAATTCCTTACTACATTTGCTGAGCTGGCTTAGTTGAAGACTTGATTAATTTCTGGAGGATTAATTATTCAGAGAGTATGGGGAGGAAGGGCAATGTCTGCTCCAAACTCTGTAGGCCAACCTGCTCTGGGTTTGTTCTCTGGGCATATCTGGTGTGCAGGTGCCTATTGGGGAGCACATCGTGATGTGCTTGTGTCTTGCTCTCAGCCTTTTGTTTGTTTTCACTCTGTTTAAGCAGAAAACCTAATTCTGCTCTTCAGTGACACCATTTCAGCTCATGCTGCTGTTCCTCCTCCCTGGAGGTCCCTGTGACTGATATCCCCAAGGCCCTGTCCCAGCCTCCCAGTTTGGGGTGGGCACCTCTGCCTTGGCCAGGGCTCTCACGGAGGGCTTTGGCCACAGGGATCTCTGGAGTCCCCTGGCGAGGGGCTGCCAGCAGCAGATCTGCAGAGGTCTGGTGGCAGTGCTGGGCTTTGGGGGATCCTTGTGCCCTGTCCCTGTGGGTGGGCTGGAGCTGCTCCTCCTTGCAGCCACGCCTGCATCCTGCCTCCCGGACTGTCCAGAGCCCCTTTGGCGGGAGCATGCAACATGGGCAGTGTGGGGAGGAGTTGTTCCTTTAAAGCCGTGTTGTTGTGCTCAGGATCATTCCTCAGATGTGCAGTGACAGCAGGCTGTTTTTCAGGTTGCAAATAGCTCCATGCCCTGGAGAGCATGTGGAGGAATATATTTCCTTGATCTCCACAGGCTCTTGATGTGCTGATGAGAGCGGATTCCCTGTTTAACAGCAAAGCAAGGGCAGATTGGCAGTTTCTTTCCTTTCCCTGCTTTTCTCATGGTGTTTTGGGAGCAAGCAGGGTGAGGAGGCTGTCAGCAGCCCTCGGACCCATCTGCAGTGCTGGGGAATGACCCAGGGGTTTGGACCTTCACTGCAGTTGCGGGAAAGTGAGGGAGAGACCCGCAGCCCTGCCGGGCTTCCTGCAGCCCTGCCAAAAAGTGCCTGGAGAGAACAAGAGCTCCTCAGGAGAGCTTTTACATGGAGTGAGTTTGCTGCTGTCTGTTCCTCTGCACAGGGGCTTTGGCGGGAGGCAGCGATTGTCCTGGACACCAGCGTACAGGCACAGCTGTCACAGCTGGAGGAGCCTGGGCCACCCAGGGTTCTGTAAACGCTCTTTTCGGAAGGCAATACCCAAAACTGCAGTTTCCTTGACCTGTATGAACAGGCAGCTTTGCTGGCAGTGACTGCAATGCTTTTTGTTTGTGTTTTGGCAGAATGATTGCAATAAACAGTAAATGATTTATTAATAACCTGCAAAGAGCTGCTCCCCAGCTGAGCGGTGAGATATGTTTGTGCTCTCTCCTCGGCCGCAGTGAGCTGCCGAAAGCCCCAGTGCTCAAAGCTGAACTTTTAACTGGTAGCCAGGGCTGTGCAGCTGCTGGGGCTGCTCCTGGCACCCTGTGCCGGGGCTCCGCCCAAACCCAGCCGCTTTCATGGGTGCACGGGCAGCACCATGGCTTTGGGGATGGTGTTTCTCTGCTGGATCCATGCTGCTGCTTGTAGCAGAAAAGCCCAGAGGTGAGGAGTGCTCTGCCTGCAGCAGCCCCCTGTGAGTTTTCTGGGTGCTGGGGGATGTTGGTAAGGAGCCGCTGTCACACCAAGGGGCCAGCCTGCCCAGGGCAGTGCCCTGCAGCCTGCCCATGCCTCCTGCATCCACGGCAGGAGTTGGCATTTCACACCAAGTCATCCTCTCAGGCAGTCTGCAGGCATCTGTTTTCCAAATTTTCTGACTTCTCTCCCCATTGGAGTTTGGAAATCTATGGGCATCCTTGCTTGGATCAGAACAACTGAATTGCAGCTGTTATTTCCTTCTGTAAGTCCACCTTCAGCCAGGTCCTGCAGGAGCTTCTGCACAACCTGCTGAACCATGAGGGGTTTAAAGGGAGCGAGGAAGGGTTGGGAGAGGATGTGAGTGGCTCAACTTCACCCTGCATGGGAAGCTGGGAGGATCTGGAGGATGAGGACAGTGGTGGATGGGCTGTGTTTGCAGAACTGAGCCCAGCCCTGTGGCACGGGGAACGACACCTCAGAGTGTCCTTGGCTGCCCACAATGCTCCCAGAGCCAGGCTGGTGGAATGGGATTTCTGCACTACAGCAGTGAAGGTGCTGGGGGCAGTTACTTCAAGCTCCTGTCTCCAGGTGTGTGCAGCATGTGGGAAGCAAACTGCTCTGAAGATCCCCTGCAGAGGAGAGTTATCCACGGGGTAACCCCCTCCACACACTGGGTGCTTGTGAAGGCACCTGGATCTCTGCAGTGGAGCCTGGCAGAGCATCCAAACCAACAGGTTCCTTTGGAAAGGAGTGAGAATTGGCAGCTGTGAGCCCAGAGAGCAGCAGAGTGTGAGCTGTGCAGGTGGCTGTGGGTCACACTCAGGGCCTGAAAACGCTCTCTGCATCTGTGAGCAAGCCCAAGGTGTCAGCTCTGGTTCCCTGGGAGAATGATCTCCAGATGCCTCGTGCTGGCTGGATGGGTTTGCTCTGCAGGAGGGCTCTGTGGATGCCAACGGGAGCTCTGCTATGTGAACTCTTCCCTGCATCTGCTGCCTCTGGACAAGTCCAGTGTTTCCTGCTCAGGCTCCACTACAAAGGTGCTGAGCACTGAAGGGGTGTAGGAGCCCAATTTAATCTGTGCTGCTTAGGAGGTGGCACTTGCTGCACCCTGAATGATGCTGTACTAAACTGGGTTATCTCCCCAAAACCATGAGATTCTTTAGCCTGTGATGTTCCTGGTGCTGGGACAGCCTGCGGTCCTCTGGTCCCGTCAGCCCTGGGTGAGGCAGCCGGGGTTAACTCCTGCCTGTCTGTCAGGACAAGCACCAGCAAGCGCTCCGGATTCCCAAAGTGCCGAGTGGGGGCTGCTGTGTCACTCACTCTTCTCTGGGAAGAAAGGCCCTGTGAGGTGTGGAAGCTCCCTGCTGCGCCTGGCCTGGGGCTGTTTGTGCTGCTGCTGCAGCCTCGGGAGCCCCTGGATTATAGTGGGAAGCAGCGAGCGCTTGCTGCCGAGCGTTCCTTTGCTCCTTCCCTTGGAGCCCAGGTCCGTCTTGCTCTCCGCAGGCACGGCTGTGTCTGCACATTTGCTTTACTGCTAATGGAGCTGCTGCTTTGCCCATTGGCTCCTGCCTCCAGAAAGGGCTCCCAAGAGTGACTGCAGCTTTGCCTTTGCTCCACAGAGCCGCTCGGTTTGCCCGGATAGCTGCAATGATTGCTGGATTTCATCAGATCAGAGGCGCATCTTTCTTAATAGCCTGTGTAATTTTTTCCAAAGGGACCCACTGCATTAAATCTTTAATCTAGCCAGCTGCTAAGGAAGAACAGTCAGGCTCCCTGCCTCTGCTGTGGAGCTCTGGCACAGCCCTGATGTTACCTGAGAGGCTTTTCCCTTTGGAGTAGCCGGAGCCTTTGGAAGGGAGCTGGGCTGGCAAAGGGCCTTGTTGCTCCTCTGCTTTCTCCCTGTCCTTTGCTGTAATGCCACGACCTTTGTGTGCTAGGAAAGCAGGATCCTGTCTGTGCTGTGTGTACTTGGGTCCCATCAGCTGGAACAATGTGAAATAAACTGCGTAGGATTTGGGATGTGCTGTTGCTACCAACAGCCCTGTTCCAGCAGGTTGCTTCTGCTTGTGATTTCTTTTCTTTCCATCCTCAAAAATCCCTGCTTGCCCCAGTTTCTTAAGAGTTTCAGGATTGCTGTCGTTTTTGGTAGTTTTTTTACGAAATGCCTTTTGGAAATCAGGTGACATTTTGCTGAGCCTGACGCTGCCTACCCTGCTCCTGGGCAGGGGACAGAGAGGGCTGTGCTGGCCTAGCTCACACTGCCCCATCCTACTTATGCTGATTTGACTTTTAAGTTGCATTTGCTGCATGCTCTGACCTTTTCTTCCTTCCTGTCCCCTTCTTTCTGCCCTTGCAGAGGCAGGAGTAGTTTGGGAAGAAAGCTCATTTATTTTTTGTGCTCAAGCACAGATGCAGCTGTTGACTGTGCTGGCAATTGCCTTTGATAGACATTTACAGAGACAGTGACCCGTGAGAGAGTAAATCAAAGACTCAAAGCTGGTGCCTGGGAGGCACCTTAATCTGGTGAGTTCCTCTGCAAAGAGTGGACAGGTGACAAAGACACATCTGCAAATCAGGCAGAGCTCAGCAGTGGGGTGCAGCTTCCCTGAGGAAAGGGGCCTGAGGATGACTGGGACATCTTCAGACTTATGGAATCATGGAATGTCATGAGTGGGAAAGAACCCACAAGGATCATCCAGTCCAACTCCTGGCCCTGCACAGACACCCCAACAATCCCACCCTGTGCCTCAGAGCATTGTCCCAAAGCTCCTGGAGCTCTGGCAGCCTTGGGGCTGTGCCCATTCCCTGGGGAGCCTGGATATCACTGGCACCAGGGCTGCGAGGCTGGAGGGAGGGTTGCTAAGTTTGACTTGCACAGCTTGGCTCCTTTAGCTCTAGCTCTGCACGAGGCTTTTCTGTGGATGAAAAAGATGCTTTGCATGCTTATTTATTTATTTTTAATTTTCATGTTATCTCCTTTTATTTACATCTTGGTGCCTTGAAAAGACCTTAGCGCTCAGCAGCTCTCTGTGCTCCCATGGCTTGGGATGCCAGGACCCAGTCCAGGGCCAGAGGAGTCCTGGCCCTTATCCTGCTCGGGGGCTGGACTCACCGCCCACATCTCGAGGCGATTCAGAGGGATTTCAGCCATGACCAAACTTCCAGGCAGTGGCACCTGATGTGGCAGATGTGCTCCAGGCGTGACACCTGGCTCAGACACCGCCACTGCTGTGCTCTGGTGCTGCTCCAGGTGCCAGAGCTGTCCTGTTATCGCTTCATCTTATTCCTGAGCCCCTTGGGGCTGCTGCTGCTGTTCCGAGAGCATCCATCCATGAGCGTTCACAGCTCTGGCTGCTCTGCTGGCAGCTCCCCTCGCAGTGTGGCTGGGCTGATAGCAGCACTGACAGTGTGGCCTGGCTGACGTCCTCTGGTACTTCCCACCTCCCCTGCTTGTTTACAAGCTTTCCTGCTCCATGCATGAGATGCGGAGCAAAACTATGTTCTCGTGGATGTGTGAGAGGATTTGTCCGTGAGGCAGATGTGCCCTGCCGGCTCTGCGTCCCTGCGGGTGGCAGGAGAGATGTGAAGCTGTTTGCGCTGGGGAGGGCGTGGGTCACGCTGTCCTGACGACTCTCCCTCCTGCAGGACAAGAGGCTGCTTCCCTGGTGGTTTATGGCTGCTTTAAGCTGCTGTTGCAGGGATGGGGAGGCTGGTCCTGCTGAGCAGCATTCCTGCCTGGTCCCCTTGTGGGCTCTGAGCAGCATCCTGACCCCTGGCCAGGCAGGCAGGGACACCTTTCCCAGCCCTGCTGCGAGCACTAAATAGAAAATCACCCCCTGACCTCTTTAGCCCCATCCAACTCCATTTGTGGCCAAATCTCTGGCCAACAAGAAGGCTCAGGGTATGGATTGCCATGCACCACTGCAATGCCTGGTCCTGCCCCATGGCAGAGCGGGGCACGGGTGTCACGGCAGAGGGAGGGAAGGATAAGCTGTGTTGGGAAATGAATGGCTGGAAAGACACAGCTGGCTTGGAACCATTGCCCAGCTGGGCAGAGCCGGAGGATGTTAGGGTGAAAAAGTCCCAGACTGTTTTTGGCAGCCTGAATTCTGAGGGCAGCACAGGGTGGCCTTGCCCATTGTGGTTGCTGGTTGCCCTCCCTCTGTGGGCCTGCTCTGTCCATGCTCTGCAGCAGCTGATGTGAAGGAGCCCCAGGGCTTTGCTGAACATCCCAAAACTGCTGCATCCTGTGGGGATCTGCTGGCCCCAAGATGAGGGCAGAGCTGTGGTGGGACTCATGGAGCTGAGCCGTGTCAGGCTGCACCAGGGAAACACATCAGCTTCTGCTTTTGAAATGTGTCTGCCCCGTTCAGCTTTTGCTTTTCGTGTGTTGCCCAAGGGCTGCCGTGGGCAGGTCCAGGTGCTTTTGAATGACCCTGAGGAGAATGATCAGGGCTTCAACCTGACTCCAGAGCAGAGGGCCTCCAACCTTGGAAGTAGTCCAGGAGACCTTCCTGTGCCTCTTTTGGGAGGAAAAGCAGCACCTTGGGTTTTGCCTGCAGACCTGTGGGAGGGGACGTGTCCCGATTTTAATCATGTGGGGATTGCACAACGCTGGAGCTGCACCACTGAGCTCTGCCTGCCTCCGAGGCAATTCCCAGGGCCGCTGGTCTCTGCCCCACTCAGTTCATCTGTGATGGCTGAGGTTGGGGCCTGGGAGCCAGGGAAGCAGCAGGAAGCTCCCTGTGACTCCCACCTGCATCTCCTGCAAGGCTTGGGCACCGAGCAGCCCGGCCGTGCCGCCTGGGGAGAGGCACACATTGCATGGGGCTCTCCAGCATCTGGGGGGCCACAACACAGCTCCCAGAGCTGCCTGAGGTTCTGCAGAGGTGTCCTGGCTGCCGCCAGCTGCAGCATGGGGCAGTGAAGCTGCTCAGCCCCGCAGGTACCGTGGAGCTGGTCCTGCCCATGCACTGAGAAACGGGGCCGAGTGTGGTGCTGTCCTTGCTTGTGCATGTTGGGCTGAGCTGGGCTTCACGGGGATGTGGTGAAGAAATCTTTGCTGTATTTCAAGCTTTCTTCTCATTTGGGGATACTGAGGGATGGATTGCTGGGCGTTACAGCTGAAGAAAAGCTGTGTGTGCATACCTGATGAGGGCAAATGTACTGAGGAGCCTGTTCTGTCACACACTTGTGGTGCTGGTTTTGGGCATTTGACGGGGGAAACCACTGACCTCAGTGTCTTGTGCTCCACCGTCTCCTCTCCCACGGCAGCTGGTAACTGATGTAGAGGTTTCAATTTCTAATTTGCTTTCTCTTTCAAGCAAAAGGTGTTTCCCCCCCCGTCAGTGGTGGCTGTTTCCCAGAAGTGCCTGTGCAGAGCATGTACTGTGAATTATTTTCCTCACCACGTTGACATCATGGGGTTGGGGGTTTTCGCTGTGAAACTGGCTTTGATGCTGGACCTCCTTCTCCACTTCCCCTGTGTCCTGGCACAACCCGGCAGACCCAGGGGTGTGTTTGTAAAAGGTGTTGCCTTCCACTCACTCACTTCCTGAGGAAGTGTTGCCCCTCTCTTTAGAGAAGGGCACTGAATTCTGGTGGCCACCCAGTGGATCCTTGACCCCGCCTGTTTGGCACACTCCCCCTTTCCTAAGCACACCCTCATCTTGCAATGTGCTGGCTGTGCAGTCATTGTGGTGCCTTTCCTGGTGCGATGCAGGCCCTGGCAGGATCCTAGGACACTGCAAGGGCTGGTGTGTTGTCCCTCCACAGCTCTTCAGGGCACAGCTTCACATTGCTCAGCCCCTGGTGGGTGCTGGGGCAAGGTCCAAGGAAGGAGCCCCCTCCTTCCCCATCCCCTGTGTTGGGACGCGTGGCCGTGGGATCAGTCAGCTCACTCTGCTGCTGAGGAAGTGTGCTTGGACTGGGCTGTGTTTTGGTTCCCAGCAGATCAGCTGAGCTGACTCATTTCTGCTCCTCTCTGCTGCGGGGGGTGAGAGTTTCACAGACCTGTCCCACAGCCAGTCCCCATCAGCCTGCACAGACCCTGGGGCTGCCTTTCCCTCTGTCAGCACAGCAGCATCCTTTAGGGCAGCAGCAAGGTACAGGTGGGATGAGCTGATGATGCAGATGGTGCAGGATGCCAGGGTCTCCCTCCTCTCTGCATCCTTTCTCTGCAGCAGCAGCAACCTTGGTCTCAGCACACAGGGCTGCAGTGCTGGGTTTGAACCCCGTGTTCCTGGCAGGAACATAACACAAGTGCTGGGTTTGAACCCCGTGTTCCTGGCAGGAACATAACACAAGTGTGTGGAGGAGAGTCCTGGGAGCGGTTGGGTTCCTCAGGGCTCCTGCTGGAAAATGGGGGCTTTCCCAGGAGCCTGGTGTGCAGTTAACGCCACCAGCTTCCAGGGCCTGTGGGTGTCCCTGAGGTCTCAGAGCTCAGGGAGCTGATGTGAGGGACTGGAGCTCTGTCCCTGCTGCCTGCACGTGGCGGTGGGAGCAGGGAGAGCAGTGCCCTGGGGCTGTATGGCAGCAGAGCTCCTCAGGTGAGGAGTCTCACTGTGCAACCTCTCACCTTGGTGGTATTGACCATCTGAGTAATTGTCTCTGTCCTGCCCAATGGGGCTTTAAATATTTTGCCTGTACTGTGAAGGATCGGATGTGATCTGCTTTGTCGTTTGTCTTATTTTCCTGAAATAAGTCAAAGTATTTGTTTTCCCTTGGGTGCTATTTGAGCTCTGTACTCTGGCAGTCCTGGAGGTTTTAATTTTACACAACTAGCATTTCAGAAGTTTTAGAGGTTTGTTTTGACTTTGTTTTAATTAAATTGCTATAACCTGGGGGAAATCTTTTGCCTTGATTCAAATGGAAAGTCTTATTCCGAGTAAATCCAACGTCCCTGTCTAGCTGGTGATTGTGCTGTTCAGAGTTTTGACAGGAAAAGTTAAAATTTGACTCCAGGCTTGAAAGTTTGCAATCATTGACTGCAACAGGCAGGGCCAGCTTGGCGGTGTAAGAGGATTACGTTAATCTATTGTTATGGAAGAAGTACGATTTTAATAGACTCTGTTTTGGTGCAGAAATGGGATAATTACTGGTTGAGAGGTGAAAAGAAGAAAGGTTGGGAGTAGAAATGGTGCCTGGTGTTGGGTCCTGGGCATGTTGAGGATGTCTGAGCCCCTCTGGGCCAGCGCTCCCTGAAGGATGTGTTGCGTGTTTGGGGAGCAGGGAAGACACAAATTCCCATGGGGTCTGAGCATCATCTCCTCCTGGAACAGCCTCTCCACCACACGCCACTGGGCCTGCAGCCAGTTCACAAAAGCCCTGGTGAGTTTGAGTTGTGAAGCCTCGGGAGGGGAAGGTGCTCAGGACTGTGCCTCCATGCCCATGGCATCAGCTGAAGCACTTCATACAAACCAGAAGGAAGCTCGAGGCCATGGGTGAGTAATTTCCCAGAGAAGCTGTTGCATACTGGGAAGAAATTCTTCCCTGTGGTGGTGATGAGGCCCTGGCACAGGGTACCCAGAGAAGCTGTGGCTGCCCCTGGATCCCTGGGAGTGTCCAAGGCCAGGCTGGATGGGGCTTGGAGCACCCTGGGATAGTGGAAGGTGTCCCTGCGCATGGCGAGCAGTGGCACTGGATGGGCTTTAAGGTCCTTCCCAACCCAAACCATTCTGAGATTCTGATTTATCCATAATTCCCTTCCAAGCAGGCCATGCCAAGTGCTGAGAGGAGCTGGTCAGACGCTCATCCCGCTCATTTTGTTGTGTGTGAGGTGATCTCCTGTGCCTGGCTGTTCACTGGATTTTGATCCCTCTGCAGCCACTGGTGTCACCTCCCTGCCCTGATGGGCCCCAGGAAGGGACACAGCAGCTCTGGGCAGTGCCCAGCAGTCCCAAGGAGTTTAGGAAGCTGTGGGCACAAGGCTGGGGTGAGGGGAGCAGCAGGGGCTCACTGAGCAGCCACCACAGGCTGGCAGCTGGGCACAACCCTCCGTCCCTTTTCTGTCTCTTCCTTCTCCGACCAGACCCCCTGAGTCCTGGCTGTTTTGGGAAGCCTTGGGGGTTGTGTGCGTGCTAAGGAAACCCTTGTGATGCCCCCTTGGGTCTGACAGGGGTGGGCGGACACAGACTTGTCAGGAGCCGACTGTGGGAGGGGCTGCTCCTCTGTCTGTGGGGTGCCAGGACTGCATCGATTCTGTCCCGTGGCTCTCCCAGCCTGGAGACTGCTTGCTCCATATTGATTATCATTTTTTTTCTGAAGACTGATGAAGTTTGCTGGGCTCTAATTGCATGAATTATTCTCCTTTCCATTTTCTGAAATCCTTGATAATGTTAATGAGTTTTCCAATTTTTGCTTTGGGCTTTGCCAGGGCTGTTTTTTCAGGGAAAAAGACCAAGAGGTGTGCAGTGAGCTGTGTCTATTTCCAGGCTGGTTGAGCATGTGGGGATTACACACGTCCTGGTTTGTCCCACTTGGGCAGGATCTGGGGATTTTGTCCCTTTTGGTTTGAAAGCATCATAGAGTTATGGAATGTCCTGACTTGGAAGGGACCCAGGATCACTGAGTCCAACCCCTGGCCCTGCACAGACACCCCAGCCATCCTACCCTGTGCATCCCTGAGAGTGTTATCCAAGTGCTCCTGGAGCTCTGGCAGCCTTGGGACCATGACCATTCCCCGGGATCAAATGAATTTTGTGTGGGTCTCAAGCAGTGAGGGGGCAGAGCCGATGTGGCCACTTTTGGGAATGGTTCAGCAGAGGCAGAACCCCTTGCCCAGCCAGCCCTGCCAGCCCCAAATGTCCTCGAATTATCCTGCCTTCATTTCTCCTTTGGCTGTGTTTCCTCCCATTACCCCACTGCTGATGTTTTATACTTCCTTCAGTCCTTCTGAACTCAACAAACTATTTTTAGGAGGTATCAGCCAATTTTCTCTCTCTTTTTTTCACTTAGCAAGTATCTAAAAGCCCGTGTGACTCCTCCAGCTGCTTGTGCTGCTGGCTGCTGTTCCCTGCCCTTATCTCTCCCCTGCAAGCCTGAGCCAGGTTTTTGTGCAGCCATCAGGGAGCAGCACCAGGGACAGCCCTGCTTTGGGAGGTAATTGTGCCTCTGTGCCTGTGATTTAACTGCACAGTGCTGCGAGTGGGGAGAATCTTTTGAAGTGGGATCAAATAACCTGGCAATTTCCTTCGATCTGAGGGGTTAGAGAGGGAATTGGATTTCAGGAGCATGCACATCCCACGCTGCTCCAAAAAGGGACAGATCCTGGTAGGCTGCTGCAGGTAGGTTACTGGATCAGCACTGGCACCTCTGTGCTGGAGCTGGGGCTGCTCTGTGCTGCCACGCTGGATTTGGTGGTGGTTCCACCTCTGCCTCCTGGGTGTTTCTCTGAGAAGGTGAGTGTTCATAGAATCATAGGAGGGACCCATGAGGAACAAAAGTCCAACCCCTGGCCCTGCACAGACACCCCAACAATCCCACCCTGTGCATCCCTGGCAGTGATGTCCAAACGCTCCTGGAGCTCTGGCAGCCTCGGGGCCGTGCCCATTCCCTGGGGAGCCTGGGCAGTGCCCAGCACCCTCTGGGGGAAGAACCTTTGCCTGATCTCCAGCCTGAGCCTCCCTGACACAGCTCCAGCCGTTCCCTGGGCCCTGTCCCTGTCACAGAGAGCAGAGATCGGAGCAGCCCCTCGGGAGGAGCTGTAGCCCTGGAGAGGGAGGTGAGCTCTGTACTTCATCTCCTCTCCTCCAGCTGAACAAGCCAAGTGCCCTCAGCCTGTCCTCCCATGGCTTCCCCTCAAGACCCTTCCCCATCCCCGCAGTGCAAGGCTCTCCCTGTGTGATTCTATGTTATTTCCAAGAATGAGGGTATTTTAATTTAATTTGACAACCAGGGTATTTTACCCTAATTTGGGCAACACATTTGCGTCTGCTGCTGGAATTAGAGTAGTTGTGCTAAGTGATACATGGGGTAAAGCAGTAAATTGATGTGGTTGGCTCATGGTAGGTACGGCACGGAAATGTGTGTGAAATGCAACAGAGCTGGCAATTACTGCCAAGTGCCTGCTTAGACTGAAATTAAGGAGCTTCTTGCACACTCTGCGCTTTATTGCAGCTGTGTTGGGATGTAGCACTGCCCAGAGGGCTTCACAGCTCTGCCAGCGAGAGCGTGCCGCTCCCAGGGCTGTCCCAGGAGTCGGCTCCAGGACTCTCCAGACGCGTTTCTCCAGGGCTCTGGGCACCAGGGAGGAGCTGCAGTGTTGTGCCGCTGTGGGCTCGTGTTTGCACAGAGCACGGCATATTGAGAACCGAGATGAAATGCTTTGACAAATTCTGGATGGAATCATTTAGGTTGGAAAAGTCCTCCAAGATCATCAAGTCCAACTGTTCACCCAGGACTGCCAAGCCCACTGATGTACCCTTACAGAGAATTCCTTCCCAATATCCCATCTAACCCTGCCCTTGGCCAATGGGAAGCCATTTCCCATGTTCTGTCACTTCAAAGTCCCTCTCCAGCTCACCTGGAGCCCCTTTAGTCCCTGCCAGGGGGTCTGAGCTCTCCCTGGAGCCTTCTCTTCTCCAGGTGAGCACCCCCAGCTCTCCCAGCCTGGCTCCAGAGCAGAGGGGCTCCAGCCCTGGGAGCATCTCTGTGGCCTCCTTCAGATTTGTTCTGATCTCCCTTGTGCATGTTTCTTAAATCAGTTCATACTTGCATTTAACATGTTTCTTTACAAGCACATGGTGATAATTGCTTTTGAACATCCTGTGAAATAATGTATTCCAATTTAATTTTTATAGCTATCCCCAAACATTTGATGGTTCTCTGGTACACTGGGTTAACTGGCAGTGAAAAATAGGGCCTCAGTCACTCTAGGTATATTTAAAACAGGGTGGAAGAAATTTATTTCCTAAACCCCCAGAATTAGTGCTCAGAATTAAAAAAAAAAAAAAAAAGCAATTATCAAAATTCTTCAGTATTGGCTGAAAGATTTGACAGGGAGCTGATGCATGATGTCAGTGGTCAATTTTCCACAGTTTGGAAAATTCCTGTCCCAAAGTCCTTTGAAGTCCCCATGGTGCTTTCTGGTGACTTCCCAGGTAACCTGAGGAAGCCGATCCCTCCCTAAGAGACACCAAGAGAAGGCTCATGAGAAATTCTCTTCCACCTGACCTGAGGACACAGATTTTCCTGGGGGATTAGGAAGCTTCCTCTCACCCACATTAGGGGATCTCAGCAGGTATTTTTCCATCTCAGAGAGAGAGAGAGACTCTGATGACATCAGATGGGAACTGGGTTATTTTCCTTTGGCCACGGAACATCCTGTGCTGAGCAGGCAGCAGTGCCTCCTGCTCCAGGCTCTGCTCCTGATGAGCTGCTCGGGCTCCAGCTCCTCCTTTGGCCCGTCTGGCTGCTTTTCCAGACTGTTCTGGTGTTGTCACTGCTTCATGTCACAGCTCCAGTCTAGGATTCCACTCGTGCATCCTTCTGGGCTCCATCCTCATTGCTGGAGTTCTGCTCTCCAGGTGCCAGCTTGGGAAAGGGACAAAGGGAAAGGGAGCCTTAAACCAGCCAAGGTTTTCCCTGGTAGCCAGGGAGTGGCTGCTCCCAGCATGGCTTAACCCTGTCTGAACTGCTTCCCCCAAACATGGGGAGGTCGGGTCCTGGTGAGCACCCCCTGTGCTGTTCTGGGGCAGGGATGAGCTGCTGGAAGCACGGCTGAAGGAGGAGAAGGATGGGCTCTGTGTCAGCTGCTGAGTGATTTTTAGAGGTGCAGCTCCCCAGGGCTGAAGAGCAATGGGTGTGAGAGTAACTGGTGCGGAATGGTCTGGGTGTGGAGTGAGCCTGAGCCCTGGAGAAGCACAGCTCAGGTCCTCGGGCACTGTAGGAGTGGATGGAGGAGCTGGCAGCTCAGAAGAACCCCCTTTCCCTCCTGCCCTGCTTCTGCCTATCCATATTTAAGAAGTGTAATTGGAGCAAAAGCTGCTTGGGGAAGCCGGAAAGACGTAACCAGATCTGGCTTGCTCACACCGGGCTGGGAGCACAGGGACTGGGGCTGCAAGGAGGCTCTGGGGATGGTGCAAGGGCCACCTTCCAGGGCTGGCTTGTCCCACTGTGCTGGCCAGGCACAGGAGCAGGCAGAGAAGCTTCCCAGTTCACACTTAGGGTGTCTGAGCTGCTGTGATGATTTCTGCCTGAAAAAGCATCGTGGCTGTTTGCAAGCTGGGACCAGTGCTGGTTGCCACATCTGCAATGGCTTTGCTGTGTTTGGAGGGTTCTGAAATGGGCAATGTTGGTCTCTGGGGCCCAAAGCAGTGCATGCACAGGAACGTGTGAGATGGCCAAGCCAGCCAGGCTGTGTTTGACTTGTGGGTATTTCTCTCCTCCCAAATGCTGCAGCCGGAGGTGTGAGATGCCTGTGCCAGGGCTGGGTGATGGCTGTGCTCGTTATCCCCCGAGTCCCAGCGCTGTGCGGGTTCTGTTTCCTGCTTTAACATCTCCTCCATGGCTCCTCTTAAAAATCAGTTTATGTCTGTGCAAATTAAACCACTGTTTCACTTATGAAGTGTTTCATTCCACTGTTAAGTGGAAGTGGGAAGCTGTCGCACCGCTGAGTGCGTGGCTGCAAACCCAGCACAGCAGATTGTTAATGTGAAATTAGAGAGCTCAGCGATAGCTTGGCAGATTGCCTCCACTGCCTGATCGGAGGCACCACGCTCCTCTGGGAGCTGGTGTGACAGCCCTGTCTGAAGGGCTGACCACTCACTCCTTGAGCGAGGAAGGGCCTGAGGGCTGTTCCATGGCCTTGGGGCAAAGGAGACAGCCCTTCCCTTGCCCCAAGCTGAAAAGCAGACACTAAATCTCAGGGGAGAGATGTGGGAACTTGTGCTGCCTCTGCCCCAGCGCTGGCTGTGCTTTCAGCCAGGTGGGTGCCAGGCAGCCTGGTCCAGGGGCCTGGGATGCACTGTGGGGGCCGTGGGGCTGCAATCCCCTCTGCAGTGTCACTTTCAGGCACAGATGGAGATGTTTATGGACTGGTCTGAGCTTTCTGGCATTGGTACCTTCAATGCCACCACCCCCGGCTTATCCACACGTGGGGTTTCATGAAGGCAGCGTTTCCTCTGTTTGTTTTCCAAGTGCTGGCACTGTTGGACTCATGGACTAAGCTCTGCAGCCTTGTCGGGAGAGCTGTGGCTCCTACGTACCCCGCTGGAGGCTATTACAGAAATGCAGGCTGTCCCTGGCAGAAGGGGTGTCCCCCATGCAGCTGGAACGCTGGGGAATTCTGCCTTGCTCCTTGGATTTTGTGTCCACAAGGCTGTCTAATCCTCCTGTTGTTTTTTCTACAATCTTCCAAACTGCTCTTTTGTCCCCAAACATTTTTGCAGATGCCAAAGGAGGATCCAGGGAGCAGCATCGCTGCTCCTCTGCCCTCCCATCAGGTGGTGGGAGGAAGGGGAGAAGAGACGGGTTCAAATTAAAGCCACTCTTCCTTTCCACCCCTCCTGCCGCCCTGCCCAGCCCCTCTCCTGCTGCCTTGGCACAGCTCAGGAGCAGGTGACATCAGCGCTGCCAGGTGACCCCGCTGTCCTCCTCACAGCCCAGGCTGGGTGTGTGCCTCAGCCCGGCTGCCGCCAGGAGAGCCCGTGCTGAGCCTTTTTCCATAGAATTTGTCCACTTCTGCCTCCCACTCTGATCTCCCCCTCGACTGCTTCCCGCTGCCTCCTGCCAGCCCCCTCTGCTCTCCCCCGGCTCCTCCGCTCTCCCCCGGCTCATCTGACCTCCTTTGTAGTGTTGCATTTCACCGTGGTCGGTAACGGGGAGCCGATGGGAGATAAGAGGGGTGACAGTGTTACCGGCGCTCGCCGCGCCGCACGGAGCCTGCCGGCGGATGCTCTGCGCTCTCCGCAAACCCATGGCTTTGGGGGAGCACTCTGGACTCTCCCCGGCAGCGGCGGAGCCCAGCGGAGGGAGAAGGTGGGAGCCGGGGGAGGGTGGCTGTGCGGAGCAGTGCGTGAGCAGCAGCTTTATTCCCCAGCTGCGAGAGGGGAGCAGCCCCTGCTTTCCCTCCCCAGCTGTGCCCTGGAGGGAGGAGGTGCCCGGGGACCGGGTGCCTGCCCGGTGGAGCTGCTGGCAGGGCCCCCCCGAGCATCGGCAGCCCCTGCTTTGTGTGCAGGTCTGCGGCGGCTCGCTCCGTTTGCCGGGGTCGATGTCAGCGCCCGGAGTGGGGAGCAGCGAGTGCGGATGGTGCAAACAAATCATCCCCCCCAAAAGAAGCGCGGGCGGGGACGGGGACAGGGACGGTGACTCTGCAGGCACCAGCAGCCGGCGGGGGCGGCTGCCCCGCTGTCCCTGGGCCGTGCTCCGCACCCAGCCGCTCGGGCGTCTCATTCCGAAGGGGAAGCTCAACCAGAGTCTGGATGGAAAGAAACAAAATAAGGGAGGAGGGAAGTGGAGATCAGGAGGGGTTTTGGCAGCGGATGGCCGTCCCTTGCGGTGAGGGGCTGCTTGGAGAGGATGGGTCTACGCAGGGACATAGCAATGAATGCAGGTTGTTTATTTTTTAACATGGCATCCACACCGGAGGGATAAAAGGCTGTGCAGGTAGCTTGGGGCTCTGCCAGCTGAGTTACCACCAGTTTTCCTTGCTGTTTCCTCTCTTGGCATGGCTGGGAGTAGCCATCGGACACCCCTTCCCCTGGAGATGCCTCACTGACTTCATCTGGCTTTGCTCCGTGGGGCTGGAGCAAGGTTTGGGTGGTTTTTTTCTGAAGCTCTTGTTTTTTCCCCGCCCAGCTGGCGTCAGGCACCGAGGATGCAGAGACAAGTGCTCCTGACTAGGGGAGGGCTGGCAGGAGGATTTCCCTTCGGGTTCGCAGCATCCCCCTGTCTGCTGTCTGCCGTGGAAGGGCTTTGTGCTGGAGCGTGGGGAGCAGAGCTCACAGGTGACCTCTACCTGCATCAGCCTCGCTTTCTTTAAATGCCTGTCCCTTTCCTAGGCTCCGGTGTTTGATGACAGCCTGGAAAGTCACGGTAGGGAGGTGCTGCTGGCAGCTGAGGGTGTCTTCTGCTTTGGAAAACAGAGAGGGAGGAAAACTGGTGGACTCTGAATAGCCTTGGGAAGAGGATCCTGTCTACCTGGCCGCCGCACGCTGTAAGAACAGAGCCTTTGGAAATTCATCTGAGCAGCCGATTTCTTGGGGTCTCGCATCGCCTCTGTGACCAAACCCCTCCCGTCCCCTTCCTCATCCGAGGGCCACCACAGCCACGCTGGGCCACCTCCCCAGAGGGCAGCTCCTCCACCTGCCCGGTGCCACTCGCCGTGGGGGCTCCCAGACCTGTGCCAGAACTACCGAGGGACCCTTTCCAGCGAGCACTTTTAATTTCTCCTCTTCCTCCTCCACTCAGCTCTGCAGCATCACACAAAATACATGTGCAGCCGCCAGCTGCTCCGGGGCTGTGACCTGCGCTTGGCTCAGGGAGACGGGACTGAGCACCCTCCAGACCTGAGGGCTCACTGTGGAGTGCACTGTGGACTGTCTGAGTAACTCAGGCTGAACTCCTCCTGCCCTGTGCTGGGTTCCTCCAGGCCCCGTGGGCTGGCAGGGCAGCAAGCACAGCCGGGGTGTAGCATGCACGAGTGTGCAGAGGGACACAGGGACACCGGTGGCAGCCATGGCTTCATTTGGAAAGCTGACGGAGTATTTCAGCCTGAGGAAGTCGAGGCCAGAGCTGCGCTCCAGGCGCTGGGGCCGGCGGAGCGGGAGCTGTTGCTGTAGTGTCACGGAGTGCAGGTATGGGGTGGCAGTGACCCGAGTGTCCTGGTGCCTCCATGTGTGCCCAGGGGCTGCAGGATGGGGTGTGCAATCCTCGGTGCTTTGCTTTCCATTTACCCCTGCTGGGGCTGGGGAGGGGCCGGGAGCGAGCCAAGGGCTCTGGGATCCTCACCCCATTCCTGTCTGGGCTCCCACACAGCTCCTTGCTGCGCGTGTCTCCACGGCTCTGTGACCTGGTGTCTGTGTCCCTGCCCAGGGCAGTGTCGGTGGCACATCTCGGGTGTCTGCTGGGTGACCACGTGCACCTGTCCCTGCCTGGTGCTCTGTGTGCTGTGACACTGCACTGTCTCAGCAGAGGAGCCAGGTCATTGCACCAAAATCACCCTTCCCTCCCCCTGCCCCATCCAAAGTCCTCTCTGCAGGGGGAGCATGAAGTGACTCCTCAGGTGAAGGGAAACCTGTGTGTGCAAGGAGCTGATGGAGCCTCCTGGCACACAGGAGGGGTCTGGGCTATGGACAGGGGGCTCCTCTGGCCAGACAGACACACGGTTCAGTGGCAGCTCATTTGGGATATGGATTAATGAGAGGAATGCAGTGGGGATGGGGAGGGGTGGCATTTGGGCTGACCTGAAATCCCCTGGGAGCATGTGAGTGCTCAGAGTTGTGTTGAGGGGTGCACACATCCTTGTTTTGCATGTAAACACAGTTACTGCAATTAAGAAAATTGCTTTGTGCCTGGGTGGCTTCTCCTTGGCTGTTCTGAGTAGGAACTGCCCTGTAGGGCAGGGTTAGTGCTCGGTGCTGCTCTGGGCTCTCCCCTCTGTGTGGGCTCAGCCCGAGCAGTGTCCCCAGATCTGCTGACCTGCATGTGGTGCCTCCCTGCTGCTGTGGGGTCTGGCTCTGTGTAGGGCGAGAAACAGCACCAAGGTGTTCACTCAGCTTCTTCTCTGGTTGTTGAGCACTTTGTACTCTGTAGAGGTTATTAAAACATCTACAGATTCAAACGAAGCTGGAGCCCCTCCTACTGCTGCCCATGTTGCTGCTGAGACAGTGAGACGTGCACAACCACTGCTGTCTCCCCTCTTCCCTCTGTGGCTGAAGAATCGCCTCTTCCCTGCTCGCTCGTTTCTCCAGAAACATTCCTGGCAGGGCAGCAGCTTTGTTCTGCTCCTTTTTGGCACTGTGGACAGAAACCCTGGTGTCTGCCCTCAGGTTTTTGCCATGCTGCTGTGGCGCTGGCTGTGAGGAAGGTCTGTTCTCCAGGTACTGCCAAGCGTGGCACATCCCTGGGGTTTGCTGTGCCTGAGCAGAGGAAGAGGAGGAGGTGCAGCCCCATGCAAAGGCTGCTCCAGTCCTGGACCATGGGGTCTGGGGTGAGTTGGGTGGTTTCCTGTGTAATGGGAGATGTCATGGTGCCTTCCTAGCTCTGGGACATGGAGCCACAAAAGTGGCATTGCTGGCAAGTAGCTCACATGCCAAATTTTCCGGGGGGATGCTGCCTGTGGATGTGGGACTCTGAGCAACCTGGAATAGTGGAAGGTGTCCCTGCCCGTGGCAGGGAGTGGAACGGGATGAGCTTTAAGGTCCCTTCCAGCCCAGACCGCTCTGTGTCCTGGCTCTCCCCTGATGCAGGACTGTGGCTCTCTGTGCATCAGCCGTGCTCCCCAGGGCTGCTGCCTGTGGGGCTCTTGGGCACCTACCCCTAGGCAGGGTTTCTGTGTGTGCCCAGGTGCTCTGCTATGGTCAATCTCGGCTTGCAGGGAGCTGTGCTTTCCCTGTTTTGCCCCCTGCGCCACACAGCTGCCCCAGGGCAGCTCCTCAGGGCTGGATCTGGGTGTGTGGACAGATTTCCTGGTGTCCCTGAGCCCCGCAGTGACAGGGCTTGAGTGTGCCTGTGGACACCGAGTCCATTCCCTTGATTGCCGCAGTTGATTATGGAAGTAAAACCGAGTGTTGATTGAAGTGTGGGATGCTCTGAAATCAGTCTCACTCCTCACCCCAGCTACTTGAGTTCCTGCCTGTATTCCACCCCTCCCAATGTCTGTACCTTGAGAACTCCAGGAAATCTCCACGGCTGAGATCCCAAAGCCACCACAATGCAGCAGCTGCAAATGTTTGGCCCTGTCCTTGCTCGAGATCGTGCTTCTTCCAGCTCTGTTGAGCAACTTTCCTCACTCCAATGTGAGCAATTAAGGACGAAAAGATCCTCAGCTCCCATGTTTCCGTGCTCATGGAGGTACCAGAGGTCCTGTAGCCCGGGTTCATCAGGCTGATATCTAACAGCCCTCAGCACAGCCCTCAGCACAGCCGTGCCCTGGTCTTGCTCAGGGCAGCCAGGCTCCCACCACGCTTCCCAAGGCTGCACAGTCCCCTGGGACCACAGGGAACAGACGTAGGCAGGCACTCAGTGGAGAGCACGCACTGACTGGAGTTATTAAATTCTATATATAGTGGTCCCACGCATTCTCATAGGGCCTAACAGAAATTAGCAGGTGTGCAGTTATGGTTTTAAATAATATTCCTGCATTTTTAAACTACGCCTCCAGATAAAGCAACATGAGTGAGCTGGGATGAGTAAGTCTGCTGGGCTTGAGGATTTGTGGGCTCAGCCTTGTGCGCAGGAGTGGAGCCCAGCAGGAAATCGTCTCACTTGAGGTGCTTTTGGGCAAAGGCACTGCTTGCAGGAGCTCTCCAGCCTCTGTCCCCACCTGCGGCACAGAGTGTGTCCTGATTTGTTCCTCTGTGTTGTGGCAGCTGGAGGCTCCTCCAGCCGGAGCCCTGTGCTGCAGGAGGGGCTGTGGCATAGCTGCAATTTTAATTTTGTTATTAAATCCATCACCTGGGCAGTTGTCCCTGGGCTGGGAGGCCCCAGGGGTGACAGGGTGGGGATCAGGGTGTCCCCTGTGCAGCTGTGCTGGGACAGGGGCTGGCAGTGTGAGTGAACACCCAGCCCAGCCCAGGGCAGTAGGTGATTTATTTGCAGCAACTTTTGCTGTCTAGCAGGAGCAGTGATGGATGAACCAACAACTCCGGCTGACGGTCTCCGGAGAGGGAGTGCTTTGTGAGGGATGGAGGCCTGGAGCATCACAGGCATTTGAGGGTTTGTCTGCAGCGCTGGGTGCAGGTGCAGAAGCACAGGAGGGGCTGTGGGTGCTTGCTGAGGTCTGTGGGGTTGTTCTTTGTGCTGTCTCTTGGTGCCAGCCTTGAGGGGCTCGTGCCCAGCTCTGCACGTCGCCTGGAAGGGCAGGGAGGCTCTGCTCTGGGCTGGAGGAGGAATGGATGGAGAAGGCAAGTTCTACTGAATAGCTCTTCTCTTTGTGAGCTGTTTATAAACTGAAAGGGCTGGACAACTGATTTTGGGTTCCTGCAGCTTTTGCGAAGTGGATCAGCACATCGCTGTTGTGTGTGAGGGCTGCTGCGCTGAGAGAACGGCCCTGCTGCGCTGTGAGTGGGCCAGGGAGGCTCTGGGGTGGGCTGGAGCTCTCAGGATGGCACTTCCCAGGCTGCTGGCTTCTGCCAGGGCTACTTACAGTGAGCCAGCCTGGCAGAGCCCTGGGCTGCAATCCTGGGGGTTCTGGGAAGAGGGGGACCCCATGTCAGAGTTAAGGGGTTTGGGAGAATTTCTCAAGGACACTCCTGGAGTTGTCCTCAGCCTGGGTGCGATGGGGGAAAGCAGAACTGCCCAGAATGCCAGTCCTATCACCAGAGTGGCAAACTGCAATAGTAGCTAATTCATTAAAATTTCCAGTTGAAAGTTATTAAAAGTCCCAAGTCCTGTCCCGGGGAGTCCTTCTAGGCAGGGACTTGGGGCTAGTTCAGTGGCTTTGTCTGTTGGCCCAGGGCTGTTCTCTGTTGGCTTCAGGAGGCTGATGTCTATTCCCTCTCCCCATCTCTGTGGTCCCCATAGCCCCACATGGTCCCCACAGGGGGCTTTGATGAGCTCCTCAGGGATCACTGCCTGGTTATGGAAAAGAAGACATTCAGGATGGGGGAATAGAGGGGGAGATTTGTGCCTGGGTTTGGATCCTGCATCCTTCTCCTGGGGGAGACCTTCAGCCCTGGAGGTAGCAGAGCTGACAGCCCCTCAGATCCTGGGGGTGAAGGTCCTGCATCCTCAGTGGGCTCCAGGAGAGGAGCTTTTCCTTGGCTTGGGGCGAGCAGTGGTGAAAGTCAGGGAAGCTCAGTGTGGGGAGCAGGGAGGGGTTTGGCTGTGCTGGGCAGGCAGGGTGTCAGCTTTGGGGTTCCACTGCCTTTCCTTCTCTCAAAACCCGAGTTAGAAGTTGGTGTTAATTAACAATGAATTAAATTATGTAAGAATTAAATGACATAAAATTCTGACTTGCCTGGCCTGTTTTTGCCCGTGCCATTGGATAATCTCCAGCTGAAGAAGGTGTGCTCAGGGTGATGCTCCATCTTTGCACTCCTGTGGGGCAGAGGTGTCCCTGTTGCTGCCAGGGTCAGAGCCTGCCCCAAGCCTTGTGTGGTGCTGCTCCAAGGAGCTGCTCCTTCTCATGGGGAGCTGTTATCGCCTCCCCTTTGGAGCTCTTTCCCCCACTGATTTCCTGATCCGTGTCCTCGCTGCAGTTGGATGGGCTTGGAGGTGGGGAGGGATGGTGGGGAATGTTTTCCTGGCAGGATTGTGCTTGGTTGTTTTTGGGTGCTTAAAAATATCTCCTCAGCTCTGACAGCATGTCTGTGTTCAAGCACACGCTTGTGGTGGGGGACAGGAGGAACTGGCAGATTTTGGGGTTGGAAAACCACACTGGAAAAACACAACCCCTGTGTTAGCAGCACTCAGCATGAGACAGGTAAAGATGGCACGGAAAGATACCCAAAGGGGCATCTCTGACGAGCTCTGAGGGGCTCTCCTGCATGTCTGAGAGTTTGACTGATTTTTCTACTTGATTTCTGACATGTTTTGAACAAAGCCTTTCTGCTTCTGAATGACACATCCATATGGAAAGATATCTGCATTGTAAAGGAGAAAACTAGCAAGGGATTTGGAAGTGTTTTGGGTTAAGTGGAAAGTTTCCCCCTGAATTCAGTCAATAAGGTGTTTGTGACACTTGTTCTCCAAACTTCCCAGCGCTTACACCTCCCTGGCCTGCTGAGATGCCAGCAGGAAAACGTGTGTGACTGCATGGATTCACATTTTTTGCTGCAACAGATCATTTTACCCTATTAAGAAACCAATGTCCATCGCTGCTGCGTGGAAGTGGTCGGTGCTGGTGCTGGAAATAGAGTCCGAAATCCAGCACTGGTGACTTGGCTTTGCAGAGGTGCTGAGCATCCATTAATCCTCTTAACTGGAACAGGCAGCCGAGCCTCAGCACCTTTGCAGCTTGGCTGGGCAAGGATGAGGGAAAGAGCCTCAGCAGCTGGAGCTGGAAGCTCCAGCCTCAGTCAGCTGGAGGTTGGGAATGTGGTGATAGGTTTGGGGTGCCTGAGGCTGCACAGGGTGGGGGTTATCCTCAAGGGCAGCTGGTGTGCTCCTGGGTGAAGCGTGTTTGGAATGATTCTCCAAAGCCTGGAGCCCCTCTGTCATGGGGATGGGCTGGGAGCTGGAGAAGAGAAGGCTCTGAGGAGGCCTTACAGCCCCTTCCAGGGCCTAAAGGGAGATTGTAAAAAGAAGGACAGCAACGTTTAACACAGGCAGACAGTGACAGGACAAGCGGGAATGGTTTTAAACTAAAAGAGGGGAGATTTAGATGAGATGTTGGGAAGGCATTCTTTCCTGTGAGGGTGGGCAGGCCCTGGCACAGGGTGTCCAGAGCAGCTGTGGCTGCCCCTGCATCCCTGGAAGTGTCCAAGGCCAGGCTGGAGCAGCCTGGGACAGTGGAAGGTGACCCTGCCCATGGCAGAGGGGCTGGAATGGGATTGGCTTTAAGGTCTCTTCCCATCCCAAACCATTCCATGATTTCCATTCCCACCCAAACTATTCCATGATTCCGTGCTTCCCCCTGCCCTGTGTGGCTGTGCCTGTCAGGGCCACTGGTGCCCTTCATGTCTCACAGGTGCCCCGTGTCCCTCCATGCTGGGGGTCCATGCTGAGCTGCAGACTTGAGCCTTCCTCCCCTGTTCTCCGTGCCAGCCTTGCCCCCGGCTGTGTCCCCAGCGGCTCCTGATGATGACGAGCTGTCAGACGTGAACGACTGTGAGCAGAGAGGCAGTGCCATGGGAGGAAATGACATTTAGCTTTTGTTGCTTCATTGAGCTGCCTGGCTTTTGTATATGAAACCTAAAGAGGCTTTTTGGCTTTGTTCTCCCCACTGTTTGCAGCGCCGCGCCTGAGATCTGTCAGGAAAGGGCTTGAGGAGCAGCACGGAGAAGGAATCTGTCTTCCCATGAAACCTGTGCTTGCAAGGGACCCATCAAACCATGTCTTATCCTGGTTCTCTGTGGTTTCTGGGGGACATCTGGGTCCTTTTCCAGCCCCAGTGATGCGGGCTCAGCTGCACAGAGCTCCTGCTCTCGCTGTGGGCTGTGGCTCTGTCCCCTCCTGCACTCTCAGGGTGCAGGGGGAGGGCGTGTGGACAGAGACAGGGATGCTCTGAGCTTTGCTACTCCTCACAAACCTGCTCCCATGGCTATGGCTACTGGAATGTTTGATATCTGTCCCATAAAAGTGCATGTGTGGCCTGGGAGCTGTCTGGGAAAGCTTCCTGCATCTGACAAGACTGGAAAAGCACATCTGAGCTCTCAGTGTCATCTTTTTGGGGTTTGGGGCCAAGCTTTAACTAAAGACAAGCTTTGCACCCTTTCTCCCTTTCCTCCTGGCTTTCAGTCTCCTTTGGAAGCCACTCTTTGGGATGGGAGATGAGCCTGGGAGCTGCCCAATTCCTGCACAAGCTGAAGCTCACCTTTGCCTGGATTAGGCAGAAAAAGATGAATGGGCACCCTTTATTTTGGAGTGGTAGTTGGATGGGGTGGTGGGAGGAAGGCAATGATACTGGTATTAAGGGGAATTACAGCTGGAGCGTGACTGCAGGAGCCGGCTCGTTCAGCAGAAAGCCTTGGCCTGTGAGTCAGGCTTTGCTGGGAAGGCTCTTGGATTCCTCATTCCCACTGTTTTGGCACTGAGTCACGGCTGGCTGGGGGCGCAGGTAGGAAACAGAAGCACCAGCAATCCACAGTGGGATTTGTGCACGGAGAGGGGGAAGGAAGGACTCCAGACAGCGGGTGGGAATGTTAGCAGCTTCCCATAGAAGTGGTGGCTGGCACGGGGAAGATGGTGAACGGGGCTGTCCCTGGGTGCCCTTCCCTGCTCCTGCCTGTGCAGGGCAGCGCCTGGGATGTGTGGGGGCACCTGCGAGCCCCAGGGTGCGTGGGGACGCGGGGCAGCCCAGCTCTGGCCTGGGTGGCACGGGTGGCTCTGTCACCGTGCTCGTGGGGCAAGTGCTGTGCTCCAGGTGGGAGGGGGAGTTGGGGGGCCCTGCCCCAAAACCCCTGGGAATGTTCAGCTGCATCAGCATCACCTGGGGATGAGGGGAGCAGCCTTGGTGTCCTCCAGCCTGACCTTGGTGGTGTTGGGCTGAATGGCGTGAGGGGACCATGGAAGGAGGGAAGTGTGGGAGCTGCGGGTGCCTGTGGGATGCTGGCAGAGCCCCGGGAGCAGCCAGGAGATGCCGTTGGGGTTTGGAGGAACCTGGGCACAGGGGATCCTCTATCCAGCATCCTCTGTCTTCTATTCCCAGCACCCTCCTGCAGGGAAGTTTGGGTGGGTTGTGTCCTTCAAACAGTCCCTTGCGGGGAAAGAGCCCCCCGAGGAGGAGAGGGCTGCTCCAGGGACAGCATCCAGATGATGCCGTCCTGCCGGAGGTGGGCTGAGCCAGCTCAGGGAGAGCTGGTGAGGAAGGGAGAGGGGATATGGCAACAAAAGAGATTTTCTCTGGCCCAGGAAGAAGCATTTCAAAGAGGAAAGAAAAAAAGGCCACTACTGTTGGGAATATTTCAAATGGGAAAACCAGAATACTTCCTTTAATAATTAAAACATATTTTTCCCACAAAAATTCTGTGTTTTTTCCTGTAGAAATAGTTGGCAATTATACAAATTAATGCAAGATATTTTTAGTTTGCATTTTTAGGTATTTTTGATGCAGAGAATACAGATGGGAATAAGCAGCTCCTCCTGATTCCCTGGCTGTAGCAGCCACTTCGGCGTGGGGGGAGGCAGCCCCTGGCTGTGGGTGCTGCTGCCTGGAGCATCCCTGGCTTCCACAGGTGTTTGGAAGCCACTGGAGCTGGCGTTTGTTCCTCTTGGCTGTGCCGGGCCCTCTGCTGCCTGCTCTGTGCGCAGGATTTGCGTGGCTGTCTCTGGTACATCTATTTTTTGGCTGCAAATCCATGTTTGTAGAAAAACTGGAAAGCGCCAGTGCATTTTTATGTTGCTTTAAAGAACAAATAGATAAAATTTATCACAGAACTACAGAATGGTTTGGGTTGGAATGGAGCTTTCAGCTCACCTCGTTCCACCCCATGGGCAGGGACACCTTCCACTATCCCAGGTTGCTCCAAGCCTTGTCCAGGCTGGCCTTGGACACTTCCAGGGATCCAGGGGCAGCCACGAGTTCTTCACTGGCAGAGTGGGAGCATTTTCTACCTGAGGATTTTAGGGGATGTTTTTTTCCGGCGGTGGGGATGTGTTTCCCCTGGCAGATCCTGGCTCTGCTTTGCTCTGTGGATGTTGAACTGCAGCTGCTCACTGAAGTGGCAGAGTCCCCATCCCTGGAAGCATTGAAAAAATGTGTGGACGTGGCACTTGAGGACATGGAAAGTGGTGCTGGTGCTGGGTTGGTCGATGGATTTTATAACCTTAGAGGTATTTTCCAGCCTTGATGATTCTGTGGTTCTCCAGAGAGCCTGGCAGCTGAAGCTGTGTCGGGGCTCTGGCCTGCAAACAGGTTTTTGGGCTCTGCTTCTTGCACCCTATGGCCAGCCCCCAGCCCAGCCCCGTGGGTCAGCTCCTCGGCCTCAGTGCTGATGTGCAGTGGGGCCTTGGGGCTGGCTGGGACCAGAACCCGATCCTGCCCTGGAGGAAACCTGTGCCCGAGTGCTGCTGCCTGGGCTGGGCTCCCCATGGGCTGTCTGGGGCTGTTTGCTCCGGTTCTGCCCCTCACAGGACAGAGAAAATCCATTAGCCCAGCCACACGCAGCTGCGGGGGTGCTGCCTCTGCCAGAGCTCTGCGCCCAGCTCCCTTCAGCCCCCATCCCTCCTGCACTGAAACCATCTTTTTAAGGAATTTTATTGTGATACATTGGGAGCATAACAAATTCTTTTCCGCTCAATGGGCTTGTCTCTCTGACCGTGGTGGTGACCTACCTCTTGTGCTTCAGAGGAAAATGAAAACCAGCCCAGGGCTCTGGTTGAAAGGTGGTGCCCAGGAAGGTTTAAAGCAACATGCCTACAAATGCTTATAAATCTGCTTTTTGATCAAAACATATATATATAGATAGTTATTTTTTCCAGGGATTAATAGTCAGAGATGGATCAGCTCTGTCCCTGTTCGCCTCCAGTGCTGGAAAACTTGGTCATGCTGCAGAAATTACAGGATTTCAAGCAAACCAAGCAGCTCCAACAGATGTCTGCAGTGTCTTTCTGCTGTTTGTGCTGAAGCACATCAAGTTGAGGCCTGAAGCGTCTCCCCTGTGGTTGTCAGGAGCAGCAGTGTCCTTTCCAAGATGATCTCAGTGCCTTTTTGTCTCCTCTGTCGTGTGACTCTGATTTTGAAGCAACGGGGGACACCAGATCTGTGTCATGGGACTGGGAATGGGACCAGGAGCTGTGGGGTTGTGGTGCCGCAGCATCGCAGCTCCAGTCCTGCTCCAGGGATTCTGTTGGGAGTGCAGGATCGGTGGGAGCAGCGCAGGAGGTGGGTGCTGGAAGGGGCTGTGATGCTGGACCCCTTCACATCCTCCCTGAAAGGTGTTTGTAAATGCAGAGGAGGAAGTTACGTTTGTCATCCTCGTTACTGGTGCTTCATTAGCTTTTGTCTCCGAAATGTTTCAGGGCAGGCAGGAGCAGCACAAACAGCGCAGAAGAATAGCCAGGAGCCAGGGCACTGTGGCTGTGTCTGGTGATCCTGGGCAGCGGGAGGCGTTTGCTCGGTCCGGGCCTTGGCAGTCGCAAACCCCTGGTCTGTGCTGTCACTGCCTTGCCCATCAGAGCGCCTCCTGCCCCGGTGGCACCGGGGCTCTGTCATTCCCAGCCAGGAGTTCTTCCCGCCTGCCCTACTCTGTTTGGGGCCGCTTTCTCTGCCCATTGCTGCCTTCCCAACCACGCTTTGCTGTCCCTCTCCTGCCTCAGGGCTGGCCACATTAGCCAGGCACTGCTGTGTCCCTGGAGGTCACACCCTGCTCATGAGCTGACTTTCAGTGTGCAAGACCTTGAGCTTGGGAGCTTCAAACACCCTGCTTTGTGAGCCTCAGACCTCTTCCTTCCAGAGAGTGACCCCTGAGCCTTGTGGAGCATCCCAGATGCTTTTGGCCGTCCTCTCTGCCTCCCCTGGCAGGCAGAGCCTGGCTCCAAGCACGGAGACAGTCACCACTCTGCTCCCTGAGGATGCAGGTCACGCTCTGGAGCTGCCGGGAGGGAGGATGCTCGTCTGCTCTGCTGTTGTGCTGGGATTCATTTCACCTCTGTCTGCCATCTCTCCCCATTTATCAGAGAGACCTCAGTGAGCAGGATAAATGTTCACACTCCATGAATGTTCCTGCTTCTTTCCCTGGCCCTGGGGAATTTTTGTCTTTGGACTTTCTGTTGTGCAGGTGCAGCTCCAGCAGGTCTGGGCTGGGCTCTGCCAGGGCCTTCCCAAGGGCCTGGTCCCTGCCCTGGCCCTGCTCAGGGAGTGTGCTCAGTGCAGGAGCTGGGCAGGGCGTGCACAGTGCTCCTCTGCCTGCACCATGTGGAGGGGGTGGTCTGGTGGCAGCACAGGGACAGAGCCTGGCACAGAGGGCAGGGTGACCAGCAGGGACCCGTGGGTGCTCCGGGGCTGGGGAGTGAGGGGAGCACCCCCTGGCTGGGGATGTGGTCCACTGCCTGCCACAGAGCTGCAGAAAAGGGTCCTTTTAACAAAGAAACCAACACACTTCGGAATGAATGAATGAATGAATGAACGGCAGTGTCTGGCTCCAGTGTATTTCCTTATCCGTTCAACAATTGGATTCCAGTGAATGGTGAAATGGAGGCGTTGCTACAAAACACAGCCACAGTGCTGGGTTTGGGAGCGCTGACGTGCAGGGGTTGTGTTTTCTCACCTGGTTTCCCTGGGGATGGCTTTGCCCAGCTCACAGTGCCGGGATGGTGTCGTGGTGCCAGGGGTGAGTAGCGGCAGCAAACCTTTAGCTCTGGGTAAATGCCTGCTGGCAGAGAGGCTGTGGGTGGTGGCTGGGGTGACTGGCTGTCACTCACCTGAGCACTTGGGGCTTTTCAGGCAGCATCTGCCACAGAAAGAGCTCTTGGCCCTTTCCAGGGCAGTTTGGTACTTGGCTCCCGACCTCTCGGGTGCTGGGAGCAGGGCTGGTCTTCAGGCACAGGGGCTGGCTCATGGGGGAAATGGTGCTGAATCCTGCTCCTGCAGGCAGCTCTGAAAGGTTTTCCTGAGGGCTGTCCTCAGCACAAGGGGTGTGTGACCTCCTGTCCTGCACCTCCCACACCCCTCCAAATCAACATGCTGTTTGCAGGGACAGGACAATTGTTCCCTGGATGCTGGCAGTGTTTTGTTCAGCGCTCGGGCGCTGCAGAGATGCTCTGCAAGCCACAGGGGTGGCAGGAGAAGTAGCTTTTGCAAACCAGCTGGTGGAATTCGTGGTATTTACCAGCTCACAGCTGAGCCTGGGAAGGTATTTTTATAGCTTCACATGGCTGTTTTTTTCCTTTTCTGAATTTGCACACTAAATGCTGTTTTGGGTTTTGTTTCGCTTTGAAACTGTCTCACAGTCAGATGAAAGATGCTCTGTTTCAGCTCTCTTTTCCCACTCTTCACACACATTCACTGGCCAGCCAGAAAGGAAGGTGTTTTGTTTGGGTGTTTTTTGAATGCAAAGGGAGGATTTCTGAGTGATTTTCTCTGGCTTTGCAATCCACGGGGTCACTGGAAATAGTGCCAGTGACTCACGAGTTTGCTCACAGCTGATAAGGTTTGCAGAGCAAACTGGGGATTTGAACAGGTGAGGGTGCCCAGTGAAGGCTCTGCTTTGCCAAAATCCTCGGGTTTTGGTTTCCAAGGCTACTCTGTGTGTGAGCTCTTGATTTCTTCCTCTCACACTCCTTCTCTGGAATTCACCACTGCTCTGTGATCCCCTGAAGCTTCATTCCCTGCCCTCTGTGGGGTCCTGCCACTGCTCAGTTGGACTACACTGAAGCACATCCCAGGGGCTGCTGCCACATATTTCTGTCCAGAAACAGCTTCTGAGGCACAGCAGCCTCCTCTGCTTGCCCTCTCCTCCCGCTGCTGCCTTCTCCTGCAGAGCACCTCTGCAGAAACCAGCTGCAGGCAGATGTTGGCTCGACTCCTGCTGCTGTTGGGATGGGGATGGAGAAGATCCTCACTCAAATCTCTTCCTAGCCCATGGCTCATGGCAGAGCTCACACCGGGCACTGCTGGGGTGTCAGAGACACAGCTGTGCTTTGCCTCGGGCTCGGGGGGCTGGGCTGGGCTGGCTGCAGCCCAGCCTGGTGCCGTATCCCAGCTGCTCCCTGCAGGAGAGAGCTCAGTGTCTGCCCTGGGCAGGGCCAGGAGATGGGCTGAGGCACCATGGCAGGACAGGATGGATCCTGTGCCTGCTGAGCTCTGTGGGGAGACCTCACACAATCCCAGAAGGGTTTGGGTTGGAAGGGACCTTAAAGCTCATCCCATCCCCCCCTTGCCATGGGCAGGGCCACCTTCCACTATCCCAGGTTGCTCCAAGCCCCATCCACCCTGGCCTTGGACACTTCCAGGGATCCAGGAGCAGCCACAGCTGCTCTGGGCACCCTGTGCCAGGGCCTGCCCACCCTCCCAGGGAACAATTCCTTCCCAATATCCCATCTATCCCTGCCCTCTGGCAGTGGGAAGCCATTCCCAGTGTCCTGTCCCTCCATCCCTTGTCCCCAGTCCCTCTCCAGCTCTCCTGGAGTGCCTTTAGGCCCTGGCAGGGGCTGTGAGCTCTCCCTGGAGCCTTCTGCAGGTGAGCACCCCCAGCTCTCCCAGCCGGGCTCCAGAGCAGAGGGGCTCCAGCCCTTGGAGCATCTCCATGGCCTCCTCTGCATTTGTTCCAGCAGCTCCATGTCCATCTTCTGCTGAAGGCCCAGACCTGGATGCAGTGCTCCTCCTGCCGTGGCTGTTCAACACCCTTGTTTGCCTTTGGGACCCGTGTTCTCCCCTCTACCTGTCCCCTTGCACCCAGCTGCATCTCCATAAGCCGTTTCAGGAATGGATGGGGGTGTTTTGTTGATTTGTTTCCATTTTGCAGCCATTGTTTGTGTGACCATGGGGCTCAGGCTGTGCAGGAGCAGCAGCCGCACTCCCCATGCCCTGTTTTGAGAGGAGCTTTGGCTCCTCCTGCCTTGTAATGTCTCTCATTTTCCTGAATCCAGCTGGAGCCCTTGCCGAGTTTGTAAGGTCAGGTTGCTAAGTTACACCTCCTTGGAGGAGTGGGCTGAGCAGCGAGTTAAAGGCTGGAGCAGCCGCGGGCTGGGAAGCTCGGGGAGCGGTGTCCCTCTGCAAAAACCAGGCTCTCCTTGCTACTCTCTCAGCCTGTACTACATTCAGCTGTTCTTCCCCAAACCTTCTGCTTTATCAACTCCCTTTGTTTGGTAGATTTGGTGAATGGATCGACTGAGGGTTACCTGTGGGACGCTGTGCAGTGCTGCAGGAGGACGAGCAGCCCTTTGACTTCTCTATCTGTTTTTGGCTTGAATTTCGGAGCTGTGAGCTCTCTGGGACACGTGTTGTACCCCTTGGAGCTTGCAAGTGGCCTCACGTGTTCCTCACAGGGCATCTGGCTGTCACCAAGCTGCAGCTCTGGAGCAGCTGGGCAAGGTCTGGAGTAGCTGCTGCCCTCTCCCTCCTTAGTCCTCCTCCCCAGATTCACCTCCTCTTGTCCTTTCGGTGTTCCCCAAGCAGCCGGCCCCTGGGGAGGGATTGGCACAGCAGCTGCTCAGGTTTGTGTCAGAGCTGCTGGGACTGGGGGCTGTGGCAGGGTGAGGGCTTCCCTCCTCCCAGGAATGGGACACCTCTGCAGGGTCACCATCCTCGGGCGTTTCCACAACATGTGCAGGTTTCCTTGCTCAGTTCCTGGGCAAACCGTAGAAATCAATGCGGCTTATTGGGGTCCTTTTAGGATTGTGAGAGCAGTGGCTTTAGGGTTATTTTCCCCTCCTGCTGTTCTCTCTGGGGCTGCTGTGGTGGCTCCCCCGTCCTGCCCGGGGAAGCTGCAGACTCCACACTCTCTGTGTTGGGCTGGAAGTGCCCTCTGGAGAGCAGTTTCTCCCACACAGAAAGCGGGGAGGGCAGGCTGGAGGTGTGTGCAGTTTGTTCCCACCTTGCAGGAGGGCTGCAGGAGCTGCCGTTTAACTTGCATTAACCTTTTCTCTCTCACTCCCTTCCCTTTATCTGAGTCCTTGCCCTCTCTTTCCTGGGGATGGGGAAGGTGCTGGACACAGCACAGCTTTGGGGATCAGTTCTGCTCCTTTTGTTCACATGGTGCTGGCTGCCAGGGGCTGTGGCACCCAGCCTGGCACTGCCACCCCTGCCCCACAGCTGTCCCCAGGGACCTGGCCCTGCTGCTGTTCCCACATTTCCCCATCTGGCTGTGGGCTGGGAGTGATGGAGCTGTCCCTGGGCTCCTGCCTGAGCTCTCACACCCAGCCAGGAGGATTTTTCCACCCCTGTCATGACTCCATTATGTGCTCTCCTTCCTACCCAAGTGCCAAACGGCAGCTAAATATAGGCTGTGCCAGCGTTGATTATGGCTTTTCTAATTGAGCTTTACACCCCATCAGGGATCTTTACTAATGGGATGTGGCATCCTTGATAGCACCCAGCTGGGGCGCCTGCTTGCGCAGCAGATGGAGATGCAATGTGACCGCCCGGTGCTGTCAGGTCCCGCCTGGCTGTGAGGCCTCTGGAGCTGAGCACACAGCTCAGCCTTGGGCTGGGATAGGGTTAATTTTGTTCCCATAGCTGATCCAGGGCTGTGTTTTGGGTTTAGGATGAGAGCAATGTTGATAACGCACTGACGGTTTGGTTGTTGCTGGGAAATGCTCTCCCTAAGTCAAGGACTTTTCCATTTCCCATGCTCTGCCAGCCAGGAGGTGACAAGGACTGGGAGGGGTCGTGGCCAGGACAGCTGATCCCGACTGGCCAGAGGGATATTCCAGACCACGGAACGTCATACCCAGGATGGAAACTGGGGGGGTTGGCTGGGAGAGGTTGATTGCTGCTGAGGGACAGGCTGGACTTTTTGGGTAGATAGAGACTGTACTGGGCACCACTTGTCTGCCTGGGATTTGATTCCTCTCTCTCTTTTTCTTATCTCCATTTTCATTACAATAATAACAGTAACAACAATAATCATGATAATAACAATAAACACCACCAACAACTGTATTTCAATTATTAAACTGTTCTCACCTCAGCTCATGGGTTTTACCTTTTCCCAATTCTCCTCCTCACCCCACCCCGGGGCTGGGATGAACGAGGGGCTGTATGGTGCTTATGTGCCAGCTGTGGTTCAACAACGACAAGTGGGATAATAAATCCATGGAGGGGAATTTGAGTTCAGATTTCAGAGCTAAACAGGTTTCTAGCTGCTTTGCTTTTTCTGACAATATAAATCGCTGCCTGAAGATATACAGCTTGAAAATTGCTTCTCTAACAGAGTGAATTCTTCTGTTTTTCCCCCCATGTGACTCTTGTGAGTAGCCCTGTGAGCACAAAGGGACGGGAGCACTAAAATGCTAATAGGGTTCTGCAGGTGATGGAGCTGTACACAGGTATCCTGGGATTTACATGCACAGAAAAAGGAATGTTTTGAACTCATTTATGCAGCACAGCGATGTGTTAAGCTCTGTCCTGTTGCCTTGTGCCAGTGAAATATGTTATGATGAGAGGTACAAATGTTCTGCTGGAATGGAAACTGCTTGGGATGCTAATTCTGGCTTTGTATTTCTTGGCACAGCTCGTTTCCATGCTGATCCCACTGAAGCGCAGGGCCTGGGGTAGACAGGCTGGTGCTGAGTGCCTGGCACGGCTGTGGCACTGCTGCTCCAGGCCTGGGGCACTGCTGTCCCTGTCCCACCCCCTGAGCCCTCAGCAGAGCAGCAGCAGCAGCAGCTGGGAATTGCGAGTGTTACTGATTCACACCAATAACCTGCTGCCCCTGATGCCAGCGTGTGTCAGAGTGCGCTGCCCAGCCCTGCTCCAAGGGACTGCCCGCTCCTGCCCTGTGCCAGCTGCTCCCTGCGGCCCAGGCCTTGCTGTGACCGTCCCTGGGAGGAGGCTGCACAGCCCCGTGCCTCTGCTCTGCACCGAGTCTGCTCTCCTGAGTGACATCAGGCTCTGACACCCCTTGGGAGCTGCTGCCACATTTGGAGGGCAGTGACAGACGGTGGTGACAGGCGGGTGCCAAGGGTCAGGAGCTTTGGCACGATGGACTCTGCCTGTGTGACCCTGAGCACTGGGTGGTGACACAGGATGAAATTGAGTGGTGGAATGTGCAGGGTTCCACCTGCAGAGGGGTTGCCCTGGTGTCTGCAGCAGGAGCTCAGCTCTGTGTGATCACAGCACTGCAGCCCCTCTGCTCTGCAGCCAGGCTGGGAGAGCTGGGGGTGCTCACCTGGAGAAGTGAAGGCTCCAGGGAGAGCTCAGAGCCCCTGCCAGGGCCTAAAGGGGCTCCAGGAGAGCTGGAGAGGGACTGGGGACAAGGGATGGAGGGACAGGACACGGGGAATGGCTTCCCAGTGCCAGAGGGCAGGGATAGATGGGATATTGGGAAGGAATTGTTCCCTGGGAGGGTGGGGAGGCCCTGGCACAGGGTGCCCAGAGCAGCTGTGGCTGCCCCTGGATCCCTGGAAGTGTCCAAGGCCAGGTTGGACAGGGCTGGGAGCAGCCTGGGACAGTGGAAGCTGTCCCTGCCATGGCAGGGGTCGCATGGAATGAGATGAGTTTGAAGCTCGCTTTGAACCCAAACCATCCTGGGATTCTGTGATGCTTCAGGACAGGTGGAGAATGATGAGTCCAAGGTAGAGGGAGGGCAGTGAGGAGTGTGAAAACATCCATGGGGAAATGAAAGCTAATTTTGTGAGAGGAGACTGGAAGAACTTGCGTTAATCAGCCTTGAAAAATTCAGGCAGAAAGGGGCTGGGACTTCATTATAATGGAAATTAATCATGGGAGCAAACACCGTAGAGGGGGGATAATTATTTAAGCTAAAGGTTAATATTGGCACAAGAACAAATGAGCATAAGCAGTGAAGAATTGAATTTTAGATGAAAAGTTGAAGGATCGGTACCATTCATTATGAGATTTGCCCATGGCAGGGGCTGGGGTATGATCTCTAAGGTCTCTTCCAACCCAAAGCATTCTGTGGTTCTGATTTTGGAACAGCACCTTGGGGAGTTCTGGGGAGCTTCTTTGGGCTCGCCCGGGGATTCTGTGACAGCAGGGGACAAGAGACAGCCTTGGGGTGATCCTCAGCACAGGACACCCCACAATAGTGCTGGACTCCACTTGTTTTTTTAATCACATTTCTGGGATCTTTGGAGCATGGCCTGGGCCAGTGCCATCCCCGAGGGACATCACCATCCCTGGAAGATTCAAAAGATGTGTGGATGTGGCCCCTGGGGACATGGTTTGGTGCTGGGGTAATAACGATTGGACTCCATGATCCTTAGAGGGCTTTTGCAGCCTGAACAATTCCATGATCCCGTGCAGGGCACTGTGCTCAGCCGAGGGCTGTGTGTGTGTCACAGAAGGATCCTGGCCTGAGGAACCCCTTCCACCTCCTGAACAGCCTGTGTCCTGTCCTGTGTCCTGTCCCACCTCCTGAAAGCCTGTGTCCTGTGCTCTGTCCCTGCAGGTCTCTGGACAGGAAGCTGCAGCGGCCACTCCTGGGCAAGTCCCGGACCCTGCCCAGCATCCCGCAGTCGCCGATGCTGAGCCGGCTGCCGCTGCTCGAGCCTGCACCCTACAGGGGCGAGATGCCGGAGCAGAAACCCTACAAGAAGCACTCGGCCCCTGAGCACCAGAAAGGCTGCACGGTCCCTTCAGCTGGTGAGCACCAACCTCTATGTCTCTGCAGGATCTCAGCAAAGCTTTCCTGCTTCTCCAGGGCCACAGATCCAACTCCAGCCTAAGTGGGGTTTATTCTGCTCCAAAAACAGCCCTTCTTGGTGAACTTCTGGGGTTTTTGCCCCTGGTTGAGTCTTTCTTTGAGTTTGATATTTAAACCTCCCCATCCTTCATATTATGCTGGTGAAAAAGAAGAGTTGATTGTTGGGAGCCACCCAAGGTGGAGAGGTGATGCTCAGAGCCTTCTGCCTGTGGGTGCTGGGGTAAGATGCCACCCTGGGGGCTCCTTGGTCAACGCACCAGGCCCAGGTGCCTCTTTTCTATGTCACAAAGCAGCTGCAGGGCACTCACAGCTGCTCTCCACCAGGAGCAGGCAGGAGCATCATTGCTGTGCTGTTCCCACAGCCCCGGCCCTGGAGATTTGCAAATGCTCCCAGCCTGGCACAGTGTGCTGGCTTTTGGGTCAGCCCTGAGGGTTTTTATCGTGTTCCTCTACTCTCGTGCTGATCCTGATGAAATACTAATATGTCTGGGCCAGCTGCTCTGAGCAAGTTTATTGGCAAAGCTGCTGATGGCCAAAGTGTTTCAGTGCTTTTGGTGCCAGCAGAATCACGCTGGGACTATAAAAGTGATGGGAAAGGGGATTATTAACACTGAAACAAAGATAAAGCCTGAAAGCCAGGGCTGACAGTCCAGTGCTGAATAAAATCCTTATAAAACAGCTCCCTTCAAACTGCACCCTTGGATTTTTTTTATTTTTATGTTTTTTTAAATTATCCCTCTCACAGTCAGATCCCTGTGTTGCCCAGCAGAGCAGCTGTCCAAACCCTGGATTAATTTTGATGCTTTGCAGGCTGCATTTCATTTCCTGGTGCAACTAATTCTCCGAAAAGTCATGCACAGAGTGGATCTTTGCACATCGCTGAGCCCGTACTGCCCCTCTTGCTGTGACAGAGCTCCTGGGTGTCCTGCAGCCTCCGAGCCACTGCTTTCCTGTGTGGGACCTGTGGGTTTTCCTTCAGCCCATCAAGTTGTTGGAGTAGCCCTTGGATTGGGAGGAGACCTGTGGGAAAGCTGTGTAGCCTCCACCAGGAAGGACACGGCTTCCAGAGCTCCCCTGCACAGCCACTGGGCCCTGGCTGCTCTGTTGGGGCTTCCAGGGAGCTGTGCTGGAGGTGGAGGGAGGGAGGGAGGGAGTGGGAGCATGGAGTGATGTCCCAGTGTGAGTCAGAGACCCACTGCAAACTCGTCATCTCCTCCTGTCCTGGGAGTGCAGGAATGGAATGGCCATCCATGGAACAGCCATCCTGGAGCAAACCCCGAGCACAGCCCACCCTGCACAGGGGGAGCCAGGAAAAGCCCCGAGGGAATGTAAGAAGTGTTTAGGATCCTGCTTTACTTGTGGCTGGAAGGGGCCAATGATGCCAAGAGGAGGAGGAGCAGGAAAACCCTCGGAGACTGGAAGGCTCCCTCCACAGCCAGAGTAGTGGTTGAATGAATGAGGAGCAGTTTTCTGTCCAGATTCTCCCAGGTTCTTTTCCCGGCTCAATTAGGAGCTGCTAATTAGTTACTCATGAAGGCTGTCAGGATGCTGTCCCAGAGGAGAAAAGGAAGGGATGGCACTGCTGGCAGCGTGGGACATTTGGACAGCCTGATGGGAATGGAGCAGCACATGGCACTGCAGGTTAATGAGCCCCAGCATGCTGGCGAGGAATGCAGGATTCCCACAAGGATTTATGAATTAGAGCTGGGCTGCAGGATATAAGCAGGGAGAGAAGCTGGAACAGGTTGCTCAGAGGCTGTTCCAGCTGACCACACTGGCTGGACAGGGCTTGGAGCAGCCTGGGGTCGTGGAAGGTGTCCCTGCCCATGGCAGGCAGTGGAATGAGATGAGCTTTTAAGTCCCTTCCAGCCCAAACCAGTCTGTGATCCTCTGACTTCTCGATATCACCCTTCTGACTGTTCTGGTTGTGATCATTGATTTACTTGTTTGGTAGCAATCAGGAAAAGCTCCTTCAGCAAGTAGAAAAGCTTTTTGGGGCAGGCAAGGTCCAGGCTCCCTGCTGTGGTGGCTCCCCATGCCCAGGGAAGAAGGGGACAGCAGGTTTGGCAAGGATCACCCCTCAGGGAGGGAGCAGGTGCCCCTGGCCCAGCTCCTGGCTTGCACTGGAGGGTGCAGCTCCTGTAGACCCTTGGAGAGGGAGACCAAGAGCAGCAAAATCCTTTTTTGCTGGGATCTGGGAGTCCAGATGTCACCCAGCTGCCCTGTGGGATTTGAAACTCAGCTCCTTATCCTGCACAGAGGGTGGGCACGGCAGGTGCTCCTTTCTCTCACGCAGCACATGGCCTGGGCCCTTCCCTGCTCACTGCGCAGAGCAGCAGGAGCTGTGTCTGGGTGAGCTCTGGGGCTGCGAGGGGACAGGTTCGAGGACACAGGGTTGCACAGGCAGTGGCTGGGCCATCTCAGGTGAGCACGGGGGTGCTAGGGCAGGTTCCTCTTTCCATGGGTGGTTTCCCTGCGTGTCCCCTGCGTCTCCTGTGTCGCTGTTTCCTGCTGCGCTCCCACAGTGATGCTATCTCACACTGGCAGTCTGGATCTGCCTCCGATTGATGTGTTTGTGCATGGAATAATCACAGCTTTCAAACAGCAGCTCTTGTGTTGTGTGAGGTGACATTTGGAGAGGAGAAGCAGCAGCTTATTAAATTGAAAGTAGGGGAGGAAAAAAACTATGTGATGTTGGGAGTGCTGTGCTCTGGTTTGCCTCCTTCATGGATTGGTTTGAGTTTGGGTTGGAAGGAACCTTCAAGATCATCTTGTTCCACCGCCTGCCATGGGCAGGAACACCTTCCACTGTCCCAGGTTGCTCCAAGCCCCATCCAACCTGGCCTTGGGCACTTCCAGGGATGCAGGGGCAGCCACAGCTGCTCTGGGCACCCTGTGCCAGGGCCTGCCCACCCTCCCAGGGAACAATTCCTTCCCAATATCCCATCTATCCCTGCCCTCTGGCAGTGTGTGTAGGTGGTTCTTCCTCTGGTGCTTTGTAGTCCAGCCCGTGTCTCATGATACTCCATGTAAACCCCACAGCCTTGCTGGGTAAACTGGACTGCACTGCTGAACTGGGGCTTAGGGCCATTATCCACTTTAAACCCTGGAAGTGTTTGCTCCTCAGCCCTGGTGTAAGTGGTGTTCATGGTCGTTCATGCTCAAAGGTGCTGGGTTTTTCAGAAATGAGAGGTGAAGGATGTTGCCTTAGTAAGAGGGTGCAGGAAGGGTAGAGCCTTTGAAGGCAGTCCTGTGAGATGCCCTTTTGGGCTAATAATTGATAATTTTTCCAATAATTGAGAAGGGGCTTTTATTGATTGTTTGTCATGGCTTGAGCAGTGATTTTGGCTGACAAGTGGAGGCAGGGCAAGCTCCAGATATAAAGAGGAGATTGGCGACAAAAAGCAGGCAGCATCTGAGCCGAAGGAAGAAGAGCAGAGCGGTGACGTTCTGGAAACATTTCCTGTTGTTTTGTTGTTTTTCCGTTTTGTTGCAATGAAATGTGGCCAGTCCTGTCCTGGATCACCAGCCCTGCGAGGTGCCCCCGCTGTCGCAGTGCCAGTGAGGTTTGTCCCCGGGGCTCTCAGCCCTGCACTGCTGCATCCTGTGGAGAAGGGAGCTCTGGCTTCTGTCTTTCATGGAGCTGTTGATTTGCTCCTGGCTGCACCATGAAGGGTTTTTTTGTCTGCCAGAGGAGATGGCAGTAAATCCTTTTGTAATTTGTAACGTTTGTGATGCCTCATTTTTCTCATTCACAAAGCAAGATTTCAGGGCCAGGTTGGACAGGGCTTGGAGCAACCTGATGAAGTGGAAGGTGTTGCTGCCCATGGCAGGAGGTTGGAACGAGATGAGACTTAAGCTCCCTTCCAAGAAAAAGCATTCCATGATTCTAACTGTATTGGGCTGATTCCTGATAGGAAGATGTTGGGGACTGTGGGTACCTGGGGTGGGCAGGTTGGGAGCAGGGGCTGCCCTGAGGCAGGGGTTACACGGGGATGTGCGGGAGGGACGTGTCCTCTGAGCCCTCCTGGGGAGTGGGTTCCCATTACCTGTGCCCCACAGCTGTGGGATGGCCAGAGGGGTCTGGAGTGCCCACTGAGCATCCCCAGAATGGGGCTTGAAGGGTAGGACATCTCTGGGCCATGCTCTGATGGAGAGACCTCTCCTTCTCCTTGGCAGGGGAGGCCTGGCGGCTGGAGGATGACTGCTCAGAGCCCCCCAGGGCCCCCCAGCTCGGCACGGCCGTGGAGGACGCCCCGTTCAGCTACTTCCGCACCCGCTCCTTCTACATGAGGAAGAGCCTGTCTGTGGACAACCACCTGGGCTCGCTGAGCTACGCCGTGCACCCGGCTGAGAGCAAGGCCGAACGTGTCAGGACCAAGCTGCGGCGGCAGTTTGTGAGTATCGGGCTCTGCCCCGCCGTGCTCACACATGTGCAGCTTCCCAAAAACACTGACATCTTGGAGAGCTATTTTTGTGCCCAACGTTAGCAAAACGGTAGAGAGAGAGGCTGCTCCAGCGTGGTGCAGCAGATGGTGGCAGCAGCTCAAGATTGCCCAGCCCGTGGAAGAGCTGCTCTCTGGGAACGGTCCGGTCACCCACTCCCGATGGGCTCAGGGCAGCTGGTGCTCAGCCAGGTGATGTGTGGGATGAGGGCCTGGACTCTGGGCGCTGCTGTCCAAAGCATGGAACGAGGCTGAAAGTAGGAAATGAGTTTTCCTGTCCTCAGCCTCTTGTCCATGAGGAACTGCACCTTCCGAAAAGTTTACCCTGGGCCAGGAGTGAGGGGCTGGGGCAAAAATGAGCCAGCACTGAGCCACTGGGGCAGCTCAGATTGTCCTGGCCCTTGGGATCTCCTGGTGGCAGGACAGCAGGGACACACCAGGGCTGCACTGCAGCTGCAGGAGCCTCTGATCAATGTTTAATGGGCTCTGCCTCTTCTTTTTCCCAGAGACACCCAATCCCCGGGCTCAGGTATCCTTCCCCCGCCTCGTTACCCGCTCAGGGTTGTAATGAGGGCTCGGGTGTCAGTGATGAGAAGCACTCGGTGTTGATTGGCAATGGGTGAGAGAGTCGGCACAATGGGGATGGGGCAGGGAATGGGCTGAGCCCAGCTCACCCTGTCCCAGGCTCTGCACAGACACATCTGCTGAGACCCCTGACTCGCTCTGCCCCAGAGGAGGAGCTGGTCCCCCCAGGGTCACACGCCCTGGGCAGTGTCTCCTGGGAACTGTGGCTCTGGAGGCTCACCCTCCCTGCTTGTGCCTGCATTGCTGGGTGTAGGCACCACTTTGGCCCTCGGGAGGACAGACCCGCAGTGTGCTGTGGGCAGAAGTGGGTGCTGTGGGACCTGGTCACAATCTCAGCAATGCCAGTGAATTCTCTGTGGGGCTGCTACCTCAGGCTCAGGAAGCACTTGAAAGCTCCGGGATGGAGATGAGCACAAGCAGGATGGGGCAGCTGATGAGTGGCTGAAAGATGTTGGAGGTGTTTAAGATGAGGCGGCCATGCTGTGGGGTAAGAAATTGTTTGCTTTTTCTTGTCTGCAGGGATCTGTGGCTCCAAGCTATACCCAGGAGAGTGGGAGGAACAGGAGGGCACTGAGATGCTGGGAACAGCTCTCTTTCAGGCATGTTTTTCCAGTATCTCTGTGGGACCTGCTCCCCAGAGCCTCCCTGCTGCAGTGGAGATGGGCACAAAATGTGTGGAAGCGCTTGGGCTCTCAGCACAGTGTCCTGGTACCTGCAGAGACCTGGGCTCTGCCCTTCCTGTGGGGCAGCCCCTGTCCCTGCCAGCACCTCTCTGTGCTGTCTGATTTGGCCTTTCATTTCCTCAGATTTGGGGACCTTCAGCTTTCCTTGGTGTACCCGTGGAGCTGACTGCCTGTCAAGGAACAGAGCAGGATTTTTGTAGGGTGTGGGGTCTTTTTCTTGCTACATCAGTTCTGGTTCGTTCCAACAGGCAAAAGTTGCTGTGGACTCAGCCATGGGCTCTGACATTGTGAGACCTGCTGAGAAAAGCAGACTCATCCTGCTTGGAAAGGGCTTCCAGAAGGCCCTTCAGCAGAGGCAGGAAGTATGGAGGAAGGTGAACTGGCAGCCCTTGGCTGAGGCTTGGGCCAGCACAGGACCAGCATTCCCAACCCAGCCCCAGAGTCTGGTTTGTAAGTTCAAAATACAGATCCTGCCAAGATGGGGAAATTATTTCCAGGAACAGTTCTGGGCTCTGTGTCCTCCCAAGGCTGGGTAGTTATTTCCATCTCCGTGCTGGAGGTGTTGCAGCTTCCCCTGGGCTCCAGTTGTGCCCTTGCCCTGTGTGACACCGGCTCCTGGGGGAGGAATTGCTGCCAGGTGGGGTCTGCTCTCCTCATGCACGGCAGAGCACACATGGAGAGAGCCTGGTTTACCTTTCCCCAGTGGCTCATCTTTTAGGAAAGTCCATGTTTAAAGCTGGATTCATTTTTGTGGGCTCTTGCACTTCCCCAGACTGTAAAGCTCAATTTCTGGCTTTGCTCTTTCCATGCTCTGAGCCACCTTTGCCGTGTGATGCAGCTGCTTGGCTTGGTTTTAAATTTCTCCAAAAATTGAATTTTGGGAATTGTTGAGTGAGGGGACAGGCTCCTGTGGCGTTGGGTGGGAGCCTACCCTGGCAGGGTGGATGGAGATGGGGCAGAGCTGTTGCCCTCACCCATCCAGTGCCGTGTGGCCACCTCACAGCCATGGGATCAGGTGCTACCTAACGAAGCTTTGTGCTGGTCATGGGCCCGAGCTTGTCCAAGGGAGAATTTGCTGTATTTTATGTGACAAACTGGAGTCTGGCTCCCTGCTCCCTTGGCTGTGGCAGGCTGGATGCTGCCAGGGCTGCCGAGGCATCTTCCAGTGCACAGGGAGCACCTGCAAATCCTCCCTGGCCCTGCTCTCCCAGAGCAGCTGCTCTTCCCGTGGCTGCCCGAGGCCAGCACCCCTGCCTTCCTCCCGGAGCACTGGGGAGGGTGGAATTTCTCCAGCCGTGTCGCTGGTGGCATGTGTCTCTGGTCCCCCTCTGCTGTGTGATGGATCTGCACATACAGATTACTGGAATTTGCATAATTTGAATTTAAAATGAATTCCAATTTTTGTGATTGTCAGAATGAGTTTTCTTTCTAATAAGCCTTTCCTTTTAACTCCTGCAAGGCCTGTAGTGCTGTCAGCATTCCTGCCTCGGAGACAGGGGAGCGGCTGATTGCTTTTGACATCTGTCTCTCACTCAGATCCCCTGCCTTGTCCCAGTCACTGCAGCTGTGACAGAGACGATGGGGCCAGGCTGGGACTGTGCTCTGAGACCTTGGCCGTGCTGTCTGGGGTCACTCAGTGATGGCCAAGGGCCTGTTTGGGTTTTGTGCCCAGCTGGCTCCTGAGATGGGCAGCAGGAGCAGGGGTGGGACCTTCTGCAGTGTCTGTTGCCAGGGAAGGGGGAGGAGACAGCCATGGCTGAGACAGGCTGTGTTGATTTCGTCTTCACAGGAAAACTGGTCATTAAAGGCAGAATGAATTAACCCTGTTAAACTTGGCATTAACCTTACAGAGCATTAAAGGAGGTCACCAGGGCTGAGTCACTGTCTGTGGTGGCTGCTGGGACAGCTGCTGCAGGTTGCAGCAAGGCTTGGAGGGAACTGTGCTCTTCCCTTTTCCCCATGGGAATTTGAAGTTCTCCATGTCTAGGCCAGTGGTTGTGGCATTGCCCTGTCACTTCGTGATGTTATGGCACAGATCCTGCTGCCTCTGGAAGAGGAGGAGCCAGCTGTGCCCAGTGCCCCACATGCTGACCCAGCTTGGTTTGAGGACTCTACCCTGACCCCTCTGCTGCTCTGAGATGATGTGCTGCTCTCTGAACAGCTCAGAGGAGTCACCCAGGTTGTGCAGTGGAGGTGGAGGAGAGCAGCCCTTGGCACTGTCATGGCACCCCTGGTGCTGCCCCAGCTGCCCTGGCAATTCTGCTCGCCGTAGCTCCTGCAGCTTTCAAGTAGGTGACTCAAGGTTGTGTTGCTTTCCTGCCTCTGCACTAATTAATTTTACTCTGCACTCTCATGCACTAATTTATTCTTTAATTATTATTATTTGTGTATGGTATTTTTCCAGGCAGTGATTCTGATATGAAATGTCTGTGCCCTGCAGGAAACACTTAGGCTCTGTTTGTCTTGCGAGTTCTACAGATGAGTTGAGCAGAGGAAATCCCTGTCTGACAAAGCAATGATGACACAGAGAAGGTGAATGGGGCTAGCAGAGCCTGGGAAGGGAGGCAGTGAGGGAAGGAACTCACTGTGGCAGAGGCCTGGTCACACCTGGTGCTCGCTGAAGTCACTGACAGCAGCAGCTGGCAGCAGCTGGGCTGGCAGCAGCTGACAGGAACCTGTCCAGGTTTCCCTGTTCCCATCAATATTGATCAGTCCAGAAATGCCTCCTGTCCCTGGTGGTCACTGCAGATCTTGGGGAGTGCAAACACTGCCTCCCCTCAGAGCAACACCAGTCCATGGGGTGTGATTATCACAGTTTGGGTTTCAGGTGCCAGGTGAGCTGGAGACTAAGGTAGGACCTTAGCAGAACCCATATGTGCATTATCCCTGTGGTTTGGTCTGGTTCCTACGTGTGCAGGGTGCTGCTCATTGTCCTCTGGGTGCAGCCAGTGCTGGAGGCTCTGCTGTGATGCTCATGGTGACAGCGAGGTCATGCTCCTGCAGCTTTCCACGATCCCACTGGTGCCAGTGAAATCCCACTCACCTTGCTGGTCCCTCCATCCTTGCTGTGTTTTACTGGGCTCTGTTCCAACACTGCTACAAACCATGTACTCTTGTACCTGAGTTCAGAAAGGGTTCCCAAACAGAGAAGGTTGCTGGCTGTGCCTGTAGTTCAGTGTGACAAAAATAAATAAATAAATAAATCAAAATAGAATCATAGAATCACAGAATGGTTTGTTTTGGAAGGAGCGTTAGAAACCTTCTCATCCCACCCCTGAAATGGGCAGGGACACCTTCCACTATCCCAGGTTGCTCCCAGCCCCATTCAGCCTGGCCTTGGACACTTCCAGGGATCCAGGGGCAGCCACAGCTTCTCCAGGTTGAATAAATGACCATGTGAGAGGCAGCTCAGCTGTGCTTGGTGAGGAGCTGGAGCAGAGCGATGAGAGTCACCCTGGAGCTCCACGCACACTGCCTCAGCTCCCAGAGCTGCCAGAGCTGCGGGGCAGGGAGTGCCTGAGGGAGGTAAATGCAGTTTAAGGTAAATGCAGGTGATGTTGAGCTCTGTGTATCACTCCTGTGCCCAGCCCCTCCTCCTCACATTGCTCACTTGCTGGCTGTTCACTGAGTATTTAACAGAAAAACCCAAACCTGATAAATGCTGGAGCCAGAGAGGAACTCATTCCCTGGAGAGAAGTCCCTGGGAGCCGGGAAGAGGCTCCCTGTGAATCACCCCACTTCGTAAATTAGTGTGGGAGTGAACCTGCACAGCAAAGCTCGAAATCAAAATGTACCCAGCTCATTTCTCTGGAGAACGTGGTTTTATTTACAACAGCAGCTTGTGACATCCCAACTGGTGCTTTGTGGTGCCTGTAGTAAAGCAGGGATGGCTGGGGAAGGGGAGAGCGTGCTGTGGGACTGCTCTCAGCATTCCCACACAAAGGGAGATGTCTCCTGTGGGAGGATTTAGGAAGTGGAACAGCAGATTGTGGGGAGCGCTGCAGGCCAGGCGGGTAGAGAGGGGGTTCTGGTGGGGTTTGGGACCGTGTGAGACATCGCACTTTGCCAAAGCCAGGCTGGGACCAGGTGTCTCTGACCAGCCGTGTGAACCGGGGAGGCTGGGGCGGGTGAGGCCTCTCCTGGTCCCTGTGAGGGAGGAGGGCCCAGTGCTGGGAATGCTGAGAGCACTGGGATCTAAAATCAACACACAGGAGGTGTGGGACCCTGAGCTTGAAATTGGAAGGGTTCATTGCTGAGGGCCAGACTCTGGGTTTGATTTCAGTACTGCCATTGCAGGGTGGGTACTAATGAGATGTCATTTTCCAAGAAAATATTCAGGCTGGCTTTGGTCCTGACCTAGGCCTTTCTAAATAACTTGTTCAAACTCCCGTGAAATAACCTCTGGAATCAAAATATAATAACCATGATGAAAACCAACCAGGCTCTCCCTGCAAACCCTCAGTGTTTGCTCCCTCTGCTGGCTTTGCTCTGGGGAGGAGAGCCTGGATCCAGCTGCCAAGGGCTGGGAATGCTGCAGATCACAGAGCTGCCTTGGGAGGTGGTGGAGGGAGCTGGCAGAAAGAAAAGCAGCAGCTTCAACAAGCCCCAGTGCAAGGCCCTGCACCTGGCCCAGGGCAATCCCAAGCACAAGCGCAGGCCGGGCAGAGAATGGACCAACTGAAGCCCTGAGGAGTGGAGGTGTTGGTGGATAAGAACTGGATGTGCCCTGCCTGTGTGCACCCAGAACCCCCTGTGCTGGGCTGAGCCCCCCGAATGGGCAGCAGGGGAGGGGGAGATTCTGCTCTCTGCCCCTTCAGGTGAGACCCCACCTGCAGAGCTGCCCCAGCCCTGGGGAACAACAGCAGAAGGACCTGGAGCTGTTGGAGAGAGTCCAGAGGAGGCCATGGAGATGCTCCAAGGGCTGGAGCCCCTCTGGAGCCAGGCTGGGAGAGCTGGGGGTGCTTACCTGGAGAAGAGAAGGCTCCAGGGAGAGCTCAGAGCCCCTGCCAGTGCCTAAAGGGGCTCCAGGAGAGCTGGAGAGGGACTGGGGACAAGGGATGGAGGGACAGGACACAGGGAATGGCTTCCCACTGCCAGAGGGCAGGGATAGATGGGATATTGGGAAGGAATTGTTCCCTGGGAGAGTGGGCAGGCCCTGGCACAGGGTGCCCAGAGCAGCTGTGGCTGCCCCTGGATCCCTGGAAGTGTCCAAGGCCAGGTTGGACAGGGCTGGGTGCAGCCTGGGATAGTGGGAGGTGTCCCTGTCTGTGGCAGGGATTGGGATTAAATGAGCTTTAACCTTCCTTCCAATCCAATCCATTCTATGGTTCTATGAGGTTTCCAGCCTCCGATGCATTTATATTTCTGCACAAGGAACATCAAATGCTCAGCGAGCAGCAGGGCTGAGGAGGTGGAGAGCAGAGTCGTTTGCCAACTTCCAATTTTACTCTGCTTCTACAAGTGAGACTCACCAAATTGTGCGCCATGTCCTTTGGTATGTGAAGTTTGTGCGAAAGAAGAAAATAACCACAGTAGTTTAAAAAAGTGAGACACTATTTTGTGAGCTGGAGTATTCCTGCTCTGTGGCAGGACTGGAGTCTCACAACATGAAACTCCAAAGGGCTTTCAGGTTGGTGGTGCAGCCCTGTCTGGGCTCTTGGCGCACCGGGTGGGCTGGGGATGCTCTGGGCTGCAGCCAGCCGTGGTCCAGCTGCCTTGAGAGCCAAATCTTATGAGTGGCTTCATCCTGCTGGGCACGAGGGCAGGACCCAGAGCAGTGTCTGGTTGGGGTGAGGGGATGCTTCAGCTTCTCCACCTGCCTTTGGCTGGTGTCCCCAGCCAACAGCTGGCTGTGATGGTGACAGTGACCACGTGTCTGCTGCCCAGCTCCTTCCTGGCCTCTGTATCCAGCCAGAGAGGTCCTGGCTGCTGGGGCTGTTCCTGTTAATCCCAGAGTGCGCACTGGTGGATTTTGTCATCCCAATTTCCCTTTCTTCTGTGGTTTGCCAGCAAGAATGTTTTTGTGAAGGCAGGTCCCTCCATCCAGCCTGGTCACTGGTCAGAGCAGGTGCGCTAAATCCCATCCTCTGCTGCCATGGGGCCTCTTGGTCCACCTGCGCACCTTCCTTGTGTTTCCCTGGGAGATCTCTTCCTCTGCTGTCCCTCTCGACCCCTTTGCAGTTGTTTCCCAGGTGTCAGACAGCAAATCTGGCTGTTGTAGTGTGTCCTCTTACAGCTCAGACCCACAGTCTGTGGCTCTTTGGGTCGTCCTGGTCTGAGAAAGGCAGGTGCCCCAGGTTCCTGAGCAAATGCTGCAATCCCCAAATGCCTTTCCTGGGCCATTGGACCGTGCCAGCGAAGGAAGCGCTTTGACAGCCTGGGGTTTCAATGCTTCGGAGCACTTTCCCTACAAGCACATTCCTGCAGGGAAGTGCTTGTGCCTGAAAAAGCCCTTTGGGACACGGCTGTGTCCTCACAGAGACTCGAGAGGATTCAGCTGCAGGACTGGGAGCACTGGAGTGCAGTGGCTGCATGGAAGTGGCACTTTGTGTGTGCTGGATGCCATCAGCTGCTGCTGCAGAGCCTCTGCAGGTGCAGACTGCCTGGGATGCCTGGGATCAATCCCCCGTGGGCTGCAGGGCAGTTTTTCCATGGGAACCGCAGGGCTCTGAGCTGCGGGCAGGGCTGGAGCGTGGTGCAGTAGCAGCTCTGTGCTGCAAGAGGTCTCTGCAGCACCGATCTTCATGCACCCATCCTGAGCTGCTGCTGCTGCTGCTTGGCTGCTCTGGCTTTCCTGACCAGCTCGGGATGCAGTGCTGTGGTTTACCCAGCCCTGCTCTCACTGAAGAGATCTGAGTTCTCAGCCTCTGAATCGTGGGATTCCAGGCTGGTTGGGGCTGGGAGGGACCTTAAAGCTCATCCCATCCCGATCCCTGCCATGGGCAGGGACACCTTCAGTATCCTAGGCTGCTCCAAGTCCTGTCCAGCCTGGCCTTGGACACTTCCAGGGATGAGGCAGCCACAGCTTCTCTGGGCACCCTGTGCCAGGGCCTTACAGGGAAGGATTTCTTCCCGTTATCCCATCTAACCCTGCCCTCTGGCAGTGGGAAGCCATTCCCCCTCGTCCTGTCCCTCCAGGCCCTTGTCCCAGGACCCTCTCCAGTTCTCTTGTATCTCAAAATTTCCCCATTCCATTCCACCTGGGAGCCTGTGGAAAACTCCCAAAGGTCCCCAAAGCATTGTAGGGTCCCCGTGTCAGCGCTCAGTGTTCACATCTGACTGTCCATCCTTAGTGAGCACTGTCAGGACTCTGTGCTCTCCCTGCACATGGAGCCAAGGCTCAGCTCTTTGCTTCACTGTCCAGGGCGACCTGGGATTGGGCTGAATGGTGGGACATGATCCTGGTGCTCCTGGAGTGTTCTCGTCCTGCTGCTTGTCCCAGCACCTCGGGTAGGCTTTTGCTGTGTGCTGGGTGTTGCTGACCTCAGGTGTGGCAGGAGGGACTTTGTGGGGCTGTTGTTACACAGCAGAACTCGATGTGAAAACAGCGTTTTGTGGCACACAGACAGCCTGGCCTGCCCCTTGTGCTCTGCAGCTCCTGTGGGCTCCCAGGGACAGTGCCACCCTGCTCCAGGGACGCTGGCACATCCAGGGCAGGGCTGACTGTCCCACTGGTGCTGCCATGTCTCTTTTCCCCTCTGCTGCACAGTGCCCACCCTGGCACATGGGAACCCATTGGCACCGTGGGTCTGTGTGGGCACACACTGGAGATGGTTCAGCTCCTCAGGGAAGGCTGAAAGGTCTGGTGGGGACTTGGAACGGGGAGAGCTCTCTGCCATCCCAGGGTCCTAGGCAGGTTCTCTCCCTCTCCAAGAAGTTTGTGGTGACGCCTGATACTTCCTGAGCAGCACGGCGAGGCCGAGGTTTGGGAAGGAGCTGTCAGTGATCTCCAAGGGGACGTTGAGGTTGGAGATTAAGCGGAGCATTTCCGGTGGGAAGAGGCTGATGTCTGGGCTCGGGTGTCACCTCACTTGGACTGCAACAACAGCCGCCTTGCAGTTGGGAAGGATGGAAAAAGAAAGGATCCTGAAACCTAAGATCTGTTTTGCTATTTACTTTGGTTCTGGTTTTACTCCAAGAATAGAAACAAAGACGATAGATTTGCATCACCAGGAGCAACTTGAGGAGGGAGGAGGAAGCGATGGGACCTCATTAGTGACAGGAATGTGCTGGCAAGAGGAGGGCCCCGGTGACAGGGAGGCGGTTTGACCTGGGGGTTCCTATTAGCATTTTGTTCATCTCACTTGTGTTTTATTTTTTGATGACAAGTTGGTGAGTTCAGCAACGGAGCCTTATCCCTGTAAGGGAGCACTTGCAGAGGCAGAGGGAGCCCAGGCTGCTGCACACAGGAAGGTGCCTTTGGAGGTGCCCCACTTGCATAATTGGGTCTTGATCTCTTGGAAAGAAAAGGAGATTTCTCTCTCTCTGCACTATTTACATGTCACATGTAAAGCTGTTTTTCCTCGTTCCTGCTGCTGCAGTTGTGTCTCCCATCTGAGCCCAGTCCCACCAGAGGACTGAGAGCAGCTCCAGTGGGGTGGTGGAGGGGTTGCTGTGGTACTCTCAGCTGTGTTGACCCTCACCCTGGGGAGGGAAGGCTGGGAAGAGGAGGGCTGGGATGGATACTTTGTCTGTGGAACTCCTGACGCTTGTTCCATGACAAGGGGTGTGTTTGTTGCCAGCCTGCTGAACCTGCCCTTGCTGAAGGAAGCCTCCAGGCAGCCCAGGAGAAGGGCACCTGGCCCCCAGGAGCAGCGGGCAGGGGAGCAGAAAGGCACAATGATGTTTTTGCAAGGGCAGGATTTCCCTGTGTTTCTTTGGCTCTGACTTTGCAAGGCAGAGAGGAGCTTTTCTGAGATGTCCAGCTACCAACATGACAACATTCAGCTTCTGGATCTCCCTGTTCCCTGATGGCAGAAATGTCTGGTCCTGTGATGAGTTTCAGCACTTGTGGACACTGTGAGGAAAGCAGGATGAAACTGCTGTCCTGGAATGACCCTACATGCTCCCAGTGCCCTTGTGGGGTGCTGGGGTCCTGGAAAGACCCCACCAGTTTCAACTTGGGCTGTTGGGGTGTTGACACTTCTGTCTAAACCCCTGTTACCTCCTGGGAAAGAGAGGGAGGAAACTGCTGGACCAGCTCAGGGATGGAGCTTCATGTCAGGAAGGGACATTGACACGTCCCTGCTGGACCTGGGCCCTGGTCCAACCCCTGCTGCCTTCCCCTCCAGCAGTAACTGGAGGAGGAGCCTCATGTGGGCTGTGGTACCTGGGCTGGGAGGGAGCTCATGCCTGCTCTGCTTGGGGCTTGTGCTGCTTCCCCTCCAGGGGAGTCATTCCCTTTCCATAATTGGCCTCTGCATCTTTGGCGGTTCTTCTTTCAGGCTTGAAAGTCAGCAGCCCAAAAGTAGGGAAAATAGAGTCCTAGAGTAGGGAAAATAAGAGTCCTAGTGCCTGGGGTTGGCCTGGGTGGGGTTTTGTTCTGACTGCCAAGAGCCTCAGGGTGGCATTTTATTCATCTCACTTCTGGAGAGCACTGAAGAGGCTGCCCAGAGTTTGTGGAGTCTCCTCTCTGGGGATATTCAAAACCCACCTGGACACAATCCTGTGCATGTGCTCTGCGATGACCTTGCTTGAGGAGAGAAGTTGGACCAGATGACCCCTCCAGGGTCCTTCCAACCTGAACTGTTCTGGAATTCTGTGACAATTTTGGCTGATTGATCCAGTGTTCCCAAACTTTCTGCATCGAGCCTGTGAGGAGGCACCTTCTCAGAGAGGTGCAGCCCTTCTGCCATCCTTCATCTTCTCCCTGAGATGGCATCGCCACCAGAGAGCCTTTGGATGTGGTTATGCCTTGCCTGGTGTATCAGCAAAGCTGCTCTGGCATCTGGGAAGCCAAGTGGGCAAAGTGCAAATCTTCAACTTGAGTGTTGCTCTGAGCGAATTGATAACGGGAGCATCCCTGGCCATTGCCTGCTCTGAGCCCTACAGGACATGTGGAGCTGGAGCCGCTGAACACAGCCTGATGGGATCTCTGTGAGCTGGGCACCTTCTCCTGGGGGTGTTCAATCAAACAAACAAACTGAGTTCAGTTCAGCAGATCAAAGTGTTTTCCTTACCTGCGCTGGCCACAGGCATTCCCAGATGATGTCCCTGAGCTCTGTGGTTGCTGTGGCTGAGCTCTCTCCGAGGGGGTGTCTGTCCTCCCTCTGCAGGGTGTTTGTCCAGCCAGGCCCTGCCTTTGGCTGCCCTGCTCTTGCTCGCGGTGCTGCCTGGGCACGCTGAGCTGCAGCCATCTGTCTGTTTGGGCTGCATTTTCACGGCAATGCTCGGGAGCTGTGCTGTGGTGAAATAGATACGCCCCAGCACATATGCCTGGGGCTATGGATGGACCTGTTCATTCTTGGAGAGCTCCTTCCAGCCTTACCAGGGGGAGCCTGCTCCTTTCAGGCCTGCAGCACTTGAGACAGCAACAGGCACGGCTTCCTCTGGGGCCAGGCTTTGTCCTGCTACCTGGGAGCAGCCTGGGCTCTGCCGGGCAGGATGGGCACGCTCGGCAGGCAGAGCCCCTCGGGTGCTTTTCCATCCCAGCCACAGCTGGCTTGGGTTGGGTTGGGTTGGGTTCTCCTGGTTTGCGGGTCTGACAAAAACCCAGCTGTCTCCCTTAGGAGAGCACCAGGGGACACGATAGCCACCAGGAGCTCCAAGTGTGCTGCAAAGGCTTTACTGGAGGAATGGCTGCCCTTGCTGAGGAAAGGCAGGTTTTTCATCCTGGAAAGGAAATGGATGACAAAGTTACCATCACAGAGTGGTGGTGGAAAATACCCTGCGTTTGGAGACCTGTTGCAAACAGTGACAAGCCATCTCTTTCCTGTGCAGGCCTCCTCGACCACAGAAAAGCAGCTGGATCAGCAGCAAAGGCCAATCTTGGTCCAGGGACGTGAAGGGTTTTACTTTGCAGGTTCTTTTTGCGTAGGGTAGATCTTTAGTCTTGGTTTTGTTTAGCAGTTCCCATCACATGCAGACTCGCACCCTCACACCCTTGGACTTGTCTCCTTTCTCCAGGACCATCCATCGCCCCCACGGGCATCACTCCCCCTTCCCAAAAAGTTATTGTTCCTAGAAAACAGAGCAGCGCTGCTGGAATGTTAATTGGGGGAAGTGAATAACCAGGGCTCCCCTCTGCCTAACCTTCCCCAGCCCCCTCTTAACAAGCAAATTGCATTTATTTAGGCATTGAAGGTCCTGTCTCTCCTCCCCTGGTCAGACTGAAGTGTCCATTGTGCAGCTCTGCCTTAGGATTTGCTGCCATTTGTTCAAGGATTTTTTTTTTTCAAAGAAAGGCAATTTTTAAGGAGGGTGGGGGGCACAGCACCCTTTTCTCTCTTGCTGCAGGGAGAGAGAAGTTATGGTGGGCAGAGGTGGGCATGGTAATGGGTCTGTCATTGGTGCTGTTCCCAGAGTCACTCAGGCTTCATGCATGGGAGGGAATGGGAGTGTTCCCCCATCTCTCCTTGCAGAGCCCACGGAGGAGACAGGAAATGTGGAATCCAGCCCGTGTCTGTCGTGGGAAGCAAATCCATTGTGTGGGGGTGCCCAGAGTGCTGCTTCCTGCCAGCCCTGGGGCCTGGCTCCCCATCCCACCTCCTGCCAGCCCAGTCAGGGTGGCACTGGAGGGTTGGGGCCAAACCTGGGTCTGTGGGGAGAGGTTTTCCCAGCAAGCATGAGGTTTGAGGCCATCCCTGAAAAGCCACTGTGGGTTTGTGTCTGTGTTTCTCAGTGACAGCCCGTCCCAGCCCCCAGCTGTGGGTTGTGGCAGAGGTGACAGCTCCTACAGCTGTGCACAGCTGGCTGGGGAGCCCCAGCTGTGGGGCTGGGCTGGGGGCAGCCCCTCGCATTAGAGCTCAGACACCCCATGGTGTGGTGTGAAGGCTGCAGGTCAGGTTTGTCTGTTGGCTTGGGGCTGGGTTTATCCATGGAAGCATCAATATCTTTGTTTTCCTGCTCACTGGGCTTTGGATTCACCAGTTAAACCATTGGTGGGGTTTTAGAGTCACAGGTCATGGAATGGTTTGGGTTGGAAGGGACCTTAAAGCTCATCCCATCCCACCCCTGCCATGGGCAGGGACGCCTTCCACTATCCCAGGCTGCTCCATGCCCTGTCCGACCTGGTCTTGGACACTTCCAGGGATCCAGGGGCAGCCACAGCCGCTCTGGGCACCCTGTGCCAGGGCCTCCCCACCCTCCCAGCCAGGAATTTCTTTCCCATATCCCATCTATCCCTGCGCTCTGGCAGTGGCAAGCCATTCCCCCTTGTCCTCTCCCTCCAGGCCCTTATCCAAAGTCCCTCTCCAGTTCTCCTGGAGCCCCTTTAGGCCCTGGCAGGGGCTCTGAGGTCTCCTTTTGCTGGTGACTGTAGGAATGTGGATGCCCTTGGACCCCCACAATGGTCCCAGATGTCCCAGCCCAGCTGGGCTCGGGCTCTGACCCATCACCATGTAGAGCAAGTGCTTTGCTTGGATGAAACCCTGGAATTTGAGTTCCAAATGAGATTGGCTAGTGGAGTATCCATGGTGCTGTTTATTTTACCATTGAATTTGTCCCACAGGATGTTTGCACAGGTAATTCCAGTGCCACAGCAGGCTCCTGGGGTACCCTGCCTGTGTGGGGCTCACTGGGAGGGTTACAGCAGAGAGGGGGGTCCTGGCATTGCTTTGAGGTGCTTCTGCCCAGAGCACCAAGGCCAGAGAGTTTTGGAACCCTGGAGGCTCCAGACTGGCACTGGTGGTGGCGGAGAGGAGAGGTTATTCCTGTCTGATTCCTTCCATAATTGGGAACTGGTCTTTTTTCTTACATACAGTGATTTTTATGGTCAGCATTCTGCATTTGGTGTTGTTTGGTAGCCCAGGATTGACCTGGGAACTGATCTAATATTTGGAGGGAGCTTTGTCTCGTGGTGCTGTGGAGATGGAGGGGAGGCAAGGGGCTGTCAGGAGTGGGCTGGCCCTGGAGCTGCTCCCCGGAGCTGGGCTGGGCAGAGGGAGAGCACTGGGAACTGCGCTTTCGGAGCTACGGGGAGCCTCAAAGCTCAAATATCCCCAGAGAAATATCAAATATTCTGGGGTAGTGTGCAGAAGGGGATACAGAAAATTTGCAGGTTTGAGGGCTCAGGTGATTCCCCTGGAACACCTCTCTCCTTGCAAAGCTGTTTGGGGATCATGGAATGATAAGGATTGGAAAAGCCCTCATTGAGTCCAGCTGTGTTCACCACTAACCCACGTCCCCGGGTGCCACATCCACAGGTTTTTTAAAGTCCCCCAGGGAAGGTGACTCCACCTCTGCCCTGGACAGCCTGAGCCACTGCCTGGCCACCCTTTCCATGAAGAAATTATCTCTAATATGCAATCTATGCTTCCCTGGCACAACTTGAGGCTGTTTCCTCTCACCCTTGTTCCCTGGGAGCAGAGCCCGACATCCCCTGGCTGCCTCCTCCTGTCAGGGCGTTGTGCAGAGCCAGAAGGTCCCTGTGCAAGAGGAGAGGATAGATCCCTGCCCAGCATGGGGCAGCTGGAGCCTGATGGATGTAGATGTCCTGCTGGGATCCAAGTGCTGCACTGCAGTGGGCACCAAAACGGGATTTGATTCTGCCACTGCACAAGAACATGAGCACTGCGTGGCTTTGAGGCTGCTGGAGAACAGTTTGTTATGACACTGGAACGTGTTGCTGGGTCTGACTGCTGGAGCCGTGCCTTGCACAGATTTTGGTCTCCCAGGCTGCCAGGACTGTCCATGTGTCCACCCTGATGCCCCACCCACAGCCTCAGTGCAGCCTGGCAGCCCAAAGGAGAGGCTGGGTGGACTCTGGGAGGCTCAAAAAACACTTTTCCCCTGACTGATTTGATTTTTACTTCTAAAGCTTGCACTTTGGAAGCACATCACCCTCACCCCATCACTTCTAGGCAAGTGACACTCCAGACCAAGTGAATAATTCCACCGCATGGTTAAAGTTAAAGCAGGTAATTCTGCAGAAATAGCATTGGATTGAAAACTGAGACCTCGGGCCAGATCTCTGCCATGGTGTCCTGCAGGATCTCAGGCCCTTGGAAAGCAAATTCCTTGTGATGTGGGCTGAGTTTTGGCGAGCAGGCCTGCTGGGCAGAAGCAGTGCACAGCTCCCAGCACCAGGAGAGACGTGGTTTGTGCTGGGCTGGTGCTCAGCCCTGGCTTGTGCTCAGTCCCCGTCCTTTTCACAGAATCATGGAGTGTCCTGAGTGGGAAAGAACCCACGAGGATCATTGGGTCCAGCTCCTGGCCCTGCACAGACACCCCAACAATCCCACCCTGTGCATCCCTGGCAGCGCTGTCCAAACGCTCCTGGAGCTCTGGCAGCCTCGGGGCCGTGTCCATTCCCTGGGGAGCCTGGGCAGTGCCCAGCCCCCTCTGGGGGAAGAACTTTTCCCTGAAATCTAACCTAAATTCCCCTAACACAGCTCCAGCCATTCCCTGGGTCCTGTCCCTGTCCCAGAGGGCAGAGAGCAGAGCTGCCCCTCCACTGCCCCTCCTGAGGAAGCTGTAGACCTGATGAGATTCCTTCTGCAAAGCAATCATCTGGAAGCTCTGGGTAGCTCTTGCTTCCCAGCTCTCTTTTCCACATGGCTTTGCACTGATGGTATCACTGCCTGCCCCGTGTCCTGTTCCTCACCAGCTTTGGAGCACCTGTGTGTGTAGAAAACACCTGCGAGGCAGCAGAGGCACTCGTTGGATGCTTGGGAAGGGTCCTGAGCCTGCCTGGCAGCAGCAGCCCCTGTAAGACCCCTCTTCAGCAGGGTTGGTGTTTGATGTTGAGAGTACAGCAGTGCCTGCCTAGGGCCTTGCACCCCTGCCTTGGCTGCACCCCTGCCCTGCAGTGCTGCCCCTGTGCTCTGCCCTGCCTGGGCTGCATGCAGTGAGCAATCCCCACCTTTGTGTGGATTAAACCCTGTGTTTTTCCTTCCCAGCTCAACTGCCTGTGCAGCTCCAGCCCCTCTCTCTTGCCCAGCCCTTGCCTCTGCCCACCATCCCTGTCTTCTCCCTTTCCTCTCCCCTGTGCTCCCCTCTTGCAGCCGCTGCTTCCCGCTCAGTGCTCAGCAAGCTTTGTTGGAGTGGGGAGAGGTGCAGGCAGCATTTCCATGGCTGGGATTCAATGGGACAGACACCGTGGTGGCGGGAGGAGGTGGCAGGTCTTGGTTTTACCCATCCCCTCCTTTTTCCAGTGGAATGGAGGGAGAGCAGCAGCTGAACCAGACCGAATTCTGGGTCTCGTCTGTTGCTTTTGGAGACTCCTTGTTGTTCATGTGTTGCTGATTTGTATATTCATGATTAAACCTGCAGCTGTCCAGTGCCGGGAGGATTTGGGTTGAATTAGAATGACAAGAGACATGGTCTTTACAAATAAAGTAATCATTTCTCCCTGCACTTCGCATTCATCCTCTTTCAAAGGGTCTCTGTGTGACACAGATTTGCTGCACTTTGCTGCTGGGACTGCCGGGAGATGTCTGGATCTCGCAGTGCTCTTTATTCCCATGGTAGCTGTGGGTGCAGTGACGTGGGAGGAAGGGGCAGTGTGTTAAATGCTCTGATAGTTTCTAATGGTGTCAAAGTCTGCCATTTAAATTGGGACTTTCATGCTAGAGAAGAATTGAAAGGGGAAGATGGGCGTGAAAATCGCTGCTGTGGGCCTCCGTTCCTGCACAGCGTCCCTGTCGGGTGCTTGTTGATCAACTTCCCTCCCCCTGGTCCCGCTTCCCCTCCCGCTGGAGCCTAATCCTCCGTGGATGGCATCCTGGTGTTGCCATGGAAATTGCCATCTGGCAGGTCAGGCACTTCACCTCTGCCTGCTGGAGAGCTGGAGCGGGGCTGACCCGGTGGGGAGGTGGCACAGCTCCTGCTGGGCCTGTGGTTGGTGCTGTGGTGGCTGGAGGTCAGTCCGTGTCTGGGACAGGGTGGCATCGGCAGTGTCCCCATCCAGCACATTACAGTTGTGGCTTTGACTTTTTGTGGGTGTCCAAATTTGATCAGTCAGAGGTGGTGGCCCGTGCTGTTGGTGGCCGTGTTGGTGCTCAGGCACATGAAGGTCTCTCATGGCCTCTGTTTTCCATGACCAAGCAGCTCTGCCTCTTCCTGTTCCCAGGAGTTGTACGCCACATCCCTGCTGCCATTCCTGAGGGTGAGCTTCTTCCAGGAAATGATCCACAGCTCATCCTAAAGCTTCCTGAAGTGGCTGCAGCTTCACCTTCCTGCAGTCTGAGAGAGTGTGAGGTGTTTGCCCATTAAGAACTCCTCAGAGATGCCTGGGAGCTCTCCCTCGGGTGCTGGACAGGTTCCTGGTACCTTCCTGGGGTGGTGATGGGGGCAGCTGAAGGGTTTCTGTGGGACCGGTGGCAGAGGGCAGGCAGAACTCGGGATGAGGCCTGGCCCAGGGCTGTGTGGGTGCTGTAGGAGCTGCATCTCCAGGGCTGAGGGCCCTGCCTGGCTGGGGAAGCAGAGGAGTGTGGATGGGATGGTGTTGGATGTTTTTCCCAAGCTCCACCAAGGAGTGTTGAAGCTCCAAGAACTCCAGCATGAGCGGAGGGCTCAGTGGGGCACAGTGAGGTTTCTGTGGGTCCTTCATTAGGGCTGGCAGAGTCTGGGAGCTCGTCAGGGGATCTCTGACCCTCCTGTGCCACACGGTGCTGGCAGGGGGCTTGTGGGCACCTCTTGCAGGAGGTTGGTGGCCATGCCCAAAGGCCTGGGCCAGGGCACAGATGGGGCACTGCTGTGGCACTGGTGGGTGGCAGATGTGAGGTGCAGCGTGTCCTTGGGCACCAGGGCTGGGTGGAAGGACATCCACTGGATCATGGTCTTGCTGGTGTCCAAGGCCAGTTTGGACAGGGCCTGGAACAATCTGCAATAGTGGAAGGTGTCCCTGCCCATGGCAGGGCTGGAATGGGATGAGCTTTAAGGTCACTTCCAACCCAAACCATCCTGGGATTCTAAAGCAAAAGTGGATTGGGCTGCATGAAAAGCTGGAGGCCATGTAGTAGGTAGGACAACTTAGAAAATGCTTTTATTTCTGTGTTTTCTAATTGAAGGCCAAAAAGGCTGTGGATTTACGGTCATCCACCTGATTTAAATGAAATCATAAAACATCACCATTGCCTAATAAAAAGCTGTTGACAAAGTTGCTGCAAAGCTCCCAGGAGCAGAAATACTGTTTGAATGAAATGCAGGGCACACATTTGGGAAGAGTGGGCTGAGCAAGCCTCCAAGCTATTTCCCACTCCCCCCNNNNTCCCTGTCCCCCCCCCCCCCCCCCCCCTTTAAATAGCACACTTGGAAGATAAGAAAGTAGAAGAAACGTTATTTGAGAGTAGGTCTGTTCCTGGAGGGAAGCACATGGAGCACGTGGGGTGTTTGCTGTGCCTGTGGTGCGGAGTTGGGAGGATGTGTGGTGGGGAGGGCCGGGCAGGGCTGAGATCTTCATCCCCCTTTCTAGGCAGCACATGTGTTGTCGTTAGAGGCTGGCTTGGGAAGCCATAAACAGAGCAAAGTTTGCTTCGTTGCCAACCCAGCTGAGATAAAATAGTTTTATAGAGATTTATGGGGATAATAAACTATGTAGGGAAGTTTATGACACGTCTAGCTGTGATCAGTGAACCTTTAAAGGGTTTATGGGGCAGGGATGTTGTCTGCCACGGACAAGCCTTGTGTGGTGTTGGAATAGTTGGAACTGTACTGTTGGTGTAAAATACTTCGATTTAAATCATTTATTTGCCTCTTCCCAGAGCCTCTCCGTAAATGAGCCTGGCAGAAATTGTGTGCAGGGGAGGACTGGTGGTTGGTCACCTCTGAATTTTCATCCAAACAAGAGATGAAGCTGAGGGAGATCAGCTGCAGGAACATATCCCTGAGCACTTTGTGCAGGACAAGGTTGTGTCAGCTTCTGGTGCTTAAAACTGGGCTAAACTGAATTCCTCTCCCTAAGCCATTCATTTAGGGTTTCTGATTGCCCAGATGAGCATGTGTCTTCCTGTCAGTAACCAAATAATACCATAAATAAAGTCCTGCCTGTCCTGGGAAAAAAAGGAAAGGAGTGGAAAATGTGGAGCTTGTCTGAGTGCAGGTCAGCACTGCTGTGGGAGGACTCTGAACTGAGCATTTCGTGCTGTGCCCAAGAAGCTCAGTTGTGAGATCAGTCTGGCATTCTCCATGTAGGAACCTGGACCTGTGCTCCACAAGATCTGAGAGTGAAACCACCGACTTTGGCAAATCTGAGATGACAAATGTGCGTGGCTGTGGGAGAAATCCCCACTGCCCTTTTCCTTTTAGCAGAGACCACCTGGATGGCAGGACTTTGCACAGGCTTGCTCTGATGAATGGTCTCTGAAATCTTGAAGGAAAGCAGCCTGTGTTGGGGTTTCAGGTGGGTTGTGGGTGGAAGAAGCTGCTTTACAGTTCAGTGACCACAGGAGATGAGAGGTGGCTTTGGAATGCGTCTGTGTCCCCAGGTTGCCCCTCCTTGCTCCCTCCTGCCCAGCAGCAAAGCCCCAGTGTGACCTTCGGGCTCTGCAGCAGCCTGGCCAAGCCAGCTCTCACCTTCCTCAGCCATGTTCCACATCCAGCAAGCATTATGTCTCATTAATTGCTTGGATTCTTGCCACATCCTCTGAGCCTGGCAGGGCTGAGGCGGGATGGGCTCCACAGGGATGGTCCAGGGGGCAGCTGGGGCTTGGGCACTGGGCAAGGCAGAGAGAATTATGGAATGGATTGGGTTGGAAGGACCTTAAACTCGTCTCATTCCACCCCTGCCATGGGCAGGGACACCTTCCGCCATCCCAGGTTGCTCCCAGCCCTGTCCAGCCTGGCCTTGGACGCTTCCAGGGATCCAGGGGCAGCCACAGCTGCTCTGGGCACCCTGTTCCAGGGCCTCCCCACCCTCCCAGGGAACAATTCCTTCCCAATATCCCATCTGTCCCTGCCCCCTGGCAGTGTGAAATCATTCCCCCTTGTCCTGTCACTATCTACTCCCGTGGAAAGTCTCTCTCCCTCATTTTAGAAGCCCTGGTCTCCCCAGAGCCTTCTCTTCTCCAGGTGAGCACCCCCAGCTCTCCCAGGCTGTCTCCAGAGCAGAGGGACTCCAACCCTCAGAGCATCTCTGTGGCCTCCTCTGGGTCGTTCTAACAAGTCCCAGTCATGGCCACTGAAGGATTTGCCTGGAAAGGCTCTGGTGCTAGTACCCTGATTCTAACTCTAAACCCTGCTTTCTTTCTTTTTCTTTTTTTTTATAAACTTGTTCTTTCAGAGGGTTTCCTTTTGCAATACACAAGGATTGTAAGAAGTGCCTCCTGTGTGGTGGTCCCTGCTGAGGTTCAGCGTGTGCCCTGTCAGGAAGCCTGGTGCTGGTGGTGCTTTGCTTCGCTCATGTTGTCACGTCTTCCTTCAGTTACGGGATAAATATCAACACCGCAGCCACCCACTAACGAGGCACTGCCTGGCATGGCTGATCATCCCAGCCCTGGGCTCTTGGAAAAACTTTACAACACCCTTAAGTTTAAAACAAACACACGTGAACCCCAGTCCCTCTGGGTCTATTAGAGCTGACCAGCAAATGTGCATTTCATTACCCAAAATATGCTGGTAGACCCAGCACAGCAAGTGAGCCAAGGGGAAGTAGACCTGCAAAACCCTTTGGATAAAATATGAAAAGTGTTTTTTATTTTTCCACCCTCCCCTTTCTCTTCTTGATTTCTCCTGCCATGAATTCCTGGGTAAGGACTTGCATTTCTGAGGGAAGCCTGGGCGCCAAGCTGGGAGACGGATTGCGCAGCCCAGGCCCAGGAATGGCAGGGCAGGAGTGAACCAGTGGGCGGTCAGGGAACACAGTGTGTTTTATTTTTATTTATTTTTTCTCTCTAATGGCGTCAGTGCTTTGCTCCAGGTGCCTGGATGGGAGAGTTTCTTGGTGTTGTCCCTCCACGTGTCCTGTCAGGGTCCTGCGGTGGGAACAGAGCTTTGCTGGACTGGCACCCTGGGGCAGTGCGGACAGGACAGGGTGTCCCTGCCCTGGCTGGGGTGGGTGGCACAGCAGGGACCTGCATGGCTGGGGACCACAGAGCTCAGCACTGCCTGGGTCTGGCTCATCCACCACCAGGAGTTCTCTGTTGTCGCCTCTGTAAGTGGGAGGGAACAGTTTTGAACTAAAAGAGGAGAGATTTAGATAGCTATTGGGAAGGAATTCTTAGTTGTGAGGGAGGTGAGGCCCTGGCACAGGGTGCCCAGAGCAGCTGTGGCTGCCCCTGGATCCCTGGCAGTGTCCAAGGCCAGGTTGGACAGGGCTTGGAGCAGCCTGGCACAGTGGAAGGTGTCCCTGCCCATGGCAGAGAGTTGCAATGAGTTGAGTTTTGAGGTCTTTCCCAACCCAAACCGTTCTGGGATTCTGCTATTTGCATGTGATCAGCAGGTGTGGCTCCAAGGTCGGCCCCATCCATGCAGAGGATCTGGGATGAGGACTGGTAACACCCAGCCCTCCATTTATCCTGCCTGGTGCAAATTACAGCCATCAGGGCTCCCCTTTCATCCCTTCTTGGTGGGCTTGGCAGCAAAAGCGCCTGCCTTTTCCAGTGGGATTTTGAAGGCGTTCATTACTTCGCAGTGTTGATGATATCTCCTGGTGCTTGGAAGGATTTTGTCATCTGAGCTGTGCTGCACAAGGATCCTGTGTTGGCCTGATGTGCAGGGGAGGCTGAGGCCAAGCCCGTTTCCATGGGCTTCGAAGAGCCACACAGCAAAAAGTGTCTGAAGAGTTATCTGCTTTTTTTCGGGGAAATATTTTGCCTTTGGATGACTGGCTCGTTGTTCATGTGGAGCAATGATTTTTTATTCAGCAATGTCCACATATCCCACTGCTCTCCCTCCAAGAAAAACACGGTGAGCTGTCTCACCAGTTCCACCAGACTGGTCTCAGGGAGCAGAGCCGGCTGGTGGCTCCACGCAGGGAGTGTTATTGCATGTGAGAAGCTGAGTCACCAGCAGGGCCGTGGGCAGCAGCAGCTCAGGGCATTTTCTCTGCCTGCTTTGGGACAGTTTCACAGAGACATGTCAGCTCTGCCCCATTTTTCAGGTGGAAAAATAGGTGGGGAACGCATGGTTGATCAAATTAAAGAAAATTCCTCCATTACAAGCAATATGAAGAATGGTCATGGTCACGCTTGTGAGCTCTGCCATCAGTTCTTTCACCTTCATTTTGGTGGTACTGGGAAAGGTGGAATTTGGTCACAAATGGGGAAAAACTGTAGAAGAGAGCAGTGATGGGACAGCACCTGGTGATGGCTTCAGGAGAGGCAAAGCAAAAACCACCCCCCAGGTCTGCAAAGAGCCAAGTGCCACAGTCCCTTCCCATCCCTGGCCGTGGGAACAAGTTTGGATGGGGCCTGGAGTGGCCTGGTCCATGGAAGGTGTTCCTGCCCATGGCAGGGGGTTAGAATGGGATGAGCTTTAAGGTCCTTCCAACCCAAACCAGTCTGGGATTCTGTGATTTTTGGCTTTGTCCTTTACTCTGGGGGTGAAGGAGATGCTGAGCAGCACCAAGGCAGAACAGCCCATCCCTGTGGTGAGACTAAGCCCAGGCCTTTGTCTTCCTCCACAGAGGATGAACCTCTGGAGAGAGAGGGACTGGCCAGTCAGAACTCTGAGCCCCTGGGGATGAGCTGCTGGAATGGGATGGGCCGGGATCTCTGCCAGCATGGCTGTGATGGGCTGTGGGAGAAGACCCCCTCTGGATGTCAGCTTGCAGTCCTGCATGGCTGCTGCGAATGGCCCAGCCTGAGCACAGGGAGCTGTGCAGGGATCTCCAGTGGCCCATGCTCAGCTGGGTGAGCAGGATGTGTTCCATCGGCTCTGTCACTGCCCAGCCCTGCAAGGCCCCACTGCTGCACTGGGGGCTCCGTGCTGGCTCAGCACTGGTTTCTCAGTGGGCTGCAAAGGGTCCCTGATTCAGCACTGACTGCATTTGTTAAATGAATGAATTTAATTCAGGATGCAGAATTCCTGACAAACTGCTTTTGAATATTGGCCTGCAGTGTGTGATAAGGTGGAGATCTGCACACCTTAGCAGGTTCGCTATTCCAGACAAATTAATTTGACCACAATGCGCTTTCAGTGTGTACCTCAGCCTAAAGCTTCCACACAGCAATGTGTGACCTGGTGCAGCTGTCAGTGCTGACCCAGCTGTGGGTTTGGGCAGCCCTATGTGCTCCTGGTGGTGGTTCAAGCTGTCCCTGAGCCACACCAGGGCCTTTGCTGTGGCAACAGGAGGTGCTGTGCTCTTCCTTTTGCTTTTACAATTTCAGGATTTCTAGTGCCAGGGTGTTAAGAAGCAGAATTTGTGGGTTTTTTTTTCCTGTCTGTGGAGTAGCTGTGCCAAAGTGTATTGCGTGGAAGTGGGAGGAAGAATGGAGACTGGGATAGTTCCCTGAGTTAATGCAGATGGAGAGCAGAGCGCAGGGATGGAGGATGGGCTCTGCCTTCCTCTGGAATGGAGCAGAGCAGCTTTGTAGGGGTGGCACTGGGGAAGAACAAGTGCGAGGGGCCGGGGGCTCAGCCAGGGTCCCCAGCAGGCGCTGGGGGTGCCTCAGCTCTGGGACCAGCATTGCTGGGGGAGGGTTTCACAATGATTTGTGCTGCAGTGCGGGGAGAGCTTCTGGAAGCCTCAGGGGGCTGGTGGAAGCCCTTGGCTTTGGACGTGCTGTGGCTGTTCCTTCCTTTGCTGTCTTCACTCCACTCGTACTGGGACCAACCTGCTCCATGCTCCGGAGCCTCCTGAGCATGATACCAATGCCAGCTTCCCTTTTACCCTTTCCTGCACTGGTAGAGAGGGAAAGGTTCCACCCCTTCATCCACTCTGTGTGACAGGTGGTCCTTCTCTCTTCTTGTTCCCTCTTTTCACACCCTTCAGATCTGCAGCGAGCACCTCCCCTCTGCCAGGGACTTAGGGGATGCTGGGCCGGTCCCTACACTGGGAGGGGGACACCTGTGTTGGGGGCACAATCCCAGGATGGTTTGGGTTGGAAAGGACCTTAAAGCCCATCCTGTCCCACCCTGTGCCATGGGCAGGGACACCTTCCCCTGTCCCAGGCTGCTCCAAAGCCTCCCACTGATAGGGCATCCCCCATGGTGGGAAGGGCAGCGCTGCAAAGGGCTGGGCTTGCTGAGGGCACAAGACACTGCCTGGTGTGAGCCAGAGGGCTCAGCAGCTCAGCTGTGGGGCTCGTGTGCTCCTGGACTCACAGCCTGGCATCCTGCTCCTGCCCACAGAAACAGCTCAGGGACTGGGAAGTGGTTTTTGGAAGCTGGATTCTACTTTGAGGAGAATACAGCAGCACAGATCTTGGTGGCTTCAGTACACAGCTCTTGGAGAAGCATGCAGGCTCCCTGGGTGCACAGGCTGCTGTCCCACCAAACTTTAGGGTTTTTTCTCTAAGAAACAAAGGGCCCTACTCTAGAGCCTTCCCAAATCTCCTGTTGGGATCAGAAGCCTGTGTTTCCTCTTATAACAGCAGAAGGGATGTCATTTTCCACGGGCCGAACCACAAAATCTGTCCCTGCACAAGGGGGTGTCAGGGAAATTTCTTCCTGCGTCTCTCTTCCCGATGCTGCTGCTTCTCGTATTTTAACCTTGCTGCATCTCCTGCCATCATCCACTTCTCCCTGCTCTGTGTGGAACACATGGGCTTGTGGGTGCAGCCACAACAAAGAAAGGTGCAGGTGCTGTGGTCTGACCTGGTTTTGGAGGTTTTCCCAAAGCAAACAATCCTGCATAGTGGGTGGTGAGTGCGCTGTTACAGTTGCACAAGCTGGGCTGACATACAGAAATCCCTTCTTCCAGGGATTCCTTCAAGGGTTACCTGTGGCACAGACCAGCCTGGAGCTCTGTCCCCACCCGGAGCTGCCCAGATGTTGTCATTCCTTGTGGGGGAACATGAGCTCAGGATCTTGCCTGATACCACATGCACGGAGAGTCCAGACTCAAAGTCTCCAGGTGCTTGGAATCCACGTTTGCTCAGCAGCCTGTGCTGCCCGGGGGTAGCTCCCTGTGTGAGCCCAGAGTGGGCTTAATCAATCATTCCCCCGGGAGCTGTGTGGGCCAGCAGTGTCTGAGTGGGGTGGCCGTGTCTCCAGGCTGTGTTACCCATCAGAAACAGCTGCCCATAAACAAACAAACAGGTAAGGGGCTGCTGCTGCTGCTGCGGGGTGCCCCTGCACACAGGCCCTGGTGTGCCTGCAAACCCTCGTGTGTAAATAACCTCTGACAAGGACAGAACAGGGTGGCCTGCCTGGGGAGGAGTCTGAAGGGAGGACGGGATGGTGGAGCACTCTGCCAGTGCCATTGGTGGCAGAAGGGCCACCTCCAGTGCCCAGCTGCTGGTGGCAGCAGCGTGTGCAGGAGCCATGTGGTTTATGCTGCCCTGGGTGGGATGCAGGGCTCTGGAGATGTGCTGCTCTCTGTGTCTGGAGTTTCCAAAGGCCATTCAGCTTTCAGGGCTGTTCTGGGAGATGAGAAACGTCCCAGTATCAGCACAGCCAGCTCAGGTGCTCGCAGAGGGCTGGGAGAGGAGGGGTCTCCTTGGGAGGGGTCTCCTTGGGAAGGCCTTGGCGCTCCTGTGCTTCCCGAGGTCCGGCAGCCCTTTCTCTTCCCACCACATTCACCAACTGCTGCATTTGAATCTCGCTGTTATTTCGGGAAACACCCAGTGACAGAACCAGGGGCAGAGGGGTCCAGTGGGCCTCAGGGAAAGCTGAATGTGGATGTGTGGGACACAAGACACGCTGCAAGCCCTGAGAGTTCTGACTGCAACGTTCAGAACTGTCATAAAGTGATCAAAACCAGATTATCTGCATCCATCTGAGATCTTAAAGGGTCCCTCTCACTTTTTGGGACTTTGTTATGAGGCCGTGACCGCCACATCCTTGTCTGGTCCAGGAGGAGGAACCTCTGAGCTGAGGGGAGCAAGGGGTGGGAATGAGAGCTGTGGGGAAAAGCGCTGGTGGTCCCACTCCGAGGTGTTCCCGGTGGCCTGGGGCAGCGGCGCGGTGTTAAATGTCATTTTAATGGGGACAGCAGTCCCCTAAATGGAGCAAAACGCAATATGAGAAGAATCAAAGCTGTGCTAAGGGTGGAAAATGTCCATGGCTTTTAAAAACTGCTATTGCTGTGGGACTCGGGCTGAGTGTCACAGGAGACCCCAAAAGGTTGGCCTTTGGCTTGGCCCAGGAAAATGGGAGAAAATGTCTCCACTGAACTTACAGCAGTGGGGCAGAGGAGGCAGGGACAGGAACAGCCACACGGGTTTTGCTTCAAGGATACTCTGCCCTCGGATCAGCAACAATGAAGAACAGGGAGCAGGAGAGGGGAGGGAGAATCCTTCCATCACCAGAGTTGCGGGGGGTAAAGGGAAAGCCAGACTTTCCCCCTCCTTTAGTGTACCCCATCCCATGGATTTAAACACTGGCTTTAAAAGGAGAATAAAAAATAATGAGGACATGGATAGATGGTTTCTTTTTATCTCTACAACTGAAGAGATAAATGTGACATTAATTATGTGACACAGCTTTGAAAATCATTATGTATCTCTGTTTTTTTTAAAGGGGGTTTCAGATTTCTGTCTGGGACTAATAAAGAAGGACAATTTAAAAAAAAACACCAACTTTAAAGATGATCTGTAGGGAGAGTTTGCTGTCTTAATTTTCCCTTCTGTAGATGAAGCTTGTTCAGCTCTCCTGTCTGTTGTGGGGAGCGAGCACGGGTGTGCCAGGAGCTGCCCAGGGAGGGAAAACCAGGAGAGGGCCTGGGAAGTTTAATAGGACAATGTGGGCTTTGGGATGGGTGGGGATGAGATGGGACCATGGGAGGGGGAAGCACTGAACTCTGCACGCCTCTGCCCCCAGGAGCAGCGCTGGCTAAGCGGTGGGTGATGTCCTGTTCTGCAGGCAGCCACCTCCTGAGCTGGGCTGGGATAAGGCAGGGAGGGGTGAGGTTTGTGATGACATTTGAGGTGGTGGTTGCAGAATCCTACAATCATTTCGGTTGGAAAAGCCCTTTAAGATCAAGTCCAGGCGTAAACCCAGCGCTGCAAAGCCACCACTAAACCCTGTTCCCAAGTGCCACCTTATCTTAGAATCATCACAGAATCCCAGGATGATATGGGTTGGAAGGGACCTTAAAGCTCCAGAGAAATGCACCTCTGGGTTTGGGTGGATTGGGTGTCTGGAGTGCATGGTGGCTTTGGGATTTTTATAACATCCATCTGCACACTGAATGATGAAAGGCTGATAACTCCCGGATGGGAGCTCTCGAGGGAATTCCAGCTTGCTACCAGAGATGGGCTCCAGGGAAAAGCCAGGCAGCTCAGACCCCTTCTCCAGGGGCAATTTTTCTGCTGCCTCATACATGGTGGCCAGGAGTCTGATGCAGCTGAGCCTGTTCCACCTTGGCATCTTCCCAAGGCAGGATCATGCCATGGTCCTCCTCCTCCACCCTGATGGATGGTGGCCGGGCCACTGGAGGACCTGCAGGATTATGTCACCCTCTGCGGTGGCTCCTGCTGTGTGGTGGCCCCACGTCACCTCCAGCGCAGGCCCTGCTAATATTTGCTTTATGACACATCTGTGATAGTGCTCGCTGTGTGCCCAGCCGGGCCCTAGAGCTCAGCAGCGCCTCAGGACGCCAGACCAACAATAACAAAAATAAATCACTCCACACTTTCCGTCGGGTGTGTATGCAGTGGTTCCCGTGCACGAGCCCCCAGGAGAGCACTCTGTGTTCATTGGGGCAGCTCTGCCCCTCCCGGCAGTGCCCCCACGCTGGGGCTGCTGCATCCCCCAAGGCTCGGTCACGCCGGGCTGCAGAGCCCAGGTCACCCCTCTGGCTCCTGTCAGCAGCTCCGTAAATCCTGGCGCTCTCCGTGCACTTCAGCTTTCCTTGGAGCACAGGGAATCAGCAGAGCCCACCCAGAAGGTTTTGGGGAGGGGAAGGGGGGAGGCCCAGGGATGCCCCCCGCCTGGGGCTCCCCCTCTGTGCCCAAACACAGGCTCTCATTGACGCTCGGGAGCGATGTCCCTGCTCCCGCTGCCTCCCCAGCCTCCTCCCAGCTGGAATGTTAAACACTCCAACCTCAGCGACCACCTTCCAGCTCCAGAGTTTTCTGAGAAAATAGCAGTGAGTGAGCTGTGGGGTCATTCTTCCCGCTGCCCCTCCCTGCCACAGCCTGTGCCCCATGGCAGCTCATGGCAGTAGCTGCTGTTCAGGTGAAAACCTCAGCCCGAGCAGTGTCCTGGTCACTGGGCCAGCTGCCCCTGCCACAGGGGGTTCCAGGGCCCATCTCCTGCTGCAGGAGGCTCTGGTTTGCAGCATCACAGGGCAGGTAGGCAGGTGCTGTGAAAATGGACATGGGAGGAGAGATCCTCACTCCCCTTACACTCACCTCAGTAAAATCCCTGTTCCCACTGTGCCAGCCTGGTGCTTTCTTAAAGGATCTGGCTGGACATTTTTTACTCCTGTAGAACTGGGCATGATGGGAGGTGATGAAACCCCCTTGAAATACAGAAACCTGTGCCCTAAATCTTCTGTTGCTTTGGTACACGTGGATGGAGGAGTCTGGGAGAAGAGGTAAGACATGGCCATTCCTGTGGGCAGCAGCTCCATTGGGAACAGGCCCGGCCTCTCCTAGGGGAAGGCTTGTCTGTGGTGGTGCTTGGGGCTGCAGGGATTGAACCTTTCCAAATGCTGACAGGGATTTCTCTATTATTAAGATCTGCTGTGTTTTTTCTCCCATTAGGATACAGAGAAAATTGTTCTTTAGTTTCTCTCCCATGCATGGGACAGGTCTCAGTGCTCACACCAATTCCCTACCCCATGTATTCTTGACTAAAGCCCTCATTACCAGCTCCTGGACTGGCACTTCCAATACCCAACCCTTTGGCTCATGGTGTCATGTCAAGTCATGTGTTCCTGATGAAGTAATCTCCATCTGGCTGTGGTCTCCATGGCACACCTGGCTGTGGTCTCTGTGGCACACCTGGCTGTGGTCTCTGTGGCACACCTGGCTGTGATCTCCGTGCACATCTGGCTGTGGTCTCCGTGGCACATCTGGCTGTGGTCTCCGTGGCACACCTGGCTGTGGTCTCCGTGGCACACCTGGCTGTGGTCTCTGTGGCACACCTGGCTGTGGTCTCCGTGGCACACCTGGCTGTGGTCTCTGTGGCACATCTGGCTGTGGTCTCCGTGGCACACCTGGCTGTGGTCTCCGTGGCACACCTGGCTGTGGTCTCCGTGGCACACCTGGCTGTGGTCTCTGTGGCACACCTGGCTGTGGTCTCCGTGGCACACCTGGCTGTGGTCTCTGTGGCACACCTGGCTGTGGTCTCCGTGGCACACCTGGCTGTGGTCTCTGTGGCACACCTGGCTGTGGTCTCCGTGGCACACCTGGCTGTGGTCTCTGTGGCACACCTGGCTGTGGTCTCCGTGGCACACCTGGCTGTGGTCTCTGTGGCACACCTGGCTGTGGTCTCCGTGGCACACCTGGCTGTGGTCTCTGTGGCACACCTGGCTGTGGTCTCCGTGGCACACCTGGCTGTGGTCTCTGTGGCACACCTGGCTGTGGTCTCCGTGGCACACCTGGCTGTGGTCTCTGTGGCACACCTGGCTGTGGTCTCTGTGGCACACCTGGCTGTGGGGGCAGCAGGTGATGCCTGCAGGAGACATGGCCAGCTCAGGCCAGCTCTGCTGCTGGCCCCAGGCAGCTCCTTGGCTGCTGAGGCTGCAGAGCTGTGGCCACACACCCACGCCAAGCCCATGGCAGCTGCCTGGCCTGGCTGTCCCCATGTCCAGCCTGGAGCTGCTGCACGCTTTGTTGGGTGGAGCAACGCTGGAACGTGGGTAATGATCCAAACCAAACCAGCACTTGGCTCTTCTGCCTGCAGTGAGCCTCTGGCCTCATCTTACTCTACCCTCTGCAGAGTCTGTTTTCCACCAGGACACCCCTCAGGAGGGAATGCAGGAGTGGTTTGCAGCATTTTAAGCTCAGTACAGTGCTAGGACCAGGCTTAATGCAAAACTTCTGAGGATGGGGGTTTTACCCAGCCCCACCACGCTACCAGCTGATCTTTTGAGTCAAAATCTTTGTCCCACTGTGAACCTTCTTCATAGGAGATTGTCACCTGCCTTCATTGACCCCTAGTGGGACCTTGCTATAAGATCTTGCTTTAAAGTGCACTGGCAACATGAGGGGGAGTGGCTTTAAGCTGAAGGAGGAGAGATTTAGATCAGCTGTTAGGAAGGAATTGTTCCCTGTGAGGCTGCTGAGGCCCTGGCACAGAGTGCCCAGAGCAGCTGTGGCTGCCCTTGGATCTCTGGAAGTGTCCAAGACCAGGCTGGATGGGGCTTGGAGCAGCCTGGGATGATGGAAGGTGTCCCTGCCCATGGCAGGTGTAGAATGAGATAAATTTTAAGGTCCCTTCCCACCCAAACCCTTCTGGGGTCCTATGATCTCCTGGGGGTTGATCACAGCAGAGAGGGGGTGGAGAGGGCACGTTCACGTGGGCAATCATTTGCCCATAGGCACCTGCCAGACCGGCCACCCCAGCCCTGGGCGGGCACCGTCTCCATCAGGGTGCCCAAGGACAGCAAAGGCACACTGAGGAGGGTTTGCCTGGGGGAACATCTCGCTCTGAGGTCAGGGCAGAAGGTGCCTCAGAAGCCCAGTGGAGGAGGTGATGGCTGTGGTCTCCAAAGCCCCAGGAGCCTCATGGTCACCTTTGAAATGACGTGCCACCTTTGAAAGTGGCAGGTCATTGCTTCCCTTGGGCCTGCCTGACCACTCCAGATGGGGTTTTCAAGCATCTCCTCTCTGGGCAGCTCAGCCTGGCTCGTGCCAAGGGCTGGCCTTGCCCTGCTGCTCACACAGATCATCCATCTCTGCTGCAAGGCCTTGGCAGAGAGGGAAGGCACTTTTCCCCAGTAGCCTGTGGAAGCCAAAGTCAAGGTTTCTCTTGGCATCAGCGCGGTTCAGATAAGAACTGCAATTGCAGCTCACACTGTGAACCTCAGCTCTCTGCTGCCCAGCCTGAGCCTGCCTGCTTGGGACTGGGAATGCTGTGAGCAGCAGAACACCTGCACATCCAGCCAGGGATCATTGAATCAGTGCAGTCCCAGCCTGGCAGCAGCAAGGCTGGGCAGCTTGGGAAGCAGCCTGCGCCCTAGGGCCTGGCAGTGCAGTTGCTTCGGGTCTTTTCACCGCCCATCACTTCTATGAATGTGACAATGGCAAGCAGGAAGGTTTGGTTCCCTTGGGAGCAGAACTTTCCAATGGCACAAGTGCTGGTCAAGGAGCAGGGATGAAATCAATTACTGGAGTTCTGTCTCTGTAGGAAGAAATCAATGAACTGGTGCCTCTGACATCACAACAGAAACCCCAAACCTCCAGAGACACCACACACACCGTGCTGGGGGCTGCACTCACACACACGTGCAGCTCACAAATCTGCTCAGGGGATGTAATTATCTGTGTGTTGGTTCATGTGTGTGTGCACACTTGCTTTTACACTAGAAACATGGATTTTTGCCTTTTTTTCTTTGCTTTTTTTCCCTCTTCAATAACTGAGAAAGATCCAGAGGATTTTTTTTTCCCCCCTTCTAGGTTTAAAGGATGAAAATTCTTAATTTTTAGAAGTCTCTTTATGCCTAAAATCAGATTCTTTAAATCTTTAGGAAAGATCCAAAGGATCAGGTTTCCCTTCTATTCAGTGTCTCATTCCAGCTGGGATGTTACATCTGGTGTTTTTTAGGAGGCTCTGTGGTGTTTAAGTGCCCCATTGCCCGGGATTCTGCCAGGAGTGAAGACAGAGGCAGTTAAAAGACATCTCACCTGCGGGGAAGTTCAGCAAGTAGCAGTGCCTCTCACACTCCTGTGTGTTTCCTGGTCCAGGACATTCACTGAAGATCAGAAAGTGGAGGATTCTTGTTTCCAGAGCCACGGGAGGAAGGTTTCCCCAGCGACCCCAGGGTCACAGTGGTGCTGGCGTGGGGCTGGACCCTTGGGGTCCGTGCCGTCCTCACCCAGCTGAGCAGGGTGTGCCCTGACTCATGCTTTGCTGGCTGTTCAGGGCACCAGGGAGCTTTACCTGAGCAAAGCTGGCATTTTAATCTTGCCCCTTCGAAGATTTCTGGAGCTGCAGGTAGGGGAACCCCCGTTGGTCAGAGCAGGGGAGGAGTCTCTCCCTCGGCTGTTGGACCAACTGCAGAATCCCCTCAGGGCTCCTCTGCTCCTCCTGGGTCGTGCACTCCGGGTGTCTCATGGAGCTCCTTGTCTGTGCTCATGCCCAGGCATTGCAGCCTTTCTGGGGGCAGGAGAGTGGCACAGACCCTGCTCCCATCTGTGCCCTGCCCAGTTCTGACTGCAGCGTTCGCACTGAATTCAGGGGCTCTCTGACATTTCCATGCTGAGTTCCATGGCTTTGAGCTGCTCTGTTGGAGGAAGCTCCTGTGGGAGCTTCTCCTCCTCCTCTCGACACAGCCCCAGCACTTTCTGCCTCCTCCCACCCAGCCCAGAGCTAGGCAGCACCAGACACCTTTATCCCATGGGAAATGCCTCCCTCCAACCCCTGGGGGTGTTCATGCCCTTATTCCTCTCTTGGGTGCCTGTCTCTGCAAACAGGCTCTGCTTCACCCCGCTGGCTCACCTGTGGAACAAGCAGGGAGCAGCTTTTTGGGAATGCCACCATGGCCCACAGGCTCTGTGCTTGAGTCACCTGCTTCCTGGCGGGCCACAAGGTCTGTGCTCTGGATGGAACAGTTTCATAGCATCCTTTCTGCATCCCTGGGATTTTTGGTGTGGTTTTGGCCTTGTCAAGGCCCTTGGGGCACCCTGGCTGTTGACCATTATGTGCATTTGGGCAGGAGTGGTCTGTGGTCAGGAATGAGTGGCCACCCTGAATGGATCTTGGCTCCTGTGGCTGAGGTACGGCAGCTCAGGCAAGCTGGGATTGCCTCTTCAAACCTTTCTTCAGCATTCAGCCCAGTGAGACCCAGATTTTAATTTAGGCCCATCACCTGGCCACCCTCACCTCACCCTGCTGTACCCGGGGCTGTAACCTCACCCCTCCCTACACGTGGTGATGACTCTGCCCTCATTGCTTATGTAGAACATTTGCTCTGCAATTTGTTTTGTTGCAGTAGCTCTTGTTCTTAATTACAGGGAACCTGTAATCAAAGCAAAAGTCTCTCAAGCCTTGTTGTTGTGCCTGCCTCTGACAAGCAGCAATGGCAGCAAGGCAGCTTCCGTGTCCCAGCCCTGGAAGTGTTCGAGGCCAGGCTGGACGGGGCTTGGGGCAACCTGGAAGGTGTCCCTGCCCATGGCAGGGGGTGGAATGAGATGAGCTTTAAGGTCCCTTCCAACCCAAAGCCACTCAGTGAGTCTGTGATTCTGTGATTGTGTTTCCATTTTCCTTTGCTGGTCACTGGAAAGTGCAGGAAGATCCCTTGTCCTCCAGGCTCTGCCAGATCTGGGCCATTGGCACCACCTGGCACACACCTTTCCCAAGGTGCTCCCCTTACAAGGGCCTACACATCCCCTGGGTGAGAGGAAAATCCCATTTCCCTGTTAAAAAGAGCTGCAGGCCATGCAGATGTGTGAGTGCAGATGCTGCATGTCCTGCTGCCATGTCCTGCAGCTTCCCAAGATTTGGAGTTGGAGTGATTGACAGGTTTAATTCAGCTTGGAGTTCCCATCCACATCTCAGCTGCTGGATGGCTCAGTACTAACCACAACATGTGGGGGTACCCAAAACTATCTTGCGGGAAAGGTGGAGAAGCAAATTTACCCAGACAACTCCAGTCTGGCGTGTGAAAGCAAAGTGTGCTTAGCTGTGCTCTGTGGCTGCCCCTGGGTGCCAGCCTGCCTTGCCTTCGTCTGATGATGCCTCTGATGCCGGGGGGAAATGGGAATGGAAATAATGGCTTGTTACCAGTTCTGCACAAACAAAACTTGACTGCTGAGTAGCTGCGAGATAATGACCAAACTTTGTGGTGGTATCATGTAGAAGCATCTTGCTCTCATGGATAAGGATCTGAGGCAGCACCTCCCTGCCTCTGGCACTGGGATCTCTCAGCTCAGCTTGTAAGGTACAAGGCTTATCTCAATATTAAAACTGATAGGGATGAAGGTTTCTTAAACCCTTCCAACTTCAAACACTCCGATGATCTGGAGCACTGCAGTGCCTTCCAGCTGAGCAGCTCCGAGCTGCCAGCAAGGAGGGAGGCAGAGTCCTTGTCCTCCTCGGGAGAGCAGGGCTGGGATGGGCTCAGCAAACCCACACAGGGCTGGGAGTAGGACCCTCCTCTCTTGGTGTGCATGGCTCAAGTATTCCCCAGCTGTATCGCAGCAGGAGGGGAGTCATTGGAGAGAGCAGATGGAATAATTCCAGATTGAAGTAGAAATTTTGAGTGCAGCCTTCAGGTACCTAAAGGGGCTCCAGGAGAGCTGGAGAGGGACTGGGGACAAGGGATGGAGGGACAGGACACAGGGAATGGCTTCCCACTGCCAGAGAGCAGGGACAGATGGGATATTGGGAAGGAATTGTTCCCTGTGAGGGTGGGGAGGCCCTGGCACAGGGTGCCCAGAGCAGCTGTGGCTGTCCCTGGATCCCTGGAAGTGTCCAAGGTCAGGCTGGACAGGGCTTGGAGCCACCAGGGATGGTGGAAGGTGTCCCTGCAATGGGGTTGGAACGAGATGGTCTTGAGGGTCCCTTTCAACTCACCCCGTTCTGTGTTAATGCTGTGCTCTGGGTGTGGGTTCATCCTCGCTTCCCAGAGGTGAAGCTGGTCAGGAAAAGGCTCCTGAAGATGCTCTGCTCTCCTGCAGTGGCAGGGCTGAGGCTCAGGGGCTGTCCCTGGCTAGGGAAGGTCTGCAGGCACTCATTTGTCCCTCCTTACCCAGGCTGCCTCCCTGCTGGGGATGCTGCATGGGGTAATGAGGCGGATGTGGATCAGAGGAAGACCTGCCTGGCCTCCCTGTTGCAGGCAAATGGATCCTCAGCTCCAGACAGTTTGTCGTGACTGTTGGGACACCCGCATGCTTTCTCCTGCTCTGTGGGGGCCAGAAAAAGCTTCGTTTACAACAGCTTCCCATCAGGGAACGATGGGTTTCAGCATGGCCTCAAGCACCAGTCTGCAGCAAGACTGAGTTTTGCACTTATTTTTCATCTTCCCTGAGCATCTGCTGAGATTCTTCTCTGGGGTTATCAGACAGTAACTGCTACCTTCTCCAAACTGGAGTCACATCCCTGTCTTGAATGTCATGGGATGTCTGGTGGTTCCAGCCCATTCCACCTTGAACAGCAGCTGCTGGGAGTCCCAGAATGAAGGGGGACAGAATGAGAGAGGGCTGGTTGTGGAGGTGAACTCTCCTGCTGCAAATGAGTGCTTTGAAACCCATCCAGGTACCAGGAAATTCCTTACCTCCATTAGTTTGGGGCCCTTATGAAAGCAGGTGATGGTTTTGCTCCCCAGGGAACACCTGCTGCCGGCAGGGCCGGGGTTGGCTCTGCAGCAGCCATGAGCCCTGGGTGGCTGGAATGTCCCACAGCACTGGCACTGGAGCTGGGCAGTGTTTTCCCTGCAGGGAGGGTTTTCCCAGCCAGCACCCCATGGGCTGCAAGGGGCAGACAAGGAGCAGGGCTTGGAGCCAGGGAGGTGGCATCAGGTGCCCGGTGCGGATGGGACAGGCTCAGATGGCTGCTTTGGAAGTAAAGGCAGGGCAATGTGCTGCTGTCAGGCACCCACCCCTTCTGCCCCAAATACCCCCCAAATGGGCTGTTTCTCAGTGCTCAAGTTGGGGTGGAGCAGTGCTGCAGCACCCAGCCAGGAGCCTGGATCATTTCAGGCTTATTTTGTGTTTCCCAGATACTTTGCAGCAGAGGTTCCCAAAGCACATTCCAAAAAATAGGCAATTTTTCCTTTTACTGCCCCTTTCAGGCTAGTAAATGCTATTTTCCTTTTCCACAGAAGCAATCACGGGCACAAGGAAGCTGCTTAGCCTCTGCAGACACACACAGTGCAGCTGAGGCTGGGAGAGGGTTTGTTTAAGTGTTCCAGGCTTGAGTTCTCCTTTTTATGCTGTTTCTGCCAGATTTGGGTCTACAATTCTCCACAAAAGGTAGCCGATGCAAAATCACTGTGGAATTAGATGGTCCATGGAAGCAGACTGGGTGATGGGTCCCAGCCAATCTCCAGATCTGCTCCTGATGCCAGGGTTTGTGGATTGCAATTAATCTGAGAGGCAGCTTTGTGTGCCTACTAGGTGTGTGATTGATGCTGGTGCCAGGAGATTGGTCGTTCTCATCAGGTCATTCTTTATTTATAACCCAAAGCAGCTGGAAGTTTCCTCCTGGAGGGAGCGGAGGTCCCGAAGCCACCCTGGCAGGGTCGGCCCTCGTGCTGTCACCAGGCGGCTCTGAGCCGGCCTCAGGGTGAGTCCTGGAGCCCTGGCGACTGGAGCTGGCCCCTCTGGCAAGGGGAGGGAGCAGAGAAGCAGCTCTGGAGAAGGACCTGCAGCTCCTATGAGCCTACTCTCGCAAGGAGAGGCTGTGCTGGGAGGGACAGCAATCCGGGTGGAGAGGGACTCCCCTCCCTCTCTCACCCAGCCCCTTCCCACCCATCCATCGGTTTAAAAATAGCTGGAGGGGGTCTCTTTACTCCAGAAAGCCTCAGGCGGCTGGTGATACAGCTTGGGAAGGGGAGGGAGCGGTGTGCCTGAGCAGGCACTCAGCTCAATCAACCAGCACCGTGCCCAACACCACCAAGCTCCCGGTCCCCCTGCCCGGGCTCAATTAGCTCTCGCTTTAATGAGAGCCTGCCTCTTGCCTCGCTCAGCTAATTAAAGAGCCCATGCCAGTAAGCCGTGGCACCAGGTTGACGGTGGGGAGCTTTTCTGAGCAGGATGTGAGGGGAAGAGGGATCACGCTGGCAGCAGCTGCTTGGCTGGGGGCCCTGTGGCTTCAGCTCACCCCCACTGAGCTACTGGAAATGGAATATCAGGTTTTAAACCCTAGTTATAAATACGAGCGCAGGAGCTGATGCAACCCTGGCAGGCGAGAGCGAGGTGTTTGGAAACAGGAGACTGCTGGCAAGGAAGGCAGAGCTGCCCCGCTGAGGGGGGCCCTGCCACCCCCAGGTCCCACCACCAGGGAGAGCCTGGGGCTGCAGTGAGGGAATCAGGCAGGGTAATTAATGGGCTCCGTTTGCTCTTGGGTCTCTCTCCCTCTGACAACTTGTTCAGCCTGGAGAAATCTCTGGTGAGACCTTAGAGCCTCTTTAAGTTCCTGAAGGGGCTCCAAGAGAGCTGGTGAGGAACTTTGGACGAGGAAAATGTACTAGGAGTGACAGGACAAGTTTCTGAGGCGCTTTGGGTATCTTGACTCTCCCCTCCGGGGGCAGATCTGTGCCGAGGTGCACCAGAGAGGGGCTGGGTGGGAAGTGGAGGGAGGGGTGTTCATAGAATCCCAGAACGGTTTGGGCTGAAAGGGACCTTCAAGAGCATCTCATGCCATGGCCAGGGACACCTTCCACTGCACCAGCTTTGCTCCAAGCCCCGTCATCATTTCCCCACAGGAGAGGTGCTCCATCCCTGGCTGTTTCAGAACACGCTGACCCCCAGCAGCACCCACGGGTGTTTCCTGGCTCAGCTCTGGAGTCAGAGCTCTGTCTGCAGGGATTTGGGAGTGGAAGTACCAAGCCAAGTTCACCTCTGCTCTCTGAGTCTGTGGCAGCTACAAAAATCCTGTTCCCATTAATAGAAAAACTGTCCTGCTCTGGGTGGGGTAAATGGGGGTCCCAGACTGAGCTGGGGTGAGGCCCTTGCACTGCAATCTCTCAGCTGGTTCACAGCAATGACTGCAATTTGTTAGGAACAGACCTTTGTCTGGAATTCAGGAAAGAATTTTGCACCTGCTGAGGAATATTTCAGGCTGGTGTAGAAGAAGCACAGCAAAGACTCTTGAGAATAATAAACTCTGTAGTTTCAAAAGAATGTCTTGAGCAGCCTAATGGTTTGTTACCTGTTAAGTTCCTTGCAGGACTTTGCCACGAGACGTTTATCAGGTATCAGAGAGCTCTGGGAAGCACGGGAGGGCAGGGCAGGGAGAATCAAAAGTTTTGGGTGTGGGCTGCTCTTGGCTCTGTGCCCACACCTGCTATGCTCTGCACCTTTCCATGTCACCTATTTTTCTTTTCAGCAGTAGTTTTGCTCCTTGCCTGAACTGCAAGCATGGCACCAGCCCACGGCTCTGTAGAGGATAAAATGCAGCCCCCACTCTGCTCCTGCAGCCTGAGCCCTGCTCTTCATCTTCCAAAGCATCCTGCACCTTCATCCCTAAGCTCTGGGACGCTTTGGCCAGGTGTGGATGTGACTGCAAGGGGCAGAACTGCAGCCCCTGGGGAGGGCAAAGAGCTGATGAGGAGATGTTGGTGCATTCCTGCACCCCCTGCACCCTCGTCTCCTCTGGGGCTGAAAATCCGTGCTGTTACTGGTGAAGCCAGGGCAGGCACTGCGGGATTTGAAGCCCAGCACCACCTCAGTCTCCTCCAACCCCAGTCAGGGCCACAGTGCTTCAGCTGCCTGCGTGTGTCCAGCGCCAGTGCCTGCAGCCCAGGATGCGGTGGGAGCGGGGATGCAGCTGGAGGGATGTGGTGCGAGCAGGGATGCAGCAGCAGCAGAATCCTTCCCGTGCACCCGTGTGTGGAGCCCTTTAGATGTCGCACTGGAGCAGCGAGTCCTCCTGAGCCCTCCTCCTGCTGCTGCTGCTGCTCGCCTCCAGCCCGGCCGCAGGAGACTCCGGTAACTCTGTCTGCTGGCGCCTGGCTCCGGACGAGTCACGCGGAGCCGTCACTACCACACAGGCTGGCACGTACGGCAGGGGCTGGCACCAGTCTGGTCTGTGGCTTGGAAACAGCCTGGAGATCTGTTGGGATCTTTGGGATCTCATGGGGTCTCTCCCAGGGTGCTGCCTGGTGCCGCTTCCCCTGCCATGGGGGGCTTCTGCTGCTCCCCACTCTCCTGGGAAAGATACAAACCATAAATCTCTGTCCCTCTGGAGCCGCTGGGTGTCTGGTTACCCTGGGCTCCGAGGCATCCTCCTTGCGGGGCCGGGGCAGTCTCACATGCTTTGCTCAGGGCTCTTGGCCGGCTTTGGGGAAAATCTCAGCTCACTCATGTCACAGGCGGTGACAAGGTGTGGGCAAGGTTTTGGGGAACGCTGGGAACTCCTGGGGCAGGAACACACATCTCCTGTTGCTCCATGTCGCGTGCACTGGCGATCAAGCAGAAATCCAGCTCTAGGGTGGGATGGAGGATTGGAAGGGGTCAAGACATGGAGCTACCCCTACTCTGCATCTGCTCCTACCCCTCTCCACCAGGGCAGGCTGGCTGTGACCTCTGCTGTGTCTCTCTCCCCTTGGGATTTCTGTCCCACTGTTGTGCTACCTCTCAGCTTTCCATTTTTTTGGCCTAATTTTTCATTTTCTTGTTCTTTTTGCAGTCTGAGCCCTGGTCCCTTCTCCTCCCACTGCCAGCTCTCTGCCCACCCTGCATCCTGAGCCAGGGGAGGGGAGAGCCCTGCCTAGAGAAGCTGGAAGCTCCAGGTGGGAAAGGGGGGTCTCCAAGAGACCCACAGCCCAGTGTGGCACCTCTTTGAGCAGAGCTGTCCAGGTGTAAAGTGTCCTTCTGCTGCCACATTAAACTGCATCTCCAGTCCTCTTTGGGGGCCTGTCCAACAGGAGCAGGACAAGTTATGGACCCAAACTCTCATGCCCAGCCTGCACTTTGTCTTGGCTAAGCTATTTTTGGGCTGGCTCATTTTGTTCCTGCCCGGGCATTTCCAGGATGAGTGACATCAGAGGCTCCAGAGCTGAGCCACTGGAGAGGGAGTGATTTGGTTGTGGAGCACTTGTGGAAAGATTGGATCATTCAATTCAATGGTAGAAGATCCTTCTTCTCTGGAGGCAGTTCAAAAACGCCTGGAATTACTTCCAAAACTCTGATTATCTGACCTTGGGCATGAATGCTGTGCCCTCTGCGAGGCACCCCTGCCAGGCTATGGGAGGGATCTCGTCCCAGCAGGATGCAGCCCAGACCTCAGGACATGCTGGGGTGTCGTTTGAGGAGCTGAATCTGGTCCCCCTGACTTGATGGTGGCCTTGGAGCTCCCTGTTTTGCAGCAGTCCCTGTGCCAGCTGCAATGCAGCTTGAACTCCAGCCTTGCAGGTCTGAGCTCTTCCTCCACCTGTGGTGGCTTTGTCTCTCCTTGGCTCACACCAGGAGAAGGATACAGGGAAGCTGCTTCCTGGAGGAGGCACCTTGAGGTGCAGAAGGGGCAGGCGTTTGACTTTCCCTTGTAGGAAAGGTCCTACAGAAAAGCCACCGTGGGCAGGAGGTGTCAGTACCTGAGTGGTGACAAACATCATCTGTGAGCCAGGCTGGCTTCCTGAACCACCTGGATATGTGCCCTGCGGAGCACGGCTAATCCCCCACTAAAGCTCAAATCCTGCTCCTGCTCCATGGGATCTTTACCACCCATTCCAGCAGACAGCAGCAATTGGGAGAGGGAGGAACAGAACAAGCAAATATTGTTTATGGTTCTTCTGTGGGTCATTTGCTGCTTGGGAGGAGGAAGCTGTGTTGGGTTGCTGGGTGGTTCCAGGGAGAGGGGACCTCCATGGATTTCAGCTTCTTTCCACCAGGATGACGATGGTGAAAGGGGAAGGCAGAGGCCAGGAGAGGAGCTGCATGGATGCAGTGCCCTGAGGAATGGTACAACACCTAATGGTGACCAATGTGCTCCGAGGGCTGGAGCATGATCCCTCCCCGAACTGCTGTGCATGAACCACCACCAGCAGCCGGGATCTGGGTGAAACAGGGAAGACATTCTCATTCCCTTTCCCAGCAGACTGGAGGAACAGAAAGAAGCAGGTTCAGCTCTGGGAATGTGGGAGCACAGGTGCCTCTCCCCTCCTTTTCTTTCCCCCCGACTTTGCAGTGTTTGATGGGGTTTCTCCCCAGCCCCTCTGCAGCACCAGGCTCAGCTCGCAGGGCTTTGGGACCCGCACGCTCCCAACGTGCGATCCATGGGAAATGTGGGCTGGTGGCAGGAGGGCGAGGGGAAAGGAGCAGGGGGAGAAGGGTGTCCCCCTGAGCCCCCCCGTCCCAGCGAGATTCCTGCCGGCTGGGCTCATGTGAGAGCATTATCCCCAGGATGAGCTCATGCACCAAGCGCGCGGGTTAGCCGTGCGATTCCGGGTGCTGGGGCACCGCTGGCGGATTCCCTGGAGTTATGAGCAGTTGCCATTTCCACGCATTCCTGGGTTAACAGCCGATCGGGTTTCGCTGTTCACAACCCCATTGAGTGCTCAGGGCTGTGGCTCCCAACGCTGGTGATGGAGTGAAATCCCTTGGCTGTCTGGCTGCTGCTTTCCCAAACCTTGCCTTCACCCTTCCTGTTCCGTGATCTCCTCCAGACCCTCCCTCCTCTATCCCATGGTATTGACCATGTTGCAGGTTCTCCATCCCCTTCTTCATTTCTACTTGAGCTTCAGTTTGTAATGCTGGTAGAAGTTGGCTGGGGCCATGGCTCTGAAGCGTGCTTGGAGAGCTCCTGTGCCCTCTCTGGCGTGTGGCTCAGGCTGGTGATGAGCACCACACCCATCAGAATCCTTGCTCTGCTCCACTGGAGTGTCCTGGCAGAAAAGCAGAGTCTGGGGCGGGGTAGTTCCCCCCGTCGCTTTGTCTCTGTTTCCTCACGCACGGGAGGATCTTAGGGAAGGGAGACAGCTGAGGTGGACACATTGGCTGTGTTCGGCCAGGAGACTTGGCTCTCTGTTTATCGTTCAGTGTCCAGCGGGTCAGTGATGGGACCAGCCCTGGAAAGGTGTCTGTGGCTACAGCAGAGGGTCAGGTCACCTCAACCACTCCAGCCAGGCCATGAGAGGGTCTGCCAGGCCCTGGGGTGTCTGCACGTGGCTCTTGGGCCACCTGTGGCAGAGGGCTCTCTTTGACTTGCTCAGCTCTTGGCTCTTTTCCTGGTGAGGAAGGAGAGGGGAACCAGCAGGGCTGTAAGGTGCAGAAAATGAGCTCTTCTGCGTGTGGTGGGTGTCCATGTGCTGGGCATGCTCTGGGCTGTCTCCAGGCTGAGCTGTGTCCCAGCCCAGAGCTCGCTGTGACAGTCGGGGTGGTGGCCCCTCACCTACACCCACCCAAGGGAGCACTCTGGGAGAGCCCAGGGGTGTCTCCAGAGGGGGAAGCCAATGCACGTAGATCAATGTCCATCTCATCAGCAGCACTACAAATGTTCCTCTGCTTCCCAAGGTCATCACAGCTTTGAGAGGGAACATCTGCATGGAAGCTCATGACTGTGCTGGCTTCTGCCCTGTAGCTTCTGGGGGTGAATTTGCAGCCAGCCCAGAGCAAAGGTGATGCTGCAAGCCTTGGAGTGACCTTCACAGCCAGGGCTTGGCAGGGAGACCATGGAGGTGATGACCATGGAGGTGATGGTGGGGAGATACCACTGCTCAGGTTTGCCTGATCCCAAAGCAGGGAGTGAGGTGGGTGAGGAAAGAGTCTGATCACCCAAAATGGGTTTCCACCCTGAATCCAAGGGTCTGCAATACAGGGTGGAATTGGCTCATCCCTTGGGACTCTGCAGGAGAGTTCTTGGAAATAGAACGGTGGGAGGGCTGGGCTAGGTGGAGACAAGTGAATTTTCTGCTCTGCTTAATGTTGAAGGTGTTGGCTGAGCCTCAGGGGGTCAGGCAGGTACTCAGCAAGTGTTGGTGCTGGCTCTCAGAGTCCTGAGCCCATCCCCTGTCTTCTGCCCACCTCTGCAAGGATGGGAATTGTATCCCAGTATGGTGGGGAAGAGCTGCTTTGGATGCTCTAGGAAGTAGCTTTTAAAAGAAAAATAATGCATGAATAGCCCTTTTCTGGAGGGTTCTGTGCTGCCTGTTGGTTAGGATGTGAGCAAGAGCCATTTATAACAGCAGCCTCAGAAATAAATTGCTGAAACTGTCTGTGAATGGGGCAGAGGACTGAACTCAGACACTGGTTTTATTGTTTTTCCATCTTCTGTGCCTTAAAAAACAAAAGATGGAGTGACATTAATAGATATAAAACATGGTAATGGCCAAATTTGGAAAAATCTTAGAAAAAACTGAAAGGACACAGATCCATGATCACAGGCTCATGGCAAACCTGTGTGCTGCCTTCTCCCTGTGCTGATCCTGTGCTGTGCAGATACAGGCACTGGTGTGGTCCTGCCCTTCTGGAGAGGGGCTGGGCTGACACGTTATTTTATAAGATATTTTATATACATCCTAGCTGTGCATTGCAGCTTTGTTACTGTTGTTACAAGAACCTTTTTAATTTCCTGCCCTTTTTTTCCCCTGTGCAACTTTAGGATGCTGTGACTGAAGTTTCCTTTGTGAACGTGGGTGTGTGGAGAAAGAGGAAGGCAGGAATGCGAATGGATGGAGGGGAGATGCTCCCCTGCCTGGGGAGAGGCACCGGGGGAGATGGGGCTACACTGAGCTCCCACACTGAAGAGATGGAGGGGAGCGAGATGGAAAGAAAACACTGCCGAGGATCAAACACGTGAATGTGCACCGAGCTGTGCTGGTTCAACCCTTCTCCTCATTCAGCAGCAGTGAGGTGAAGGGTGTTGACATATTGAGTGGTGGCAATTAGGCCGGGAGTTAACACCTTATTAAGCGGGGCTGGGGGCAGTTGGCACCTCCAAGTCTTCGTGTCTGTGTCTGCAGGCTCGGCAGGGACACAGCAAGGAGAGACTTGTTCCCCACCATTGGGGCAGTGCCGGTCATTTCTGAGATCCATACAACTCTTCTGGGTTATGGATGAGGCAGCTAACCCTGCCGAGGACAAAATGGGAGTCATTGGGAGTCAGAGGAGCCAGTCCAGCTCCGGATCATGGCACCCGCACTGTGCCTCTGCCCAGCTCTGTCACCATAGCTCAGGGCAGGTGCTGCCTCGGCTCAGGTTTTCCATCAGGATTGCCAGCACCATTCCCACTTTCGGAAGGCAGGGCTTGATCCTGTGAGATCCCACTGCAATCTGGGGCTCAGGGCTCCTGGGAGCTGGATGAGGGCCCTGGCAGTCTGACCTGTTCTTACCCTGTGTGACTCCAGCTGGAAATGGAGCATGGTGTGCCGGCACCTGCCCGTGCTTCTCCATCTCAGGTACAGAGGTATTGGTGTGGAAGACTCAGGCACTTGGGGATGTCCATGCCTGGCACCCACTGCAGCTGCTCAACCCAACAGAGGAACCAGCTGGGGCAGGGGCTTAGTGCCTCAGAGCCCTTTGCTGCCAGCCCTGCCAGGAGCTGCTGCCCAGCCCATCCCCCATTCCTGGGCTTGCTGTGGAGGTGGCAGCCTGGGGGAAGGGCTTATTCCTCAGTCACTGTAAGAAGCAGAGGAGACACCAGCCCATGAAATGCAATGAATTCTGGCATGTTGCACTTTTTATTGTGATTGCTGGGATGCACATCCCTAAGGGTTTTATATGAGACCCAGCCCTGTATTTGCCCATTGGCATTTACTGGCCTTGTTGGTCCTGGTCTTGATTCATCCCAATTGAGAAATTCCAGGGATGCTGTTGGGTTTTCTTGGCTTGTTGCCCGGCTTGGAGGGTGAAACCCTGGCCAGTGTTGGGGGGGGGCAATGGGGATGCCCTTGGAGCCCCTTGGTGTGGAGCAGGACATGGCCCATGGAGCTGGGGACATTCTGGAGCTGGTCTCTCTTCCAGCTGGGCATGGTGCAAGGGGAGTTGTACCCACTAGGACAACCCAGGATACGGCAAGGAGATTTGATTTTCTTACACTGGTGTTGGCTGGCATTCCCAGATGCAGCTGTGGAACGCTCATCTGACTTCCAAGATTGCTTCCAGTCGCCTTCCTTGCAGGTCCCTTTGATGGGGTGACTGCATGGCCTGGGGATGGGGTGAGGTCAGTTCCAGCTTGGACAACCTGGGTGCTGCTCTGCTCCAGCCTCTGCTGACATCACTGCTGGAGTCAGCATCCCTGGAAGTGTTCAGAAAACAGGCGGGTATGGCTTTTGGGGACAAGGTTCAGTGCAGGGCTTGGCAGTGCTTGGTTTGTGATTGGACTTGATGATCTTAGAGGGCTTTTCCAACTGCAGTGATCCATGATTCTGTGATCTCCACACCACCCTCCGCCTTTTCCCTGCTTCCTCCCCTTCTCTCCATGCTTGGGAAGGGGGTAGATTCTTCTCCCCATGCTTGGGAAGGGCCGGTCCTGGTGTGAGCTGTGACCTCACTGCTGTCCCTGCGGCAGGGCTGGGTGATGTCACAGCAGGTCCCGAGGAGGAGGCGCTTCGTGGCAGGCGTGAACACATGGGAGGGGCTGCGGGGGGCCCATTGAACGGAACCAGGATGGAGCAATGTCAAAGCCGAGTGGCGTCAGAGCTGCTCCGCTGCCAGTGCGATGGCTTTCAGTGTTTGCTTTTATGTGACAGCTGCTTCCAAAGGCTGGCGGCTCTCCAGGAGCCCAGGCCAGGGTGAGCGCTGGGGCCGCTCCTCCGGCAGCATGCCCTGCCCTTCAGAGAGACAGGCTCTGCTCTGCGGACAAGAGGCATTTTTGTGGTTCTTGTGGTTCCCTGTGTTTTTTGGGAGAAGGGCAGAGACGACTGGAGCACAGACTCTCGGCTTGAGCGCGTTCCGGATCAGGCGAGTGGCCCCGGGGGGTTTGCACTGCCTGGTCCAACGTGGTGCCCACTGCCCAGGGTGCTGCTGCCGGGTCCCCAGGGACCGCACCCATGTCCCCAGTGCTGAAAGGGAGGCGTGTGCTCCCCAGTGCCACATCCCTGGGCTCCTGTGCTCACTGTGCCCACCCTGTGAGCAATGGAATGGGGTGGTGCCCCCTGCCTTGCCTGCTGGGCCAGGGAAACAGTCCAGGGTAGCCCAGGCCATCAGGGCTTTGCTGTGGCCCCGAGTTTCCATGTCTGCTGCTTTGGCACGGGGCTGTGTGAAGGCATCTTTTACCCTGACAGCAAACCCATGGTGACAGCTACCGCGAGGAGTGAGATTAAAACCAGATGCACCCCTCTGTCTCAAACGCCAGCGAAGCCAGAAACAGCCCTCTGGGGATGGATCATCTGGGAAGGGCTTGGATGTGCTGCTTTGCCCCTGCTCGGCCATGGAGGCCGGAGGCACCATGCTGCCCCAGGCCAGGGGGTGCCCAGCCAGGGCTGCCAGGCAGGAGTGGGCACCGTGGGGCCCTTGCCCAAGAGGCAGCGTGGGCCGAAGCACGCAGGGCCATGGCTAATGAGAAAAGACATCGTTAATTAGAACAAGGCAGAGCGTCCTATGTGTGGCGCCGGCTTTGAAAGGGCTTTGCGTGTTGTCTTCGTTAGGGGTGTGAGAATGCAGCTCACTCGCTTTTTCTTTCTGAACAAATTAAGGACACATTTCACCCATCAGGAGATGAAATAAAATACGAGCAGGGAGGGAGCGTGCCTGGCGAGCTCCCTGTGCCCGTCCGGCCTCCTCCGCCCTGCGCGGGGCCAACCCCATGGTGTGCAGGTGCTGTCAGGCCCCTGCCTGCCCTGGCCACAGGGGCTCCTGACCCCCACCTGCCATCACAGGTGGCCACACGACCTCCCCAGCTCACCTGGAGTGGGCAGTGGGACAAGGTGCAGTCTGGGGCTTCCACAGGCTTGGCAGGGTGGAGATGCCCCTGACTGGAGCAGCTGGTGGCAGCTGAAGCCCTCAGGATGCTCTGGCCTTGTGGCAGACTGAGGGCTGTGCCATGGTGGGATTCCTCTCCTCAGTACTGCCCGTAGGGATGACACTCCTTAAATTATTTTTAAATTTTCTTCTCCTGCTGCTGGGCTTCACCTCCCCAGGAAAGCACCATTGTGGGGCCTGGAGTGGAGGGTGAAGTGTGGCCTGGAGGAAGAGCCAGGGAATAAAATAAAGCCGTGCCTGTGAACAGTTGTGATGTTGGTGCTCTGCTGTTAATGGTTCCAAGGGCCACAGAGATGCTCCAAGGGCTGGAGCCCCTCTGCTCTGGAGCCAGGCTGGGAGAGCTGTGGATGTTCCCCTGGAGAAGAGAAGGCTCCAGGGAGAGCTCAGAGCCCCTGCCAGGGCCTAAAGGGGCTCCAGGAGAGCTGGAGAGGGACTGGGGACAAGGGACAAGAGGGAATGGCTTCCCACTGCCAGAGGGCAGGGATAGATGGGCTATTGGGAAGGAATTGTTTCCTGTGAGGGTGGGGAAGCCCTGGCACAGGGTGCCCAGAGCAGCTATGGCTGCCCCTGGATCCCTGGAAGTGTCCAAGGCCAGGGTGGACAGGGCTTGGAGCCACCTGGGATAGTGGGAGGTGTCCCTGCCCATGGCAGAGGGTGGAACAAGATGATCTTTAAGGTCCCTTCCAACCCAACCCCTCCTGGGATTCAGTGAAATTGTCGCAGACAACTGCCAGCCCTGGCCCTGTGGGAAGCTCAGCACTCAGAGTGGGCAGGGCAGCAGGGCCGGGCTGTGCTGGGCAGAGCACCTGGGCTCTGCTGGAACAGGCTCTGCAGCCAGCACAGCTGGGGGTGTCCATCCGAGAGCCCCCAGTGTGGGGACACGGGTCTGGCCAAGCAGTCATGAAGGGACCCCAATCCCCAGCACCGCTGTCCCCTTCCTCATTTCAACCACAGAGCATCAGAACTGCTGAAGCCTGAGAAAAAAAAACCCAGTGCTGCCATCCCTCCCCCCTCAGTAATCCATTCCCTGAGCTGGATTTAGGGATTCACTGTGGCATTAAATGCAAATAACAGACGAGTCGGTTTTGCCCCAAATGGGGGAGGAAAACGAGTCTGGGAAAAGAGTTTGTGTGCGGTAACGTAACCGTAGCTCTGAGGGGCTCATGGCTCTGCGCTCTGTGTGTCTCTGCGTGCCTCTGTTTTCCCCCTAATACTCATGGACTGCTGGCTTGTAACGTGACGACTTTTCAACGTCAATAATGTATTGAATAACACTGTCAGAAACGGGGGAAGCGTTAACTCTTTCCCTAGGCTGCAGCTCGCCGTGGGAGCCTCTGCGGAAGAGCTGCGCTCCCATGGGCACGGCTGGGGACACTCAAACCAAGTCCTGGGGGATCTCTCATCCCAAGATTGTTCCCCGTGCCCCAGGCACAGGGACAAGAACCATGGGCACCTGGTCCCTCCCCATCTGATGATAGCCTGGCTGAGGGGTGCAGAGCAAACCACATTTTACCACAGAACTTTTGAATTAGTTAGGAATTTATCAATTAAGTCACATTAACTGACAAGGCATTGCTTGCTGTTGAATTTGGCACATCTCTGATTTTTTTTCCTGTCATGGTGGCTGAGGAGCAGCTTTTAGTATTTCCAGCGTGGATGTTCCCCACCTGGGAAGTGCCTCTGCCTCTCTGCTGTAGCACCCCACCTCAGCCTGGTACGTACTCCTGCCCCTTCCTTGGTGACATGGCCTCCTCACCAGGACAGCAGTTCCTTTTTCCCATTCTTTGGTGGGGAATGTAATTTTCTTTCCCATCATGGAGACTCCCCCTCTATGGATACCAACAGACAGCAGTTGCTTTGTGAGTCAGTAAGCACAGAATCATAGACTCATCAGCCCAGCACTGCCAAGCCCCAAGTGTCACATCCACACACCTTTTGAACACTTCCAGGCATGGCGATTCCACCACTGCCCTGGGCAGCTGTGCCAGTACCTGACCACCCTTTCTGTTAAGAAATGTTCCCAATATCCAGTCTAAACCTCTCCTGGTGTAAGCTGAGGCCATTTCCTCTTGTCCTGTCCCTGTTCCCTGGGGGCAGAGCCCTACCCTCACCTGGCTGCCCCTTCCTGTCAGGAGCTGTGCAGAGCCACAGGGTTCCCCCTGAGCCTCCTTTTCTCCAGGCTGAGCCCCTTTTCCAGCTCCCTCAGCCTCTGCTGGTGCTCCAGACCCTTCCCCAGCTCTGTTCCCTTCCCTGGACACGCTCCAGCCCCTCCATGTCCCTCCTGTTGTGAGGGGCCAGAATTGACCCCAGGACTGGAGATGCCTCAGCAGTGCCCGGCACAGGTCACTGCCCTGGACCTGTGGCCACGCTGGTGCTGGCCCAGGCCAGGTGCCAATGACCTTCTTGCCCACCTGGGCACACCTGGCTCATGTTCAGCTGCCGTCACCAGCAGCCCCAGGGCCTTTCCTGCTGGGCACTTTCCAGCCCCTCTGCCCCAAGCCTGGAGCTGCAGGGGTTGTTGTGACTCAAGTGCAGGACCTGGCACCAAGCCTTGTTGAACCTCATACAATGAACATTGACCCAGTGATCCAGTGACTGTAATTGTTAAATCTGTGCTCCTCCAATGCAGGCAGAGAATTTCAGCTTTGAGTTTGCAGCAGACAGCCAGGCAGGCAGGCAGGCACCCTTCCCCTGCTCATGCCACTGGCACCCCATTCTCACCCCACTCGATGCAGAGCAGCAGTGACAGGGCTTGCCCTGGAGTGGTCAAAGCCGAGTTTCACAGCTCTACCCACTGCGAGTGGGTCTAAAACAACGTGTTATGGTAAGGGCGCTGTGCTCACACTCCTCCTGCCGCTGTCCCCGAGTCCCTTGGCACAAAGGGCTGATGTGCCCACATTGCTCAGCGCTTGCTCCACACAGGACAGCCCCGCACTGTCCCCTCTGCCCTGCCCAGGCTGCTGCTGTGCACAGTGCCTTGTGACCATGGGCTGTGGGCTTGGAGCTGTGCTTTAGCAAACCACACAACTCCTCAGGCCGACTTGGGCTGTTGGGATTTGCAGCCCTGGGGCTGCTGTTGAGGAGGGGAGTGAGAGAGCAGCTTAGGGGGTGTCAGGCAGCCAGCCAAGGTAAACCACAGCCATCCCTGGCAGCTGGGGCTCCTTGCTGCTCCCTGCCATCTTTCCTGCTTGGGGACAGAGCTCAGCATGTCCCCATGACCCAGTGCTTTGGAGAGTGAGCCTGCCTTCGAGCTGCATTTCACTGTGCCCCGTAGCACAGTGAGATGGCATGGAATGGTGGATTTGGATGCTTGGTGACAGCAGGGAAGCTGTGCCTCCCTCCTGACACCATCCTGTGGCTACCAGCCCCTCTGTGGGATGGTGTGGATAGCAGGAGCCTCTGAAGGTGGCAGACAGGGATGTCACCAGCTCACCAGGGTGACACAAATGGGGCTCACTTCAATCCCCATGTGGGCCATTTTCTTAAGAGTTGGACTCCATGATCGCTGTGGGTTCCTTCCAACTCAGAATATTCAGTGAATCTGTGTCCACTCTGCAGCCTCAAGGTGTGGATTCCCTCCTTTCTACCCTGGTCACACTTACTGTGCTCACACCACGCAGGGTAGAGCCTCCAGATCATTTTGGGCATTCCTTGGAAAGTCCCACAGCTCCTGGTGTGGCCACAGGGCCACATGAACATGGCTGCTGTTATCCCTGGAGCTGCATTGTCCTTCCTCTCGTTTGCTGTTCTCGGGGCAGTTTCTGTAGAGGGACACCCACCGATGGAACCCAGTGGCGCTTCCCCAGCTCCTCCAGGAGCAACAGAGATTTCCATGAGCCAGGAGCAGACAGAGCATCCCTGTGTGATTGCTGTGTGCCTGGTGTCACCCTACAATGTCACCCCATGGGCCCTGCTTGCCCAAGGGCTGCAGGAACATGGCTGGGAATAGGGAACCCGCTGGCAATAGCTGCTTTCCAGCCAATGCAGCTTTGGCTAAATGCTGTGGGGGACCCCCTCCTCCTGTTTGGCCTCAAGGAGAAGAGGGAATGAAAAAAAAAAGGAAAATGTTGGTTTTGTTTTGGCTGGGGAGCTGGAGCCACAAGGAATGTCAGGAAGCCACAGCTCGGGCTACTCTGTTCCAGCGCACGGCGTGATGCTCTGGCGAGGTGGAAACAAGGGGCTTCTCCCTCCCTGCCTCACTAAAACAGAGCACAAAATCCAGTCCTGGCCCACAGGAGCTCTGTGGGAAGAGGGGTCACTGCTGGGCAGTGGCAGCCTACAGGCAGGGCGGGGCTGCTCATTCCAGGTGGCAAACGGGGCTCTCTGGAAGCAGAAACCAATGTAGGTGGCACTGGGACCACAGGGGTCTCCCCACAGTCTGATGCAGCACACACCCTGAAATAGCCAGGACTCTCTTTCGACTCATGGTCACGACTCAAGCCTCCCAAGGAAACCAGAGCTACATGGAGGAGCACTCAGGCAGGAGGAGATGTGCTCCAGTAGATGTGTATGGAATCTGAGCCTCCCAAAGAACCACCTAGGGTGGTTCCTGGAGTGATGGTTGTGCTTCTGGACAGCCTGTGCTGGGCTCCCTGACCTCAGCCAGAGCTTGTAGGAATCAGGACCCTTGGAGATGGTGCAGGTGGTCACAGGTACCACAGGACATGGGAACCTTCACCTTTGGATGTTGTCCCCCATGGTGCAGGGACTTCACCTGACCAAAGGAAGGGCTGAGGGCACTTGCTCTGTTCATCTGGAGGGCACTGAGGTCAGACCTCACCAGGGCTGCAGCTCCTCCCAAGGGGCAGCTCTCATCTCAGTGACAGGGACAGGACCCAGGGAACGGCTGGAGCTGGGCCAGGGCAGGCTCAGGCTGGAGATCAGGGAAAAGTTCTTCCCCCAGAGGGTGCTGGGCACTGCCCAGGCTCCCCAGGGAATGGGCACGGCCCCGAGGCTACCAGAGCTCCAGGAGCATTTGGACAATGCCCTCAGGCACAGGGTGGGATTGTTGGGGTGTCTGTGCAGGGGCAGGAGTTGGACTGGATGATCCTTTTAAGTCACTTCCCACTTAGGACATTCTGTGGTTCTGTGATTTTATGGAATGCTCAGAGACCAGCTCCATGCAGGATCAGTGAGAGCTCGTGCAGAGCCTCAGAATCTGTCCCATTGAAGAACCAGTATTTGACACAGGACATAACAAGAAGCCTGTTTTTCTGGAGTGTGACTGAACTCAGAGACACTGGGGAGGAGGGCAGGGGAGCAGTAGTTGTCCATGGTCCAGAACTCAGCATGTTCACAACTCAGAGCCTTGAGCTGAGGGGCTGGTTCAGTGCCAGAGGGCAGAGGAGAGTTTTACACTAAATACTGTAGACTTTTTCCATCATGATAACCTTAATTCAGTGCAGCTCACCTATAGCACGTCCCTGGGGCGGGTGAGGTTGTAAGATCACAGTAGCTGTGTGACCCAGGGCAGGAGAAGCACTGAATTCTTCTGCTGATGTGCAGGCACGGTGTGTCTCCATCCAGGCAGGCTGTGATGTGCAGAGGGACCTGGTGTTGCAGGTCTGGGCTGTGTCACACACAGTTTGTGGTGTGACACATCAGTGACAGCAGGGGCACGCTGTGGGACAGCTCTCACCGTGCAGTGCATCGCTGGAGGGCAACAGGAGTTTGCAGACCAGAACAGGGCCCCATCTGCTGCTGCCTGTGCTGGGTGAGCAGGCAGGGGAGGCAGGAGCACAGGCAGGGGCCCAGGAAAGTCTCCTGAGCTGTGGGATGGGGCACCTGCCCTGGGAAAGTCCACACCCCTGCGTGCCACCAAGAGCTTCTGAAGAATGACAGCAGGGACCTGAAAGCCCCTTTGCAGGAACAGAGAAGCAAATTGTTCTATTCTTTGGTCTCCAAAACCATCCACTTCGGAGGGAACAGCTTGAGTGGAATGAAGGAAGGTGTGGAAGGAAGGCATGGAAGGTAGGCGCGGAAGGAAGGAAGGCGCGGAAGGCGCGGAAGGCGCGGAAGGCGCGGAAGGCGCGGAAGGCGCGGAAGGCGCGGAAGGCGCGGAAGGCGCGGAAGGCGCGGAAGGCGCGGAAGGCGCGGAAGGCGCGGAAGGCGCGGAAGGCGCGGAAGGCGCGGAAGGCGCGGAAGGCGCGGAAGGCGCGGAAGGCGCGGAAGGCGCGGAAGGCGCGGAAGGCGCGGAAGGCGCGGAAGGCGCGGAAGGCGCGGAAGGCGCGGAAGGCGCGGAAGGCGCGGAAGGCGCGGAAGGCGCGGAAGGCGCGGAAGGCGCGGAAGGCGCGGAAGGCGCGGAAGGCGCGGAAGGCGCGGAAGGCGCGGAAGGCGCGGAAGGCGCGGAAGGCGCGGAAGGCGCGGAAGGCGCGGAAGGCGCGGAAGGCGCGGAAGGCGCGGAAGGAAGGAAGGAAGGAAGGCAGAGCTGAAACTGGAGCACAAAGTTCTTGGAAGGCGAGAGCAGCCTTCATCCTGACATGCTGAGCTTTCCTCTCCAGCGTCATCGCCTGAGCACTGGGAAGTGCCAAATCTGAACTGCAAACTCTCCTGAAGTTCACATCCTCCTTCCTGGTAATATATACAACTGTGGCTGTTGCTGAATTCCTTATGTGGCTCTTCTGAGTCTACCATATCCTCTGAGCTTTGTTTTTTTTGGTCTATCCTGACTCTTCACCACCACAGGGTCCTCACGGATCTGCTGGTGATGTCCCTGTGCAGGGGAGGCTGAAGGTGCAGAGCAGGGTGAAAGCACAGAAGCTGTGAGCTCCTGCGGGGAGCAGAGCACCTGGGGGGCGAGTACTGCAGGTTCTCTTGGCTCCCGAGGTGCTGTGTGTGAGCACGTCCCCGCTGTGGGACAGGGGACACGGCCTCCCCGACTGTCAGCACAGACATGGGCCAGCAGGACTGGGTGCAGGGACCCTGTGGCTGGGGGCCTGGGATGTGCTCTGGGATGTTCCCTGTGGGGAAGCAGGGATCCGGACACAACCATGCAGCACACAAGTGTCCTGGGTGGAGAGGACAGTGCTGACATTCACAGTGCTGCTGTGGGCTAGCAGGATGGCTCCGTGGCCAGTGAGGGAGCAGACAACTCTGTGGCCATCAGGGAAGGATGACAGCACAAGCAGTGTCCCCACTGCCAGTGTCCCTTGCCGTGGCACCAGCAGGGAGCTGCCGTGAGCTGAGCTGTGGCTGTGGCCCAGCCAATGCCTCACAGCATTTCCTGCTGATTCAAGGACAGGCAGGTGGGGGCACTGGCTGGGCTGGGAAGTTCTGATAAAGATAGCATGGTTTCCAGCCCACGGATTAGGCTGGGGCTGGATGTGCTCCATGTAAGTGCTCCTGAGCATGTGCCTTTCCCAGTATTTCCCAAGGCCAGAGCGACTGTTGAGTGACTGTGGAATTAAAGTATCGTTTGCAGTTTCTACATTCCAGAGTGGTGTCGGGTTTTGGCGGAGGGCAGGCTCTGTGTGTGCCTGTGCTTCCCTGGCCTGCAAGCCCCCAAATGTCCTGGAGGCCATGCACATCACCTTGGTCCTTGCAAACTCCTGCTCCAGAAAGTGTGGGAGAGCTGAAGGAGGGAGCCCAGCCTGCCAGCTGCTTGGCTGGACAGCCAGTTACCTCCAGTCTAACACTTCCAGACCAAAAACTTCACCTCAGCAGCATCAATTCATTTTCCCAGGATTTTGAACGATGGGAAGATTGGAATCCAAACACACCTGAAGTGCCCATGGTTTCAGATATTTTGTTCTCCCCAGCATCAGGTGGGTGGTTGTCTCCAGAAAGGCTGCCCACAAATGGAACTGAAATCCCAGTTAAACTCCAGCAAAAAGAAAGAAGGAAGTTGTTGTTTCACAGCAACCGATCCCTGTGCTGCCCCTTGGGGTCTGGTGGGGCTGTGGGAGGCTGTGGGGCTGTGGGAAGGCAGTGGGGCTGTGGGTTTGGGTGCCTGCCTCTGTCTGCACACTGGGGTTAAACAAACAGCAGCTCGGGATTTCCGCAGCGGTGGCAGGAGGATCTCGTGGAGTTCGCAGGCTGGGATGAATTCAGCCTCACTGTGTTTCTGTGATTGGGCTGGGATGGCACCCACAGTTTGCTTCTGCCATGGGGGAAACTGAGGCCTGGGAAGAGGAGGGATGGGATTTGCCTGTCCAGACAGCGGTGGTGTCTGGAGTGCCTTGGTTGGGTGATAGAGTGAAATGGGCATCCCCAGAGTGCTGCTGGCTTGTGTGCCTGGGGTGTGAAGCAGGAGAGGATCACATTGGGATGCCCCCATGTTGCCATGGACTGCAGAAGATGCCTCTGCTGAGGACACGGAAGGGGAGATGTGAAGCCGGTGCCTGGTGATGTTTCCCAAGTGCCATGAGAACCATTCAGCAGCAGTGAGATTTGGCTGGTGAGTCCCGTGGGTGTTGAGTTCTCACTGTCATGCAGGGCTTGGCCGGCCCTACCTCGGTTTGGGCAAGGAGTGTCCTGATTGTTATGGAAGGAAACTTGCAAGGGGACCCCTGTGGAGGCTCTTACAGCCCATCTCTGTTTCCTTATCCCACACATCCGTGATACCCAGCCAGGACCTTCCCTGTCCAGCTCCCAAGTTTCTCCTGGAAGCACTGGTACCCAACAGGATGTGGCCTGGAGCCTCAGCTGGAGGACTGGATTGGTGGAAAAGGTGCTCCTTTCCTTCGTGGGAACGCTGGGGTTGCGAGGATACAAAGAGAACATTTGAAGCAGGCAAAGCCTTGTGTTTGTGCTGGAGCAACTCCCGAGGCCTCCCATAGCCCATGGGAGTCATTTGTAGATACCAAAATGTAGTTGTAGGTTGTGAGGCTCTTGTGAAGGGTTGATCAAAAGTGAGATTAACTCTCTAAATGAGAGAGTCTAAATGAGCACTGGTTTCTGTCTGAATGAGGGCAAAGAGTCCAGCCCTGTCCATGGAGATGGATCTGTCGGGAGCAGATATTTTACTCTTCTCCACTGGACAAGGGAGGCATCTCCAGAGGCCTCTTCCTCATTCTTCACATCCTCTGACTTCTCTGGAATCAGGCAGGGCACATCAGGTGTGGAACTCCTCCCATGGCATTGTGGGACACCAGTCAATATTCCAACAAAGTCTCCGAGCTGATTGGAGATGGAGCCATCCTTAATCACCATATCCCCCAGACAGGCACCTCTGCTATTTCCTTAATCAGCTGTGTGGCTTTGAAGCAGCCCAGATGGTATCTCTGGGCCTGCCTGCCCCACTGCTGGGGCTCCTCCGTGGGAGGGAGCTGGTGGGGGTAAGGAGGTAGTTTGTGTATTTGTGAATATACAAATACAGACACAGCAGTGCTTGGGGGAGGAAAGAAGTCCAGCTGCACTTTCCTCCTTCTCCTCAAATCTGGGAGGTGATGGAGTATTTTTGATGACAAGGTTATTCCATGAGCGTTCTCCCAGGAGATTCATGGAGCCTCTGTGGAGGCAGCCTCTTGACTGGCCTGCAGAGGCGACTGCCCAGCTCTGCTCTGAACTGCTTCCCTCTGGTTGAGGTTCTTGGATCTCTGGTGCTTGGACTCAGACTTCTCTGGTAAAGAAAAAGAAAACTAAGACTTGTTCTTCTTCCCTAGTGAAGCTGTGGCTGCCCCTCGATCCCTGGAAGTGTCCAAAGCCAGGCTGGATGGGGCTTGGAGCACCCTGGGATAGTGGAAGGTGTCCCTGCCCGTGGCAGGGGTGGAACTGTATGGGCTTTGAGGTCTCTTCCAACCCAGATCAACCTGGGATTCTGTGGCTCCCAGAGACTGTTTTGTTTTTAGAAACATTGGATAGCATTGAGGTTTTCCTCTGAAAAAATCTTTTCCATGTGGAAATTTAGAGCTCCCCTCATGCACAGCACAGTGTCTTGTCAGACACTGGGAATGTTTTCTTATCCCTTTGGTGTGTCATTCATGGCAGGATGATGATTCACTGCTGGGCCATGACTTTAGTGAAGAGCTGTGGTTATCTCCCAGCCCATCCAGCAGCTCCCTTGGGAGCCTCGCGCTGGAGCACCACAAGCCCAGGTCTGACCCAGCAGGGTCCATCCGAGGAAGCTCCTGAGCTCACAGCCCAGGGCTGCCCTGGCTGTGCCTGGTTCCAGGCTCTTGTCTCATTTCCCAGGACCGAAGCACGCAGCCTACCATCTAACCCCGATTTTCCCCGCGTGCCTGAGGCTGTGAGGGGAACAACAGAAAGAAAGGACCCTCTTGGCTTCCCTCTCTGGGTATTTTTCTCAGTGTTTGTAGACATTCTTGCTGTTTCTATTCTGAAATTGTTTTCTCGTGCAATCCATTTGGGTCTGTACTGCTATATTTAATACTTCGCTAGTATCAGATTTTGCTTTCAAGGTCTTTCAAAACAAAACCAATAAAAATAAATCCTCTTGCAGGAGGTCACTGAGGTGGAATGGCTTTTTCCCAAGCGCTGACATGCTTTGGACTTTTCCCTGCTCCCTGTCCAAGCTCATTCCCCCTTGCCTAGAGGCTCCTTTCCCCCATCAGCTGTCTCTGTGCCCAGGGGTGAAGGAAGCACGTGATGTGTGGTGCTGTGGGTGTGCAGGGCTGCCTGTGGAGGCACAGAGGACACTTGTGCAGGGCAGTGACAGAAATAAGTGTCCTTAGTCTGCTACTCCTGCAGGACTTGTGCTTCCACGGCCCTTGGTTCCGGGAGCTCACTGGTCCCTTGGCCTGAAAACATCTCTTTGTTTTTAACATCAAGGTTTTGGACCATTGTGGCAAACAGGGTGCCCAGAGCAGCTGTGGCTGCCCCTGGATCCCTGGAAGTGTCCAAGGCCAGGCTGGGCGGGGCCTGGAGCAACCTGGGCTATGGCAGGTGTCCCAGCCTGTGAGAGGGGGTTGAACAGGATAAGTTTTAAGGTCCTTCCAACACAAATCCTCCCATGATTCTATGAAATCTGTCTCCAGCTTCTTCCAGGTGCTGTTGGTTTCTGCTGGAAGAGCTGGTGGGTGTGATGAACCACTGAACAAGCACAAAGGATGTCATTCACAATCCCAACTGGAACTGGCCCGTCAGGAGTCCCCCAGCCCACTGCTCCAGAACTTCTGCCTTGAAGCTGAGGCAGAGCAGCCCAGGAAAGGTCCTGCCCCGCAGGAATGCACCTGTGGTAGCCAGATCTCTGCGAGGAGGACACTGGTCCCAGCTGCTGGCGTGGCTGTGTGAGTTGCTGGGCAGTGTGCAAGTGACTGTGCTGTGTTCTGAACTTTCCAAAGTTGGGTGACGTAGGAGCCGAGGCTCCCACTGCTCTGTTTTATTTTTATTAGCCAAAGTATTTAATCAGCAGAATTGTTTGCAGAAGCAAAGCACTTCGGTCCCTGAATCGTTGAGCTTCCGCTTTCCATCCGCTCTCAGTAGGACAGCGATCATGTGCTAAATCCCAATTAATCATTAAGAAGATATTTGAGGTTTAACAGCTATGTTATAAGATACAGTTTTTACTGGTTTCAACCTCAGTTAAATATGTTTTTAATAGTGGATGGTATTTAATTAAACGTAAAATAACAGAGGCTTATTAAATCTAGAGAGACCTTTCCTAGTGATGGATATTGAATGTTAAGTAAATATCACTTGGTCATTAGATGCATATTCAGGGTGGTTTCACAGCTATGTAATAGGCAGGTATCTGATTACCCATCTGTCCAGGTCCAATGAATAAGCTCTTAACAATTAATTGCCACTCATTTAATATATCATAATAACTGTCCTATTAGACCTGAATTAGATCCTTGTAAGAGCAAACAGAGGCAACCTGGTGCTCACTGGGATTTTGAGCAGATTTTGTTTTATTTCTGGTTGATGGTTCGTTGAGATTGGGGTGGTTGGAGATTGGATGACACTGGGCTGGATGATGGACAGGGAGGTTTCATGCTGTGCTGGTGTGGGACCTGCCCACCAGCAGCACTGCGGTCAGCCCAGAGCGGGTTACGGGGGCTGCTGGCAGCACTCAGGGCTGGGACCATCCATGGGGGATGCAGAGGCTCCCAGAGCTGCCCTGGAGCCTTGGCACCGTGGGCTTGGTGCTGGTGGGGTGACGCCGTGTGTCCTGGTGTGTCCTTAGGCACTTGGTCTTTCCCTAGGGCACAAGGACATGACACCAGGCTGGAAGGAAGGGGATGCAGCACTGCCCCATGCTCCCATTAACCTGCAGAACTTGCTGCCATGCAGCGCCTTCAAAGCCCCATCATTAGCTGGTGTCAGGGGAGGCTGGGACTCGTCTGGGGCTGATATGATCACAAAGAGGCACTTAGGGCACAGGGATGGTTATAATTCAGGGCTGTGTTTAAGGACAGACCAGCAGCTGACCCCGTTTCCCAAGCTGATTCCCATCCCTGTGCTCCATGGATCCAGGTTCTAGTCCCTTGTTTCTCCAAGTTTTGGTGTCCTGTGTATCAGCCGAGTACTTTCCAGGTTGCCAAGTGTGTGGTGGTTCACCCTCGCGAGTGAACAAGGACCCTAAGAGGACTTGAGACACTCCCAACCAGCCTCGGGAAGGAGGATGCTGACTGTAGGAGGCTTTTGCCTCATTTTGAGGTGAAATGAGATTTATTTTGCAAGGCTCAGCGAGTGGTGGCTGTTCACATTGCTGAGGCATTGCTGTATGCCAGGAGCTGTTCTGGGATGGCAAAAAGGGGCTGGCACACCTGGCTAGAGTGGGACTTTCTCCTTACCTGGGAGAGATGGAGAGCCCTGGCAGTCTGGCAGCTAGAGCTGGTCTCGAAGCTTTGAGAAGGGTGGTTGTCCCTTGCCCTGAGATAGAATTTTCTGCAGGAATTAATTTCCCTTGTCCTTCAAAATCCCATCTTGTACTTCTGGATGAAGTGATAGACCAGGGCTGTTTGGGAGCTGTGAGAATAGAATAGGTTTAGGTTGGAAAGACCTTAAATCTCATCACATTCCACCCCTTGCCATGGGCAGGAACACCTTCCACTATCCCAGGTTGCTCCAAGCCCTATCCAGCCTGGCCTTGGACACTTCCAGGGATGGGGAAGGCTTGGGATATCTGTGTGCAGCACACGTGCAGCCCAGCTGGGGTGGGAGAAAAAACCAGACCACGTCACCCAATTAAGGCTGAACATAAAAAATGATAAATACAGAGGTGGCAGCTTTTAAACAGAAAGAAAGCTACTGCTGCCAAGCACAGTGCCCCTGTCAGAGGCTGGGGAGTTGTTTGTGGTGGGGGGAAGCTGGAGCCCCGGGCTCTGCTTTTCTGGGACTCTGTGGGTAGCCCTATTAGCTTGCTTACAGCAACATTTCATTTTTGATTTCTCCATGCTGCTGCATTTCACAGGCCACAAGTTTTCCTCGCTGCTGCCGTTCCCCTGTGCAGCAGCACTGACTCAGCTCTGGAACAATGCGCAGCAGCCGGAGCGCGGTGATTCAGCTGCGGGCTCCGGGGATGAGCCCGGCTCCTCTGCTCGCTTATTAATCTCTGCTAGTGCATGAGTCAGGCTCTCCTCGCCCCCGGGCAGGAAAGCAGCCGTGGTGGGATTTAACCAGGGAGCCGGCAAGGGGCCCAGGGGAGGGTGACAGGCAGGGGCTGCTGCTCTGGCCAACCTGCTCCCGCTGCTGCCGGCTCTGAGCCATGCAGTATGTGCAGAGGGGACATGGCTGGGCCGGCACTGAGGGCATCTCTTGACAGTTCCATCCTAACAATCACCTGTGTCACTAACTCGGGGGTCTTGGTGCCTTCCTAAGGATCTCCCTGGGTGGTTTGCAAGGTGGGCTCATGGCCAAACCTGCTTTGTGCAGCCTGTGCCCTCCTACTGCTTGTCAGAGGCTTGGAGGCAGAGGTGATAGTGCCCTGCTCACCCCTCTTGGGTCCTTTCCCCATCCTGGACCCCTCCTCCCCAGCCTGCAGGGTGTCCTGGCCCCCATCCCGCTGGGCCGGTGTGTTTGGCAGGGTTCCCTGTCTCCTGCATCCCTCAGCAGGAGCCATGGGAGCTGCAGGACAGTTCTGAGACTGTTCATCACATGTGCAGTGGTGTTACAGAGTGGGGATGCTGGTGCCCTGGCAGGATCCTGGACTGCTGCAGGATCCCAGAGTTCCAGGATCAGCCACAGCCCCAGGACAGCCCAGTTACAGCTGTGCCCTTCACCAGCAGCACAGACCCATGAGGGCAGGCAGGCTCCAGCCTGGCAGGAGGTGAGGCTCTGAGAGCAAAGATGCGGGAGCACGCAGGTGCTGCCTGGGGCTTGGCTCTGTCCAGGCAGGCAATGGAGAACCTGCCAGAATTCCTGCAGCCTGAGGCAGAAACACACCTGGGATTGGGACACAGGAGAAGTCCAAACCTCTCCAAGCTTGTGGGCATAAGAGGAGTGGTAGGAGAGCAGTTTGTGAAGTGCTGGTCAACCCTGAGCTTGGAGGACACATGTTGGAAACAACCCCATGGCACCTGCCCTGTCCCAGGAGCTCTGCTCTGGGCATTCTGCCTGTCCTTGGGGCCAGCAGAAGGATGGGGATGTTATGGGTGCTGCAGGGACAGGTGGCTGTGGCAGGAGGGTCGAGGTTGACCAGGCTCAGCTGGACCGAGGTGCTGTGAGTGGGTTCAGGTCAGCCTCACTGAAGAGGTCCATGGGCATTTCAACCACTGAGCGCTGCTGATGCCAGTCCTGGGAGTTTGGCATCTCCCTGAGCTCTGGCAGCATGGCAAGGGGAGATGCAAGTGAAGGCATCAAGATGGGATTCTTCCATCTGGCTGCCACTGCCTTGGCACTGAAACCTCTTCCAGAAGGACTTCCTTGTAGTTATGCTGTGTGTCCTTGATGTCGGGGTCCCGTGCAGAGCCTGTGTGGATGCCGAGGTCTGTGCCAGACTCCCTGCCTGGAACAAGGATGAATTGATTCCCTTCTGTGGGTGACCTGCCTGGTCACCAGTCCTTGTTCAGAGTCTCCATGGCTGTTGCGCCACCCTTCCTCATCCACAGGGTGCGTGCCAGGGCTGCCGTACCCAGCCGGCAGCTGTGGGGCACACTGGGGGCTCAGGGGCAGCCCCACATTGCAAGCCCCAGGCGAGGGGCACCACAGGCTGACCCTGGGGGTTCACGCTGCCTTCTCACTTTGTTCTCCACCCTCTTCATTGAGCTCTGAGCCGACCCAGCCGCCTCGGCTGGGCTCCCCAGGGCCAGCACAGCCACAAAACCCTCTAATCCGAACAGGCTGGGGCAGAGCTGCCTGCTGCCATCGGGACAGCTCTCTGTGGGTGGTTCCCATTTAGTGCAGATTTATTTCCTCTGGGTCGCTGGCTCTGCTGTTGCTCACTCCTTGGCTCAGCTTCTGGGAGCATCCAGCATTTACCTTCCTGCAGCAAGGGGCTTTGGGGGACTGTAACTCCATTGTACGTGTCAATTGGGAAAACACCCTCAGGAATTTCCTTTCCGATGCTGCCTGGCTCTACAATAAGCTCTGTCTCCGTGGCCGCCGGCTCCCCAGAGCCCGTCCCGCCAGAGCAGGACGGATGGGGAGCTGGGAGCCGGCTCAGCTCCACAGACGCCTCCAGCTCCTGTTTCAGCTCCCTCTGAGCACCAAGCCCCATCTCGTTTCCACTTCTCCTGCACTCCTCATTCCCTCTCCGGGCGCTGGAGTTTGGAGTTGTTTTGGAAACCACTGCGACTCGGGCATGACGTCAGTGGGGTTCTGTAGTATCTCTGTCTCCATCCTAGTTAGGCGCTTCCTGCTCCCTGGCTCTCGCTCCAGCTCGCCTGGCGTGTCTATGCTCTTTCTTCTTCTCCACAATTCCCCAGGGATATCTTTTCAACTTCCCCCCTCTGCTTTCCTTCATCTCTTACACAGCAATTTTGTCTTTCCCTTTTTTTTTTTCTTAAGTCATTTTGTTTCTCCCCTCCTCTCCCAAAAGGGCCCTTTTGCCCCCAAACTGGCTTTCCCAATTCATTTTTTATAGCAGGCGGCCATGCCCACCTCTGCCGAGGTGCCAGGATGCTCATGGGCAGCTCATTCCCAAGGGCAGGGGACAGGCTGGGGAGCAGGTGATCCCCAGCCCCAGCAGAGCCATCGGGCAGGGTCTGTTCTGTCAAGGAGATTTTCTGCTGCCCCTCTTGTGGGGCTCAGGCCACCTCCCCTCTCCTCCCCCAGCTCCTCTCCCACCATCCCATCTCAGCCCAGCTTTTCAGGCACAGCAAATCCATTGCTTTATGTCACAGCCAGAGCTCCCAGTGCTCCGACACCTCCTTCCCTGGCAGCATCCATCCTGTTCCTGCTGGGAGTGCCCACATCCTTGTGCCACCCTGGGACCAGCCTGTGCTTCCCAGCACCTCTGTCTCCAGCCTGGAAAAGCATATGCGGGGTTTCATCATGACTCTCTAGTGAGTGTTCACTAAGCACGAACGAAATACGATTTATTTCTTTAATTTCTTCCCTCTCCGCTGCTGAAATGCTGCCTGATTGCAGGCAGACCCCCCAGGGCCATGGCTTTCCTCCCTCCTCCTGCTTGTTCATCCCGACCCCCAGCCAAAGCAGCACGGGGCTATGCTTCCCATGGGAGCAGTGCTGGGAACGGCTCTGTGAAACATAAAATACAAATACATACATAATATGTGTGGCTGGGAGTGCATATGTGTGTGTGTGTGTGTGTGTGTATATATATATATATATGTGTTTGCAAGGGCATGTAGTGATAGGGGAATGGCTTTGAACTGAGAGAGAGCAGGGATAGATGGGATGTTGGGAAGGAATTGTTCCCTGGGAGGGTGGGGAGGCCCTGGTACAGGGTGTCCAGAGCAGCTGTGGCTGCCCCTGGATCCCTGGAAGTGTCCAAGGCCAGGTTGGACAGGGCTTGGAGCAGCCTGGGACAGTGGAAGGTGTCCCTGCCCATGGCAGGGGTGGAATGGATTGAGCTTTAAGGTCCCTTCCAAGCCAAACCATTCCGTGATCCCATGATCCCATGATTCCATGATTCCGTGATTCTGTGATCTGTACCTGACCTCCCCTGTCCTCCAGGAGCCCATAATGACCGGGTAAACTGAGGTACACGAGGTGAGTGCCAGGAGGGCCATGTGATCAGAGCCTGTTGTGACACACACCATTAGTTTTCTGTCCCTGGGTGTGTCTGTGGCTTGTCAGGTCCCTTAATCCCTGCAGTATCTTTTTAATGTTATTTGGATTAAAGCTGAATTTGGGCAGCGACTGTCTCTGGCCGTGTGACTGCAGTGCCCAGGGATGAAACCCCAGCGAAGATCAGAGGCTTTAACACAAACTCCTGTTGGGGTTTTGGCTCTTTCTGCAGTGAAATGGGATCTGAGCTTCTTTATCCCAGTTCAGCCAGTTCTTCCTCAGCCTTTTCCCTCCTCACACTTCCCACAGATCTATGCTCATATTTATTTCCAAGTCACTCTCTCCACCTGTGCTCAGCAACATTTGGGTGCTGTTCACTTGCCATGAGCTTGTGCTGGACCAGAGGCTCCTGCATCCTCCTTGCTGTGCCCATCTGCCCCACGTCCCTGAAATACACAGGTATGCCCTAAAGTACACAGGCATGCCCTAAAGTACACAGGTAGACCAGCAGCAAGTGCCTGCGGAACTCCTTGCCGGGGGAACTCTGGGCAGTGGATGGACAGGACTGGGGGTTCTGGCTGCCCTGCTCAAGGGGAGGTGTGACGGCTTTTATAGGACTGACTGTGGGAGTGGGAAACACGGGACCCTGCTGAAGGCACAAACCCCTCCTGAGGTCTGAGGCTGCTGTTTTCAAAGCACAGGGGAGCTGGGGTGAGTCTGCACTGAGCATTAATCCGGCAGGGCCGGTGCTGCTGGGCAGGGCTGGAGTCACTCTGGGATAAGGCAAGGGCAGGGATGGCTTCACTGGCTCCTGTGGGACAGGACAGGGGGAACAATGGCATTTGTTTCTCGTGGAGTGTGGAGGGGGTTTGGGGAGAGGAGCTGTAAGTTTGCTGTACCTTATACCAGTTTGCTGTACCTTTCACAGTTTCTACCAGCAGCCTGGACTTTTCTGTCTCCTGGAGTTGGGAATTCCCAGCCTTGCCCATTGGATGGGGGTCCTGGTCTTTCACTGTGATCACAGCCGAGGTCAGAGGGGAAGCGAGGGTTTGGTGAGAGCCTCAGCCCACCACAGCTGTGCCCCGCTGCCATCAGTGCCCCGGCTGCACCCTGAGCGCAGGGGCTGAGGCTCCTCCTGCAGCCGCTGCCCAAGGCCCTTCCCTGCACTGCCCCATGCCACAGCACCCACACCTCCAGTGTGCCTGCCACAGACTGTCCTGGGGGTTTTCACCAATGACTTTTGCACACGGATGTGCCATTAAAGGATCACTCTATCTTTGCAAATGCTGAGCTTGTGCAAGATTTTGGGGTGGTCACCCCAGCCTCACAGACTTGTCTGTGCTGGGAGGGAGCCATGAGACCGGGGATGGAGCCACTGGAATGGTGCAGGGTCCCTAGGAAACACTCATGCCATTGTTTTCTAGGGACAGGTTGGTGCCGTTTTGTTTCCCTCCACCCAGGGCGTGCAGGATGCTCCTTTCCAGGCAGGAGGTGGCAGGGACAGGTAACCCTGCCTCTGAACAGACATTTCCATGGAAGTTGCCTCAAGGTCTGTCATTGCTGCTCACCTGGGACAGCCGCAGAGGCCTGTAATTGTTGGGAGAGGCTGTGGGCGGCCGGATAGTTATCTTGGAATAGGTTGCTGCCCTCCCAGCAGGGAGAGCCTGGCTACCCAGGAGGGAGAGGAGGAAGACGAGGAGGAGAGGAGAAGTAAAAGGAAGAAGAGAAAGATAGGGAAGAAGCAGGGACCTCTGTGCAGCTCTGAATACTACAGAGATGGTGAGTGATTTCACATCAGACTAGGGGAGTACCAAAGAAATTTGGAGGGGAAAGCTACAATGAATTCGAGGCAGTTGTTTTTTTCACAAGATTCATGAAGACATTGTGGCTCCGGCTGTGGTGAAGGCCACATGGGCTCAGCAAGCATCCTGGGGCACTGCTGCCCTGTGGGGTGCAGAGGTGGCCTCTCCCCAGAGCCCTGTGTGTGGGAGGATGTGCCAGAGGAGGGGCTGTGCCTGACGAGGGACGTGCTGGAGGAGAGATCTCTCCAGTGGCATTGCGGCAGCTGGCCCTGAGCTGTGGTGGCTCTGAGCCACAGCTGAGCGGGGTGTGGGTTTGGCCCTGTCCTTAGCCTCGTTTTGGAGGGTTCCCATGGCCACTGACCCAGAGCCGGGCAGGAACCGGTGGGATGGGGTGAGCGTGAGGACGCAGCAGGAGCCGCAGGGTGGCACCGGGAGTGGGTGCCACAAGGAAGGGCTGTGGGCGGCACGGGGAGGAGCAGCAGCCCTGCCCAGGCCTGGCAGCCCCAGCAGGCTGGAGATGTGCCTTTTGCACGCAGGATGTGTCACCTGCCTCCCGAGCGGCCGCCGCACTTGGGCACAGCCCTTGGGCTCATCAGGAGGATGCCCTGCCTCAATGTAAGAGCGCTCTGTGCGTGTTGCCTTCCCGGGGACGCGGGGCTGGGCTGGAGCTGCCTGGGGTTTTACTGGAGACCAGGAGGGTCCTGTCTCCCTGGTGCCTGTGTCTGGGGGGTGTGAGAACTGTCACCGTGCTGTCCCTCCTGTGACAGCGCACTGCTGCCGAGCTCCTTCCTGGGGCTGGGGCCGCTCTGGGCACTCCCATCACGCCACTGTCCCACAGGCGTTCCTTAGGCTGGTTTGGTTATGGGTTAACACTGGCTCTCAGGTGGAGGAGAAGGGACTGTTTGGGTTCCAGGCAGCAGTGTGTGGTACCAGCTCTCATGCTGGGTGGCCGCAGGGAGGTGGATTTGGAGGTCTGCACCATGGCCCCTCAGCACAGCTGGTTTGGAAGCTTTTCAGGAGAGGGATGATGGGGCTGAAAGCCCTGCCCAACTCTGACCTGACCCACTGTGAGACAGCACATGGCTTTAGAAAACAAGATGTGGGTATGACGTGGTCTGAGCTCTCTGCCGGGATTCACCAAGGCTCTGTCGTGGCATGGACATCTCTTCTGCTCCATCTGTGCGTGGGGTCGGACACAAGCACTGTGGCAGTGTTTGTTTAGAGCTCTGCTCTGCTCTCCTGAGTCTGGGGACGGGAGGGCAGCAGTGGGGCTGGGGATGCCTCAGCCTGGGCACAACTGCCACCATCTCAGCAGGGTGTTGGATGGGCCTCTGAGTCCAGTCATTGAAAACACCATTTTTAGCAGGCCCCAAAAGGCAAAAATGAATAAAAGGCTGTTGTGTGATAGGTTCTGGTGATACCCATCCTCTATGTGATACTGGGGTCGCTGGCCTTGCAGGGAGGCATTGGGCTGCTGTCCCTTCACCTGGGCACGTGGGTCCCTCCCTGCACCCTGGCACAGAGGTGCTGCCCCGTACCTACTGTGATTCGGGGGCTGTCCCAACCAGGCACTGCAAGAGGCACAGGTGTTGGAGCCGGTTTTCAAATTCCAAAAAAATTTAGAAGGGCTTTCAAGCTCCGAAGGGTTTGTCATTTGTGTTCTCAGTCTCACATCCCTGGTAAAGCTCCCAGGAGCCTTCATGTTGCATTCAGGAAGGGGTGGAAGGTGGATGCTCCCTCACACACACTCCATCCTCTGTGCTGACAGCAGCACTGCCAACAAAACAACGATTTGTTGTCTGTGGTGGTTTGATGTGCTGCACTAGGGGCATGTGGAGCTCATCCAGCCCCACCTCCCCAGAGCGCTGTGTGAACATGATGTGCAGCTTCTTGCGACCAGTAAATAGCATTTGGGGAATGAAAAGAAAACCAGAAAGGTTGGTTTGTTATTCTTAGTGATATATGAAAGAGCTGTCAGCTCCATCTTGAAATCATGAATCCCTGGGTATTCCTGGGACAGGGCAAAGGAATGCGTCCTGCAGTATTTTTTCACTTGGAACGACTGTTTGGCTCTTCTTGGTCTGAAAAGTTAAACTTGGGCTAAGTAACAAATTAATGCCGTCTCTTAGTCACTGTCTGGCCAGGATGGAAACACTTCTCTGACCTGGTTTATCTGCGTATCCATCCTGATGGCTTGGACAGGGCTCACTGTTGGCTGCCGGCTCCTTTCCAGGGTGCTGCCGGCTCTGGCGCCGGTGCCGTGCAGTGTCCATGGCACGGGGGGAGCTCAGATGTGGTGCTGCTGGTCCTCGTTAGGGCCTCGTGTCATGAGCAGAGGTGCTTTCTGGAAGGGTCTTATTTTTAAGGTTTTTTTTTTTTGTTCTATTTTGTGATGATTTTTATTAGATTGGTAGAGCTGGAGAAAACAATTTCTTCTCCAGGCTGCATCTTCGTGGAATCATGGAATGCTTTTGGGTTGGAAGGAATCTTAAAGCTCATGTTCCAACTCCCTGCCACGGGCAGGGACACCTTCCACTATCCCAGGTTTCTCCAAGCCCCATCCAACCCGGCCTTGAACACTTTCAGGGAGGGGCACCTGGAAGCTTCAGACTGGTGACAGTGGGGCTCTGAGTTTCTCAGTTTTTAAATCAGCCCTTGACTGGCTTAAAAACTGAGAAAAGATGGACTGGAGCCCTCATTTCCACCTCCTGGCCCAGATTTCCATCTCCTAGCTGTCCTTCCCGTCTTCTCGCCTTTTGCTGTTAGCAGTGGGTCCACGGGACTGGTGGGAGGAATTTGGAGCTGCTGGGGCACTCCCTGAGTCTTCTGCGTAGGAACTCCAAACAGGAAAGGAAACTTGGAAAGACACCACCTGCACTTTGTGTACTGTTTGTGTAGCTCAGGCCAGGAACCAGCTCACTGTGCAGTTTCAAACGGGGACTTGGGAGTGGGGATCACGTCCTGCCTCCCTCGCTGTCACCTGCCCCTCGCTGCTGTGCCTGAGCCATGTGCTCAGGCTAACAGCGTTCCCAATGTTGTGTTGCATCTGCAGAAATCCAGGAAAAAGGAGGATTTTTATCCACCTTAGATCCAGTGCAGGGTGAGGGGGAACTCGAGGCTGCCAGTGGGGCGGTTCCTGCATGGTTGGGTGCCGTGGTCAGCACCCATGTCCCAGGCTGGGACTGGAACATCTCCACAGGGGTCAGGCTGAGAGGACCCTGCCTGGTGCCAGCCCTGCCCTGAGCCATCCTCACTCCTCTGCTGCTCAGGAGATCCTGGGCAAGATGGGCTGAAAATTAATTTAAAACCCCCCAAGGAAGAGATGATTTCCTACTGCCAGCCAAGAAACATGACGCTGAGCAAATAGTAGAAAACAAAACAAAAATAAAGTTCACATTGGATCTGGAAACGGACATGTAATTTGCAGCATCAACGATGTCTGCGTGCAGAAATCTCGATTTCAGCTCCGGTCTCGCAATGCTCAAGTCCCTGTAAATGATATTGCTGTGTGCACGTTCTGGAGCCCTGTGCCATGTCATTAACGGAGCGCTCCTTCTGGGAATGCATTCTTCCCTCATTTTCTATCCCCATGCATTAAATTGATAGTTTGGGGGATTACTGCTCGTTCCAAGCTCACATGGGTGGAGTCCCCTTTATATGGCCATGCTGGTATGTAGTGAATTTGAATTGGCGCAGCAGAAAACTGGAAAATTTGGAACAGATAACTGTCTCCTATCTTTATATGGGAACATCAGAGTTCCTAGCTTTATTCTGGGGTTCTTGCCATTCCAAATATAATTTATTCTTTCATATAACTGTTTTCATATGATACACTCTGAAGAGCGGATAATGGTTTGGGGAGGATATAATCATTTTTTTCCCCCTTCAAGGCTGTCTTCCCAATTAATGAGATTGAGAACACGTTCCAAAAATCTATTTTTCCCCTCCGGGCTTTTTCTAATGTATTCAATTTATTCTGTAGTGTGTCTTGTGCGTCCTTTATGGAGTTTGGTTCCTAAATATTTGGTGGTGGTTGGCTGGCTGGAGCCTGTGTGAATGCTCAGGGTATGGATCCAGTTGCGGGAGCTGTCCCAGTCCCTTTCCACTGGGGAAGGTGGACCTGGGGGTGTGGCCAGGTCATTGTTGCCCCCACCTGATTGCTGGCCTCAATCCAGGTGGGGTGGCTTTGTGGCAAGCCGTGTGCTTTGGGGGATGGAGGGGTGTCCTGGTCCCCTGGCTCCTTCTTCTCTCCTGTCTGCATCAGGACTGGGTGGCCAGGGCTGCACTGGTGCCTCCACCCCTCAGGAAAGACTGCTCAAAGAGAAATGTGCAAAGCTCAAGGGGCTCTTTCTTCTTAAAGCCTCATCTGTAACCTGCAGAGACAAAAGTCTTGTAAGTTTATCTCTGCTCACATTGGTGATGCTCCCAAAAACCTGTGGCAAATTATCCTAGAATCATGGAATGGTTTGGGAGGGAAGGGACCCATCTTGAAGGGACTTTGAAGCTCATCTTGTTCCACCACCTGCCATGGGCAGGGACACCTTCTGCTAAATCAGCTTGCTCCAAGCCCCATCCAACCTGGCACTACCAGGGATGGGGCTTCATATCAATTTTGGAGAGCCTTGCTGCTCCAAAATGGTTTGGTTGATAATAGGGTTACAAACCCTATTTATAAAAAACAACAAAACAAACCCACTTTTAATTTGAGAGTAAAAGTGAATTTTATGGCCTAGAGGAGTTACCTTGGCTGGGTGATGGTGGCAAGGGGTGCTCAGAACATACCTTGCAGTGTTACCCAGGCAGTGACGGAGTGCCTGCTCTGTCTGGCTTTGCTCTGTCTTGGTGGAGCTCAGGTGCTCCCGCTGAGTCACCTCTCTCCCTGTCCTGACCAAACCATACTTTAGCTCCTGTTGGCTTGGGGTGAAGCTGAGGCAGGGCCCCTAGAGAGTGTCAGGGCTTCTGCAGCCCCCAGCCCAGCCCCATCTGCTCCCCAGGGAGGAGCAGGTTTCCCAGCGCTGGGCTCAGTGCTGGGAACTGAGGAGGAAGAGGAGAATGATGAAGAGGCCAGCTGGGATGAACATCCTCATTTTGAGGTAGGAATGTCATTCTGCAAGCAACCCTGCTCTTCCTCCAGGGCTAGGAGCAGTTATAGGATCATTTTGTGGTGGCAGCCACATTCCCAGGAGTGGGGATTTGGATTTGCACTGTTTGAGTCAGACCTTGTGTGACCCTGGGGAGCCACTTGCAGGGCCGAAAGCACAGGAGAACTGCTCTCCAATGGTGATTTGAGCTCTGGGTGGATATTGCTGTCCAGAGGAGCTGTGGCTGCCCCTGGATCCCTGGGAGTGCTCCACACCAGGCTGGACAGGGCTTGGAGCAGCCTGGGACAGTGGAAGGTGTCCCTGCCCATAGCAGGGGTGGAATGAGATGAGATTTAAGGTCCTTTCCAACCCATTGCAGCATTGTAGGATTCTGTGTCTGCTGCGAGGGCTGGGTTCTGTTCAGTCCCTGCTGACCTGTTCATGTCCCTGCAGGTGTGCCATGGGTGCTCATAACTCATGAGTGGGTGCCCAGCCAGGTGCCCGAGATCCCTGCTGTGCTCAGAGCCTCCCTGTTGTGCAGGTGTGCTCCCCCAGGAGTGGTTTGATGACAAAGGGCACTCCCTGAGGCTGCTGTGCTGCTCCTGGTCCCACTCACTGAGGCAAAGGCGCTGCTGCCTGCCCAGAGCTCTGCGGTGCCCAGGCTCCCCCATGGGGCTGTGGGGCTGGGACACCTCACTGAGGTCCACTTACATCTCGTGCTCCATTCCTACCGAGGGGACCAGGCTGCCAGGGGAGTGAGGGACATTCCCACAAACTCGCTTTTCCAGGCAGACTGGAGGGGTTCCCCTGACCCAGTGCTTGGGGGGTGAATGAGGGCAGTGGGAGAGACATGGGAGATACAGAGCCCTGTCCAAGGAGGGCTGGGGTGGCTGGAAGGGCAGCAGGGATGGGATGGGGTCAGCAGCCTGGCTCTGCAGTGGGCTAGGGTGAAGGGTGGCGCTGTACTTCCTGCCCAGGTACCCCTGGGGGGCTCAGGGACACCCCCTGGCACAGTCTCCTACAGACCCCCATCCGTGACCCCACTGGTGCCCCTGCCTGCCTCAGGAAATGTCCCAGCCCGAGCTGCAGCCCTGGGTCCTCTTTGTCAGAGGCTGCAGCAACAGTGGAGCAACCGGCAGGGAGGGGACAGGAGGGGAGGGGAAGGGAGGGGAAGGGAAGAAAGGAGAAGGGAGGGGAGAGGAGGGAAGGGAGGGCACCTTCGTTTGCTCCTGACGCTATAATTAGCCAGGCTGACGGGCAGAGCTGCTGTCAGGCTGCTGACACCCAGTCAGGCTGCAGGCGCGCGGGGCAGTGTGTGAAGTGCACACTGCAGGACAGGGTGTAATTAATTAGCTGCAGGCCCTGGGAGCTGACTGCTCGGATCCTGCTTCTTTTCCTGTCTTTTTTATTTTTTTTATCAGTGATGAAAGATAGAACTTCACCTATAAACCAGTATAAACATGTAGGAGGATGGAAATGTTCAAGGCCAGGTCGGATGGGGTTTGGAGCAGCCTGGGACAGTGGAAGGTGTCCCTGCCCATGGCAGCGGGTGGAACAGGATGAGATTTAAGGTCCCTTCCAACCCAAACCACTCTGTGATTCTATGGCCTGGTGTGCCCAAAGATTAAAAAATGACAAAACCATTTGTAAATACCAGGCAGCACACGAATGCAATTATGAGATCAGGCAGCTGACATCCCAAAATGAGGCAAAATAATAAAACTCACCTGGTTTTAGCAGGAACACAGGCCCAGCCATGCTCCCCTCCAATGTGTGCTGTGCTCAGGGCTTCCTGCTATAAATAGCAGCGAGTTCAGCTCCACAGCTCAGCCCTGATCCTGCAAATGCTTAAGCCCAGGCACAGCTCCTTCCTGACGTGCTCCGAGCTGCTGTAATAGTTTGCAGGCTGTAATCATGAGGAAGAAGGAAAATTAAGGTGGAGAAGGGAGGATGGGCAGCCCCTCAGTGGTGCTGGCTGTGGGTGACTGTGTGGCCTCGTGCCTGCGGCTCCCGCACCCTCCCAGGCACTCCAGAGGGTTGAATGAATGACAACATGGAGCTGAGGTGCCCAGGCCTCTGTGTGTGTGTCCCTCTGGGTGCTGAGGAGCTGGCAGGTTTACAAGCTGCCGTGGTTTTGCCAGCAATTTGACAAGTTCTTCCATCCGGAGGAGCAGCAAGTGCAGGATGGGGCTGTGCTGGCCCCAGCAGGGCGCTGGGAGCTCCTTACTCAGGGAGACTCCAGCACAGAGCCTGTGCGTGCCTGCGTGGCTGTCTGTGCATGAATGAACTCCTACAGGCATGCAGCACTACAATAGCAGTGGAGAAAACAAAGTTTCCTGGATGAGCTCTCGGTAAAGAAATACTTTGAAGCTTGGGTCAGCCTGAGCGTGGTGTGAGCTGCGAGGGGTTTGCGGGTGAGCTCCCCTTGGCACGGGGAGCGTGGCCGGGAAGAGGCTCAGCTGGGGAAGGCAGGGCTGGGAAGATGCTGCGAGGGATGGGGAGGCAAGGACAGAGTGCAAACGTTCTTGTTGAATGGGGTTTGCTGGCAGATGCTCACGAACAGCCTCGCTTTTCCTCCCGCAGGTTGGGACGGAACTGGTCCTCCTTGCCCGGCTGACGAGGAGCCCCAAGTCCCTGTGAGGGTCTGTGCTGCAGCCAGCCCAGCTGTGTTCCCTGGTTCCCATGGCTTGTGGAACCAGGGCCTGGCCCCTTCCTGCTGCTTCAGCATAGATCCTGCTCCACTGTGCAAGGCACATGTAGGGGTGAGCTCCAGGCTGGGGGAAAAGGAAGAGGGAGCACAATAAATTATGTTGGAAAATCTGGCACTGTTCTGGCTTGGCCTGGCCCTGCAGAGTGTGCAACCTGCTGGCAGGGCCTGAGGTTGAGCTGCAGAGATGTGCTCTGGAGTGAGGGGCTGGTGATGGGGCTGCTATCCCAGAGAGCCCATCCCACTGCTGTGCTGGGGCTCAGAAAGAGGCTGGGTGGAGATCACAGTCTCATGGAATACCCTGGAATGGACCCTCAGGGATCATCCAGTGCAGCTCCTGGCCCTGCACAGACACCCCAACAATCCCACCCTGGGCATCCCTGGCAGCGCTGTCCAAACACTCCTGGAGCTCTGGCAGCCTCGGGGCCGTGCCCATTCCCTGGGGAGCCTGGGCAGTGCCCAGCACCCTCTGGGTGGTCACCCCATTTTCCAAAGAACCAGGTTTACATTTGTGTTTCAGGCCCTAGACAAACACCAAGGGCTCCCCTGGTGGGTCCCAGCTGTGAGGGTGGGTGAGCAAGCAGAGATGGCACTGAGGCTCCAGTGAGCTGAGCTGGAGCAGGGTGGTGTCCCGTGCTCACAGAAGGGTTCCTGACACTGGGAGGTTCTGGGGCCAGGCTGGTGTCTGAGCAAGGCTGTGGCATCAGGGAGACACTGAAACACAGCCCCTCTTCCCCGCTGGGTCTGTGGGCTCTCAGGCAGGGGCAGCTTCCTGGAGGACGCCAGGAGCTCCCCAGCTCTGGGTTCTGCTGCTCTGCTGGGGGGTGGCTGCAGGCCCGTGGTTCTGTTCTCTGGATTGTGTCAGTGCACCATGCGTGCACAGCCAGATTTCCCTTCCCCTTCCCCCCTCAGTGGTCCAAAGCCCCTTTTCTCTGGTTCCCAGCTTGTTATTCGCCTTCCACTGGACTCAAAGCCCAGCTTGGATGTGCATCACTGCCCCATGTGCGTGCACAGGGTCAGGGCTGTTTGCAGGCACGTGTGAGAGCTGGGTCAGGCTCCTGCTCTGAGCTGGCTCCACAGCAGCTGAGGCAGCTGTGGAAAATGAACGTGCTGGAGCCATTGGCATCCTCTCCTGGCTGGGTTGGGCCTGGGGGATCGCCACCCCCTCCTCAGAGCCTCTGAAGCCAAGGCAGGAGGAGGCAGGGTCACAGTGGTGGGAGGCTGGGGCTGGCACATGCTGGGGGCTCACACCCCTGCCCATGGTCCCGCTGCTGCTTTGGCCTTGCCAAAATGCCATCCTCCAACAAAGCCCCGTCTCTGATTCCCACTGGCTTGTCCTCTTCCCTCCTTTCCTTGAGCCAGCCCTGCCCATCTGGGCAGCACTGCCTGCCCCACCTGACCTTTCCCCTGCCACCAGATTTGTTTTGCTGTCACCCAGCCTTTATTAGACACCCCTGTTCTGCGTTCCTGCTTCTCCATACTTCAGCACACAGGCAGGATCTGGTCTCCATCCAGGCTGGCCTTTAGGGGTGCAAAACTACCCCTAGCCTGGTGGCCTGGAGGCTGATACCTCCTCCTGGAGGCCTCCAGGCTGGTACCCACACTGAAGGCAGGAGTTATCATTGTGATTTTCGGCTCAGCAACCTGGTTCATCCAGCCTGAAGTTCAGGTTTTAGGATTGGAGGGTTCAGCTGGCCTTAGTTGATGTTTTAGGGTTGCCTGGGACTGTATTAGCCCAAGGCCCTGGCAGTGCTGGGGCTGTTTGAGAGGTGCAGAGCTGGGGGCAGGTGATGGTGGGATGGGTGCCGGAGCTCACAGAGGGAAGGAAACATTTCCAGAGCCCTTTGGCTCCTCAGCCAAGCCCGTTCCAGAGGGCTGCAGGGAGTTGGGGTGCATGGACTGCCCAGCCCGGGGCTGCTCCAGCCCTTGCTCGGGGGTTGCTGTGAGCTGGGGTGGGCGCTGCCATCTCCTTCCTCCTCTTCCCAAGCAACCACTCACATCCCAGGCTCTGAATTTTATTCCCCTTCTGACAGTCAGGCATCACCTCCCGATTACTCATAACTGCAGCATCTTGCAGATCCTCGGAGCTTGAGGAATGGCTGTGCCTGGGAACAGAACCACGGGGATGCAGGGGGACGAGCCGGGATGGGGGGCACGGGCTGTGCAGCCGTGCTGCCCCAACCCTGCCGTGCCCTGGGGGCAAAGCACTTCCTGCCTGTGCCCAAATCCTGGTGGAACCTGCCCAGCCCAGCTCTGGAGCACGGCTCAGGGATGCTGAGGTCCCAGCAGGTGAGCAGGTGACCATGGCAGTGTGGCAGCACAGCCTGCAGCCAGCCTGCAGCCAGCCATGCCTCACGAGTTTGTTTTGCAGAATCCTCTTCTAGGATGGAAAAATCACTCATCCCTCAGTTTTCCTCTCATTTGTTTGTGTGGGCATTGATTATGCTGGGAGTTACTGAGCTGGATTTTATTGGAATGACTTAGAAAGCTGCCACCTGTGAGCAGCCACTGGTCCTTGGGGATTATTTTGGTGCAGTTGCTAAATAATTGCATGAGGTTTCTTCAGCCTTGCTAATAACTTTGTTCTCCCAGGGACACTGCCTAGAAGAAAGATGAGCTGAGATTATGCTTGGCAACATTAACGAGAGGAAAAAGTACAACAGGATTGATGTCTGCTGGCAGGAATAAATAAACAGAACAATACCTGTTAGCCCCTCTGTGAGCATCCTTGTTTCCAGCCCTGGGTCTGTTATCTCTCTGGCTTGGCTGAATTTTGGAATTCAGCACACTCCTTTAAATCACTCATCATTTCTGTCTGCAGCGCCTTGTGCCGATTCTGACCACGGACCAGCAAGGATGGCTCTGGAGATGAGCTGGCCTAGGGAAGCTGGGCTGGTAGATTACCAGTTGAGAGTTGTGTAACTCACAAAATTATTTAGTTAGTGCCTGAAAAATGAAATTAAATGAACAAATTCCAGCACTCCTGTTGGCTCAGACTCATAGAATCAAGGATTGGTTTGGGTTGGAAAGGACTTTAAAGCTCAACCTGTTCCACCGCCTGCCATGGCAGGGACACCTTCCACTGTCCCAGGCTGCTCCAAGCCCTGTCCAGCCTGGCCTTGGACACTTCCAGGGATGGGCATTCTTCATCTGGGACACCCACCTCCCTCTACTGGCCCTGCTGGCAGCAGGAGCGTGGGCACTGGGGGGATGGAGGGGGTGGCTGCCTTGCCCAGTGCCACGAGCCAGGGCAGCAGGGACTGCTCCTGCCCCACAGCTGCCTCTGTGCTGCCCACACCCACGGGCCCTCACCTCAGTGTCTCAGGAGGAAAGGGTGGAGATGGGTGCAAGCCTTGCTGGAGGTGTTTGTTTTAAAAAGACAGGCTGATAAAAATGACTCTCTCCATTATTTCATTAAGGGACTCAGAGTGTGCTTCCTCCAGCCTGAGTCACCAATGAAATGAGCAAGCGAGGAGCAGCAGTGGGTCCCGCTGGAGGCTGACTCACGCTGCAGCTCGGGGCTCACAGGGACTCTGAGCTGGGTGATGCTCCTCTCCCTCTGTCTCAGGAAGGCCAGGAGCTCCCAGCACCCTGAGCAGTTGCAGGAGCTCTCTGGGAGCCTGTGGGGCTCCCAGGTTGATTTGGGAGCTGAGCCACCTCGTTGCAGCTGCACCTCTCTGCCATCCCCAGCTCTGCCTGGATGCACAGGAGCCACGAGCTGTCACTCTGGAAGCCCGGAGAGCATCCAGGAGCAGAGCATGCACACAGGCTGGCGTTTGAGCTTTTATTGTTTATTTGCATTGATAGAAGCCTCCAGATCCCCTCTCAGTCCAGGAGGAACTGAGCTTTCCTCCCAGAAGGCACGGGAAAGCACCAGGCCACCTTTTGCTCATCTGCTTCTTTCAGTTCCCAGGCTTCAGGCACAGGCAGGAAGAAAAAGCCAATCCCACCTCCCAGGAAGGTCAGGAGCTGTCCCTTCTGTGCTGGTTTGTTCAGTCAACACTGTAAAACCTGCTCCCTCCCTCTCACTGGAGGTGTTGAAACTGCTCAAGCCCAGTGCCAGGACATTTTTCCTAAGATCCAGGCTGTGTCTTCCCTTTGCCTGACCCTGCTTGCCTACACCCCACCCTTCCCTTGGCCACTTTTCCCTTATCTTCCCCTCCTGTGAATGTGGCTGTGTTACCCAGTGGCACTGAGGTGGCACAGGTGGCACTGTCCCAGTGCTGCTGCTGTCCCTTTGTGTGTGCCTCTACAGAGCGCAGTGCCTGTGCTCGGTCCTGCCCACGGCCTCCATTCCCTCCATGATCCCTCATTAACCTCTTCAAGCCATCCCTGATCCCCCAATGGGATCTTCCCAGGTTGGGCTCTGAGCTCTCTCCATGCTCCAGTTCCTACCTGGGTGTTGTGATGTCCCAGCCCTTGGAAGGGCCTCCAGCAAGTTCTCCACTCACTGGTGGTTCTTGTGGTCAAGTGCTTTCCCAGACGCTCTCCCAGAACCCTCTGGATCCATGGCCACCTTGGTTTTGTGCCTGCTTGGGAGAGAGAAATGCAGAGTGGTGGAACTGACCTGTGCAATTCCATCGGCCTGCTGGGCATGGTCCTGTTCTCCTCTGGAAAGCGAGTCAGGAGGCAAAGGGCTGTGCAGGGGCAATACGGGCAAGCTGAGGCACAAAGTGGGAAGAAACGGCTCAAGGCCAGACTTTGGGGTGGTGCTACAGCCAGGAGCTGATTCACAGCTCCTGGTCTTGCTCCAGGCCATATTCCTTGGACATGTTGCTGGAACTCTGCTTTTCCTCGTTATTTGCTATTTTCTTCATCAATGATTTTGGCTCATCATTGCTGTAATCACTGCCAATTTTTGTCGGGGTTTTCTTATGTCTCTGCAAAGATAGTTCCTCATCGTTTTATCCCAGATATCTAAAATCTCCTTAGTGTTCCATGCGTATGGCACTGATGGGAGCTTTTCCCATGGACCTCAGCTGTGGTTGGGTGAAGGGTCTGGCTGTGTAGGGTGCAGGTTTTCCAGGTGTTGTTTCAATAGTGTTGAGAAAGCTGTTTGCAGGTGATTTCTCCGTAAATATCAGCAGTTCTCTGTGATCCCCACCAGCACAGAGAGCAGAAGGAACTGAATTTGTCGTGGCTCATGAACTTTATTGCAATTGATCCATAGTTCAGGAAGTAAGACTGAGTTTTGGTTGTCAAGTTTAAAGAAGCAAGGAAATATCGTATAGGAATGCTGTGCTGGAAGCAGTGGAGCTGCTCCTGGACATGCTGTGGACAGGTCCCATCACACCCTGAGCAGTTACTGCTGTGCTGCTTTCTATGCTGCCTCAGGAATGCACAGAGTGGTTTGGGAGATCTGGGGATCTCCTGGAGATGTCTCAGCCCAATCCCCGGGTCAATGCAGGATCACCTACCCCAGATTGTCCTGGACACCCAGGACCATGTCCAGTGGGTCTTGGATGTCTCCAAGGATGGAGACTCCACCACCTCTCTGGGTAGGTTGGATCAGCCCAGTTTGGTGTCTGGCCATTGATCCATGGGGCTTTGCTGTGGCTGCTTGCTGCTGTAGGGTCAGAGGAGCACCAGGGGCAGCCAGGGGCTGTCTCCATCTCCATCCGGTGGGGATTGGACACATTGTCCTGCACATCGACAACTGGCACGAGGGCAGGGGAGAGCTTGGAACCACAGAATCACAGAATCTCCTGAGCTGGAAGGTATCCCCAAGGATCATCCACTCCAACTCCCGGCTCTGCTCAGGACACCCCAACAATCCCACCCTGTGCCTCAGAGTGGTCAAACCCTCCTGGAGCTCTGGCAGCCTCAGGGCCATGATCATTCACTGGGGAGCCTGGGCAGTGCCCAGCACCCTCTGGGGGAAGAATCTTCCTTGAGATCCAACCTGACCCTGTCCTGACACAGCTCCAGCCGTTCCCAATGAGCTTCACACCCCAAAGGGAAGCTGCTCCTTGTGTGCTCCCAGCTCTACCCAGCTCTGTGTGCCCCGGGCTAAGCACAGGGATGCCACACGTGCAGACCCCGTACCTGGTGCCATGGGGTGGTCACAGCCTCCCCACTGTGCTGGGGACCAATGTCCCCATGACACCAATGTCTCCATGATACTGAGCGGGTCGTGCACCTCCAAACCACATCCCCATCTTGCTGGCTTGGCCAGAACTCCCTTTTGGTTCTGTTTTGGTGACCGTGGATCCCTGCCTGCTTAAAAGCTGGGGTCCTCCTCTCGCTGCTGGCTTTGGTGGGAGCTCTCTTTGGCTTTGGCTGGTGAGGGGAAGCTTTGGGACTGCTCTTGCGGCCCTGATTAGCATTCGGCCCCGCTGCTCCCACTGTTTCAAGTTGGAGCTCGCCATTGCCTGGCAACCACGGAGCAAAACTACAACAGCCGCCCCGGAGCCTGAGCGGTTCCTGCGAGCCTGCACGCACCGGCACACAGGGACAGGGTCGGGGACAGGGCTGCCCGGTGCTGCTCCTCACCGACCCCCACCCCACAGGGTGCAAGGACAAGGATCATCCCCAGGACGAAGAGGAGGAGGTGGAGGAGGAGGAGAGGGCTGTAGCGGTGCAACGGCTTTGGTGACACCCAGGTCTGGTGGGTCTGTGTCTGTCTGTCCTGATGCCGCCTGCTGCGAGCATCCCATCACCGTGCTGGGATGCAGCCCTGCAGATCCTCAGTGCAGGGCCCATTCTGTGCTCAGGGAGCTCGTGCCACGCACTGGGGCTTTGGAGCAGAGTCAGGGGCCAGTCCCCACTGCGGGTGTCTCTGGGACAAGGCTGGGGGAGAGCCTGGGCTGTGAGGAGCAGTGCACACACTGTTTGTGCCCTGCACCTGCCCTGCATCCCAAGCGGGGTCTGTGCAGGGCCCATCGCCCCCAGGGGCCCCATGGACAGGACCCTCAGCCTGACTGAGGTCTCCCAGAGCACCCTGACACAGCTCATCTGTGGTGCTCTCAGACTTCTGCTCCGTTGTGCTGGGGATGGAGTTGGTGACACATGGGAACCCGAGTGAGCATCAGGGCTGTCTGCTTCCCAGTTTTGTGCATGCTTGGCGTCTGATGTGGTTTTCTTGGCAGAAGAATTTTTTTGTCCTGTTCCTGGCAGGAACTGTGGGCCTGGGGCTCAGCTCCTGCCCTGCCAGAGGGTCTCTGCAGTGGTGGTGGCTCAGTCCCTCCACCAAACCCTTCACTTTGCCCTCTTTCCAGGTGGGCAGACTTGTAAGGACTTGAATCCCCTCGTGACACAAGGTGCCACACTTCTGCAGGCAACAGGAGACACAGACATGCCTGAGTACATTGAGTTCAGATCTAATGCATCCCCTCACCTCTAGTTTAACTCTCTCCTTTTACATCCTTGGCTGCTGTGGGCTCTGTCTGTGGCTGGTCAGTGGCTGGAGGTCCAAGCTGTCCTGTCCAGCCAGCTCACCCAGACCCGTCAGGCAGGAAAATAACAGATGTGCCTTTCACTGCTTCCCCACACATCCTCATCAGTGAGACTTGCTTGGCAAGGGGTTAAAAAAATAAATACATTTGTGTTTTATGTCTTGCAGAGCCTGGGGTCAGCAGACAAGAAGGACTTTTACCAGCCAAAGTAAGTGCCAGTAGCAGTGGTGAGTAATTGCATGGAAATTCCCGGTTGGTCCATATTACCCAGCAGCTCCATGGCTTGCTAAGATTAGACATTTCAAGGTACAAGAATAGCTGCTGCAATTACACAAGTGAGGATAACAGTGGAAGGGCTGTCAGTCAGCCTGGCTTCGGGGCATATGCAAATCGTTCCATCAGGTCAGGAGCAATCGCGACAGCTTGGCTGAGCCTGGGGGACAGAGCCGGGAGCGGGGGGCGCATGGGTGACCTTTCCCACCTCTGGCTCCCTCTGCTCCTGCTTGCACAGCTGAGCTGTGCTGGAGAATCGAAGGGTCTGGCTGAGTGTCACAAGGGGCTGATCTCGGAGCGGGACATTGATGTTGGTGCCGGTTGTGTTCCACCTGCTGTATTTGGTGCAGCAGTGAGTGCTGCAGGGGAAGAGGAGGGCGAGAGGTGTTTTAGAGCCATGGACATGAGAAAGTTCCCTCAAAGCACTCCACCAACACGAGCAGTTGGTTACTTGGTGTGTGGATTAGGTGACAGAACCTCACCACAGCACGGCACCTTCCAGGCAAGAAGGTTGTGCTTGCTGGAAGGACAGGTTTGTTCCCTGTATCATCATGTGGATAGTGGCAAACTCTTCTAAAAACCCTGCTGAGAGGTTAGGTTCTGCCCCGGCACTGAATTGTGTGTTGTGCTGCTGAGCATGGCACCTGTGGGACCTCGTGTTGCACCTGCTTGGGCAAGTGAAGGTCTTCAGGTTATCACCTTCTGAAAAAAACCAAAACATAGGTGGATTGGAAGTTGTGGGACAGCGCTCTGGTGGGCAGGATTGGCAGGGGAGCATGGCTTTGCAAAATTCAGAAGGAATTGGGTTGAGGAAATTTCTCCTCCACTCTCCTTCTGCTCTTGCTCACTCCTTGCAGCTTTCCCAAGCATTCCTGCAGCGCTACATCCCAGAAGTGTGAGCAGCATGGCAGCATCCTCGGTCTGAGCTAGGCATGGCCTCACAGGGTGGCCAGCTGTGTCAGGGAATGCTGTGTGGAGCTGCCTGTTCGCTGTCCGTGGTGCAAGAGCAAGTGTGGGGTGTGTGCATGTTCTGCAGTTATCTGCTGATTCCTCTTTATGCCACCAAGAGCTTGTAAAACTCGGTGCTGGTTTCTAGGTCCACATTGCAAGTGTGATTTGAGGGCGCTCCTGTGCCTGTTCACCCCAAGGCAGTGCAGCTCATCAGCTTTCCAAGCCTGCAGGCAGATAAAGACTTGTGGAAATACAGCCAGAGCCATTTCCCAGGCTGTTTAATCCCGCTTGGCTTTCTGGGAGATCAGAGGGATATCGCAGGAGGTTATGAAGTCATCGTGGATGCAACAACAACATGAACACACATTTGGCAAAGAACTCATGGCTGTGTTTTTGTGACCTCTCCCAACAGCTGTCCAAGATTTCAGTGCTCCTGTCTTCGTGCTGTGCTTTTGCGGAGTCTGTGTTTTGATGAGCAGGTTTAGAACAGATTGAAGCATCTCCCATGTCTCTATTCCAGCTGAAGCTTTGGGGAGACTTGAAGTAGGAGATTCGGAGGAAATATGTAAAGAGCTCTTACTGTTCAGATTTCCTGCTGTTTCCTGTGGGTTTGGCAGTTGGTAGCAACAATTTGTGGTGCTGCATTTATAACTCCTCTCCTCTGAGAAATGAGGAATGTTTCTCTACCTGGAGTGGGACAACACGGGCTTCCCATCTGGCTGCAGGTGTGGAGCTGCTGGCTCAGAGTGGGGGTGCTGGTGCAGGAGGTCTTGTGGGTACAGGATGTTTTACGGGTGCTTGTTCCTTTGTGCCACAAGGCCACAGGACCTCCCTGGTTTGGCCCAGCGGCTGTGACTCGGCTGATCACAACACTGTGACCTTACGTAGTGCCCAGCCCATTTACACTCCTCAGTGGCTGTTTTGGGATCGTGACTGGTAATTTTGTGGCCATGATGTGGCCTGGTACCACTGCCCCCATCCCATCTGGTATTTGTATCACCAGCTGATGCCGCACTGCATCTCCTGCAGCTGTCTGCAAGGCTGGACCAGGTCCTCCATGGAGTCCTTCAGTTTCTGGCAGGGCTGGAGCTGTTCTTCCTCAGCAGAGAAAAGTCCTTGGAAAATGCCAGAGGCCTGGTGGCCCTGCCACGGGCTTGGGAGAGCTCAGCTCTTCTACAGCAGCTCCACAGCCTAGATTCACAGCTCCTGAGCCCTGGGCAAGGCGGTGGCGAGCAGCCAGAGCCTGGGAAGCAGCTGGTTCCCAGAGCTGAGCCGAGCTGTGGTGGTTCCTGGACACAGCTGTGCAGCGAGGCTGGTGAGCTGAGAGAAGTCTGGCACTGTGTGTCCTGCAGCTCCCATGTGCCAGAGCAAACTCGCCTGCGCTTCTGCTTTTCCTTTTCCAGCTTCTGAGGCATTGATTCACTGCCACCAAAGCCCTGAGCTGCAGGAGCAGGGTTGGAGCCACCCTGCTCTTGGGTCAGGCGTTGGGGCTCTCCCACAGCAGGTGTAGGTCCTAGAAACAGAAAAACGAGACACACATGCCAGAAATCTGAGCAGTGAGTTTTGTCACTGCCTGTCCTGGGAGTGACTCCTGCTCTGTTCAGCAGTCTCTGATCAGGTGCCCTCCTCCTCCTCCCTGGGCATCAGATACTCTATCCCCTGAATTTCCTTGTGTCTCCAAGAGTGACTCCCTTCCTTCCTTCCTTCCTTCCTTCCTTCCTTCCTT